>JAZKJV010000104.1:0-402607 GCA_037367405.1 Ottelia alismoides
TGCGCCTCCATGATTATTGAAGGAAACAGTAATACTGGATAATGGATAGGCCAAATTATGATATTGAACGAAGGGAATACCTTTGATTTTAAAAAAAAAGGGAATAAAGGCGATACCAAATTGTGTATGAAATGATTAAAGTTCTTTAGTCGTTATCCCCTTGTGCTTCGAGGCCCCTTATTAACTGTTAGTTCCACAATAAAAAATGTGCTAAACTATTCACTTGAGTAGAATTCGCAGAAGTATAAATTGCAGCCTTCCAAATAAGGACTTGTAAATCCATGAGTTTTTTTATGAATGTATTAAGAGAGAATTGGATTTGGTTAGACAATGTGTGGTTGGTAAGAAAATATTTATTTTTAGGGATCTTGTGGAAACAAATGAGGGTACATATCTTCAAATATTAAATATGATTTCACAAGATCTATTTTCGTTCAAGTAACGGATTCAACCCATTGAAAGTTTTAGAAACTACGCGATTGTATAGGCAAAGGAAATACGACGTGCATTACTGTTTTATAAGGCTATGACATCCTAATGTGTTGCTAAATGCTTCTCTCCCACCTTCTTTCAGATAGTTAGCTCAGCGCGGGAATCATGCTGGTGATCGCAACATTCTCTCTCTCTCTCTAATATATAAAAAATCTCATTGATTGGATTAGTCATGGTCGATTTTCTCCAAGATAGGCACGGGGAGTTTTCTCAAGGATGTTCCACATGACCTTCCAAACACTCTCTTTGTGTGGATTTCTCTGGAGGTTGCAGTGGTCTACTGAAAAATCCAATACTTGGTCTGAGAAAGAAAGGTATATTACTGTTGTTTGCCGCTACTTGGGCTGAAGAGTGAAAGAGATGAGTCTAGGATTGGAGTCGACTTCTTCATCCTCTGGTCGAACCCTCAAGGGAGAAGCTTTTGAAAACCAATTTGAATTATATATTAGGTAAAGTCATGACATGCCCCTTTCCTGCATCATTTCAAAACCTATAATTCCCAGACATGCATGTGTGAAGGTTTCGAAGATGAGCGCAGGAATGGAAAGTGCACAACATGATCAAAGTGGATTACCAATGTGCCCTCGGTTAGTCTTTAACCAAGTCGACAATGGTTCAGAAAGGGGTGTAGAGAGCTCGAGCTCGCATACCAGCTTTCTTAATTTTCCTGCTTGACTATTAGAAAGCTACTGGAGAAATCCTATTCCACATGCTTCCTAAATTGTGTTCTCTAGGTTGGTTAATGCTCTCCCTCTCATTGCTTTCTCGTATATATCCTTATAGATACGTCCAATTATGAAATCCTTGGAATGTTTTTCTCACCGAATCCAAATGCTTTTTTGGTAAAGACACTAAACAGACTTTGTTCAGGTTGTGTCATAAAGTATTTCCCTTGACTCCCAAACCATGAGAGTTGATTTCATGGCTGAGCAACAACTTGATGTCTAACTCGAGTTTATATGACAATTGTTGATCAATTGAATTACTCTGACACTCAACTATTGTCATGTGTTCCACATATCACACTATATATGTATCGTATTCATAAAATATGATCCACTTTCAAGATGCCTTGACGGTGAAATGATGCACGTGAGACTCAAAATGCCGATCTAAGCAATGTGGAGATTCGAGCCCTCTTTAATGCATAATATGAAGAGTACTCATTGAATCAATAACCCTGTGGATATTTCAACTTCAAGATTGTATTACATCAAAAGAACGTCAAAAAATACAAAGACGCTTTAAAAACATTCATGAATGCATGGATTGGAAGTTAATGTGCAAGAATAAAAAAGTGGGGATCAACTTGTAACATCAAAGCTGAAGACATTTGTGTTAGTCAATTTATATGGCGAAGAAAATCATTGACAAACAAAATAGTAAAATTGTGCATAAAAGACATGTGACGGTAGCATGCTTGTCACACATATTAAAATGGCGTTAATACATGAACAATGGACAAATTATGCTATGATGATTCTCAAAAGCATCCACGACAACTAATATAGTCAAAGAGAAATGTTTACTGGTATAACTAAAAAGATGTGTAGAATCGGGAACTTGTCAATGATGAATTTACTATTAGAGTCCATGATTATGAGGAATTTAAAGAAAATCTCCTCTCGTAACATAAGTAGAAGATTGAGGCACTTCGATAGAAGAGATTGATCATTGTAGAGTTTATCATGTTGTTATAGATCAATTTGTCCAATTGATTAAAAAAGTATTAGAAAAAAGTTCAGTATATCAACTTTAACTCATAAGAACACCTTCGCTCTTGTGTGATATGTGTCTTCTAGGTTACGACTATTGCAAGCGGACTTTGGATGTCAAGTTAAAGCATCATGTGAATGCAAATGAGGAAGATGTTGAATGTTGAGGATTAAGCGTTAAAGTAGATAGGAAAATCTGTACCCCATATTATACTAGGATGCACAATGAAAAGGAGGGTAATTTAAGGGAAAGATACGCCTCAAAGATGCACTAGGTTTGATATTATAATGCTGCGCCCCTCCAACCAGTGGGACCAATCAGATGGCATACCACGATGAGAGCATTTGATGCAACAAGATGTGTAAACGGTCTCATATGCGTTAGATCCATTAGAAAAACAAAATGATTGTTGGAGAAATAGCAAAAAAAGTCGAATAAGTAAAAGAGTGCATCCATTATCATAAGCACATATCCAAACCAAAGTCAATGTCTGCAAGAGACACATAGCGTGTAAATTTAAAAATGTTACAATATCCTCACAAAAGTATATTTCTTTGCAATGTTTCACAGCATGTAAAAATTTGTGAATGGGAGTTAGGAAATTGTACAAAAAAATCATGCATCATTTTTAGTGCAATTTTGATTATTGAAGCTCAACCACGCATGATTGTCATTATTACTTACCATGCACAGTTATTGAATCTACTCAAGTACCCACATTAGATTTCACAATATTAATGTTAGAACAATTACCTGATGAAGGTGTTGAGGCTATCTTTTTAATACAATGGTAACCATAAGTCCTCTCTCTCTCTCAAAAGTACACGTAGTTAGTTTGCTGCGACTTATAGAAGGTGTACTAACATGTACCAGATCGCACATACGATACATGCATCCTTTATTTCACTATCTTAGAAAGGACATCGTAACCTACCTCAAGTCCACCATTCAGTGGAGCGAAGTCCTCTATAGCGTAATACACAAGTTCAACCTCTCAAATCATTAACCCTTTTTGTACAAGACACTCATATATAATAGTTCGAGGACATTTACTTTTCTACATATATAAGAAATCGATTTGTCATTTTTCTTTGTCATCAAGCGTAACCTACAACACCCCACATAATGCTAAGATCCAAGGTATCATCTCATGAAACCATGATCTACATTACCTCAAGAAGTAATGTTGTGCATATATGCGAACAAAAAGTAGCCAATCATGTACCTATCAATTCCATCGAATGATAATAGGATTTATTCAGGTAATACGCATCACCTAATTCCCTTCGTTTAGGGTCATTGACTCGTGACATCCAAAATTTTCAAAATGATGTCTATTGTTGCATGCTCATTCCTTACACATGCTAGCTTCATCCACCCAGATAATGTGGGAAAAGCTCATCCATGTAAAAGTGAAAGTTCACATGGAAAAGCTCATTTGTGAAATAACAAGCAATCACAATCAATGCTAACGACTTATTAGTCATTTCAATCTGCAATCGAACACATGCAACATCACAGTGTGTTCTTTCATGAAACTTGCTAATTTGCTTTCCTTTTTTCATGAAGGGTTGGAAGTATTTTATTCATATCCAACCCAAGCAGAAAGATATATGAACCACAAAATATACAAGCATATTTTCATATTTTATATGCTAAAAAATGACATTTTCATTCGTTGATTCGAGACCAATCTACCTTGTGATCGATTGATTTTCTCCAACCAATGCCTTGGTTAATTTGGACCGATCAATTTGATCGATCTATTGTTGATAATTCGGTCTATCTACACTAATCGATCGGTGTAAATCATTGCCAAAACATAAGTTTTAACTATTCGACTCATCGTCGTAGACCAATAGTAGTCCAAAATAAAAACTCACATTTTGGTTTTGATGTTGGCTCTTTATTATTGATATTCTCATGACAATGATAATTGTTCATAGTAAGTCGATTTGTGAAACTTCCAAACTTAAGTAAAATGCCAAATACCAACTAATAAAAAGTCCGAGCATGCCACAAGAATCATGTCAGGCTTTAGATATTTGCATATATGTGTGTAAAAAAAATGGCATGCATATATATGAAGGAATTAAATTTACAACATGTTTTCAGTTTAAAGCAATGTATGTAAGCGTCTAGGTCATTGTTGACAAGAAAAATATCCATATTAAAAATGTATGCATACTTGAGCAGGGGAAAATTCCAAAAACAAACATCAAGGCTAATAAACGACAAAGTAATCGAGGGTTAGAGATCACAACCAAAGCGTCCTATTATTGGACTCCCCTTAGAGAGACAATGCCCCCCCCCCACTTTACTGGTGCACAGGGCCTTAACATGTCACTCTCAAGGTACGATGGTTCCATACTCATCGACTGTACGCAACGTGCCTAAGCGTCCTCGAAAGTCACCTTCGTAGATGAAGCTCGGGATCGTGAGAGGAAGAAGAGAGGCAGTGGAAATGAGAACTGTAATTGTACGTAAACCCTACTCCACAGCTTTTAGAGTGATAGTTAAAGATGGCGAGGTGGTTACGAATGGTGAGAGGATTAAGGGACACATCCATTGGAATTCAAATTAATCTGTGGTTATAAAAAACTGACATGGTCTTTATTTTACGTTGCGCCTGCGCCTGCGTCCGCCCGGCACAACGGGAGGACGAGTGGGCACATGTGTGTGGTGGTCCAAAGTCCTCTCTAGTTTGTTCTAGACAGGTCATAGGGCTTCCCATGTAAAAACTAAGTGCAAATTTTGACACTCCATGATGTGGGACTAAACAACACTCCATATGGTTGAAACATTGAATTCTATGAATTGAAATACATTAATATGATTAGATATGATCATCATATTTCATCAAACATCCCAAAGAATCCCCTACGAATTTACTGTTGAAATACGAAAAGCCAAAAATCCCGGGTTTCCACACTATGCTTTTCAGTAAAGGTACAATCTGATTTGAACATTTACCTGAGTTATACCCTTTCACCTTCACTGGAATAAAGTGAACTAAATCTCGAACTTTAATCCTTTGAGGTAATGGTATTGAGTGGTAACGACAGAGTAAAGTATATGGTGTCAATCTTCTGGTTTTGGTACTATTAATGGCCATGCACCTTGGCCTATTTCATGAGTATACTAAGGATAAATCATCATCCTTTATTGTGACCTGCATAAATACTCATGTAGATAGCATTCTCCAGGGATGCACTTCTCACATCCTTCTTATAAAAAGCTTGAATCTATAAAGAACATGAAGCTCAACCTTTTCCTGCAGCTTTCAAGCACTTGACTTTTCAGAGATAAGACTCACGTGCAAAGTATTGTATAATGAGTGCCATCCAGTTTTCCATACAGCTTCTTTTCCCATTAAACATCTCCACTCATCTAGGTTGGGTTGTAGTGGTTTCAGCCCTGTCCTAAGTCTGGATTTTTGGACTAAAGATCTATCAAGTACCTTTGTAAGTGGATCTCCCGTGTTATCTTTGCTACCAACAAATTCCAAGGCAATCACTCTAGAAGATACCAAATCCCTGATAGACTTAAGTCTAATTTGGATATGCCTTCTAGTTTTATGATTGTACTTTAAACTCTTTACCTTTACAATAGTGGTCATGCTATCACAATGTAAAGAAATCGCAGGTAACAGCTTACATGCCATGGGCAACTTAGAGAGAAGCTCCATGAGCCATCCAACTTCTATACATATAATGTCCAAAGCACACAACTCCGCCTTAAAAGTAGACCGAGCCAAGATGGTCTCTTTCACAAACCTCCGGGAAACTGCACCGCCTCAAAGGGTAAATACATACCCAATCACATCGTCACTCTCAGAGTCCTCCATTTGACCAATCCAACTTGCATCACAATATCCTTCTAAAATGGGAGGATATTTGCCATAATACAGTCCAAGAGGTGCATTACCCTTAGGGTACTTCAACACTCGGTCCAAGGCCTCCCTATGAGTACAGTTAGGTGATCTCGTATACCTACTCAACTTTGCGACCACGAATGAAATACCAGGTCAAGTACAGTTCACAAGGTACATCAAGCTTCCTATAAACTGGGAATATCGTAATCATGCTACATGTACTCCATTCTTATTCTTGCAGAGGGATTTAGATGAATCACAAGGAGTGCGTACATATTTACAACTCTTATAGCCAAATTTTTCGAGAATTTTCTCAGTATAGTGCGACTGAGACACAATTATTCCATTATTAGATCAGTCTGAGCCCCAAATTACACTTGCAACGCCCAAATCCTTCATCTCAAACTTACTGCTAAAGAACCTCTTGGTTTCTTCCACTATCATTATGTTTGTTCCAAATATAAAAATATCATCGACATATAGCTATAAGACAACAAACATATCACCTTTAATTATAAAATACACATATTTTATCGAACTCATGGACAATAAAGCCATAAATACCGGATAGTCTTATCAAACTTTTCACGCCACTGCTTCATAGCTTGTTTTAGTCCCGAAGGGACTTTACAAGCTTGCGGGCATTTCTTTCATTACTAGACGACATGAATCCCTCAGGTTGGTCAATAAAGATTTCCTCCATAAGGTAGCCATACAAAAAGGCAGTCTTCACATCCATTTGACGAATTGCGAGATCATGTATGGAGACCAACGCAATGAGTATTTGAATCATAGTCATCCTAGTAATAAGAAAATGTGTATCAAAATAATTAATACCCTCATTCTGCTTGAAATCTTTGGCTACAACTCTTGCCTTATATTTTTTATAGGTTCGTCCGATCTAAGTTTCTTTCTGGATACACATTTGCTTCCTATTGTGGAACACCCGGGAGGTAGATCGACCAGTTCCTACATGCTATTTGAAATGATCGAATCCATTTCAGATTTAATAACATTCTTTCAATTCCTTGCTTCAGTAGAAACCATGGAATCCTTGTACGTGAGAGAATCACCATTGATTTGGTAGAAGACAAAGTCACTACCTAAATCCTTGGCAATCACGAGCTTCTTACTTCGTCTAGGTTCAACATCCTCCAAAAGTTCATTGGGTTCAGAAAAGGTAGCCCTCACATTTGACATCTTTACTATTTGTTGTGGAATAGAACCAGATGCGGATGCCACGTCACTAGTCGGATTTTCAGGAATTCCTTTTTTCATTGGAAAAATATCCTTGAAAAAGGTAGCATCACAAATTCAACAACATTATTACTATCTATGCATGTGATCTCGGGGCGAATTACTAAGAATTGATAGGCATAACTATTTTTCATACACCCCAAGAAGACTATGTCAATTGTTTTAGGTCCAAGCTTCTTTCTCTTGTGTTATGGGACTAAGACATCAATCAAGCATCCCTACACCTCGAGATATTTTAGGCTTGACTCCATATTTCTTCAAAGTTCAGATGGACTCGTATCTTTATGCCTTAGGGGAACTCTATTCAGAATATGACAAGTCGTATTCAAAGCTTCTCCCCACATGTAATATGATAGACGGAACTTTGTAAAAATGCATTGACCATATCAGTTAGGGTCCTATTTTTCCACTTTGTAATTCCATTGGACTGTGTTGAATATGGTGCAGTGACCTCAAGAACTACGTCAAATAATGTACATTGTTCATCAAATATGTTGGATGTATATTCACCACCCCTATTTGACGTTAGACGTTTAATTATTTTACCGACTTGTGTTTCTTCTTCATTCTTAAAGATGAGAAACTTTTTCAAAGCTTTATCCTTAGATTTTAGCATATAAACATGATAGTATATAATGCTATCATTTATGAAGGTGATAAAATATTTTTTGTTATCTTTAGTCATCACTCCACCAAACTCACAAATATCAAAATGTACTAAGTTTAGAATTTCAGGTTCCCTATTCACAGAGTGAAAAGGCTTTCTAGGAAACTTAGCTTGAGCACATATTTCGCATTTAGTGAGTTTGTATGTAGTATGATCAGGAACCATATCAAGTTTTGTTATTCTTTTAATAGAATTGGTATTCACACGTCCTAGCCTAGCATGTCCCAAATCAATCGATTCAATATTTGAAACAACGTAAGTAGAGGAGTTAAAACCAGAGATATTATTAACCGAGCTATCAATGTCACCTCTAGTTCTAAATAAAAGATCATTATCAGCCAAATATTCTTTACCAAAGAAAATACCATATCTCAGAAAAATTACTTTATTAGTTCAAAGTCTAATTGGAACACATCTCTAACTAAGAAAGATATAGACAAGATGTTCTTCTTGATATCAAGAACATGCATCACCCTGCGCAAAGTCCAAACTCGTCCAGATGAGAATCTCAACTCGACTCGTCCAGACCCAAGCACCTTGGCTGCATATATGTTCCCCATCATCACTGTTCCACCGGCTGAAGCTTAATAAGACACAAAGAAGGTCATGTCAGTACAAATATGTACATTTGCACCAGTATCAACAAGCCACTCATTAGTCTTTTTTATTATATAGAGTTCAGGGTTCACTGAGACATACCCCTCATCAGGCCCGCTTCCCTCAGTCAGTAGAGAGCTTTAGGATCGACATCCGTGGATTTTTGTTGGGTCTTTAGAGAAGGGCAATCATTTTTCCAGTGTCCAACCTGTCCACACTACCAGCAAGGTTTGCTCTTTATTTTTTCTGGATTTTTCCTTGGCTTTCAGTTTCTTATTTTTCCCTTTAGTAATATTTCCCTCTAAGGTTATCACATTAACCTAATAGTTCACATCAACATGAATCACATATTTTTGTTTCCCATGCTCTTCTTCAATGGCTATTGAGACTTTTTAATATCTAAATAAAAATCCATTTCCTTGCTTTAGGGATATCCCAAAATCTTCCGATGACTTGGAAAATTTCTCAATGATCGACATGACCCAAAACTTGTCAGGAAGTTTAATTTCCGCCCTAGCTAACCCGTGAAGCAATAATAGAAAGTCATGAGCCTGTTAAGAATCGATTTCCCCCCAGTCATCTGAAATTTTAGGTACTTGGATACTTAGTATTTTTCAATACCCAGATCTTTCGTGTTGTACTTCTTATCCAGTTCCTCCCACATATCCTTAACGGTCTTGGTGGATGTGCCATAGACATCGAACATAGCGTTCGACAGTGCAGTAAGGATGCACCCATGGCACAGATGATAAAGTTCGTTCCACACATCCACCACCTTGACCGCGTCCGAATCTGAGTTCTGTTCAGAGACCTTAGGGCACTCGATTTTCAGAATCAAAATCTAGTTAATCATTATAAGCAGATTTTCATGCATTGTTTCCAGCGCTTGAATTTCTAGCCTCCGAATTTCTCCGGCATACCAGTGAAATACACACGAGACCGAAACCTCAAATCAGACATTTTTCTTAGCACGTTATAGATCTGTCTCTCTAAGACTGTAAAAAACACATCATGCATATACATACAGAAATCAGATTGCATCATGTTTCCAGTTTAAAATGGCGTATATCCGACGAGTCACTAAATATTATATATATAATGTGTACTCATTGTAGTACGTGTACTTAGCGAATCATTCAGAACCAAGAGAAGATCTTTATGAAGAGTGTATCGGCTTGAATTTATATCCCGGGCAAGTCTAGGATCGAACACAGGGAGGCAAGGGAACAACTTCGGATTAATTCAGAAAATTTAGGTCTAGGTTTCTGATGCGGATTTTTTTATTTTTTTAATGCAAAATGAATGCAAAAGGTAATATACGGGTGAATTAAGATAATAAGAAAACACACAACTATGCCAATTAATTTCAATATGAAATTAATCGGATTTAGCCAAATCGTGTTTTTCCTAGAAACCTAATCCAGAGATGAGTGCAAAACACATTTCTTTGGAATTTTAGGAATTAAAATGCAACAATAAAAAATGCACACTTTTTATGAATTTTTTCACAATTTTTTACACAAACAGAATGCAAAAATTATGAAAAAATTACTGGAACATAAACATGATGCAAGGAGGCAATAATATTTTTGGGATTTTTCGAAAAAATAAGATTTTTTATGTATTTTTTTAAAGAAACAGAGTGACCGTGAGTAATTAATTCCCAGTAATTCCACTCATCAAATTAGTCAGAGAGAGAATTATCGCACATAGGTTTTTTATGTGGAATATAGGAGATTCAAAATTTTGCAAAATAGATATGTGTAGATTTAGTTAAAAATCACTTATTAAAAAATCACTCTATAATTTATTTAAGGCACAAGACAACTCCAATTGAGATGAAAATTGGATAGTAATTCAATCATACTTCAAGGCATAATTCATGATTTTTGTGGAATTTTTGGAGCAACTTTGAGTTATATATGAATTTAAGACCACAGAATATGTAAAATAAGTAAGTTTTCACTAGAATAATTTTAATTAATTACCCAAAGCTTAGAAAAATACAATTAAATATCCAGACAATAGAAATTAGATGCTCAATATCATGATATTTTTATTTAATAAAATAATGCTAAAAAGATATCCAAATTAATAAAAGAACACATGGTATTCGTGCAATACAAAAATAAACTTGAATAGAACAAAACAAGCATAGGAACTTGTTTGTAATTACAAAAATACAACATGACACATAAGCAATTTTTACAAAAATAAAATAAAAAAATAAACAAACGATGCCCTTCTTCTTCTTCTTTGGTGGTCGATTAGGGCACGATGCATGTGAGGGAACAACGATGAAGGTTGGTCGCGCAGCCGGCGACGTGCGGGGACGCAGGCGACGGAGGTCAGCGATGGGGGCGTGCGTGTGGCCGCGTGATGGAGGCGCGGAGGAGCCGCATGAGCCTTGGTGGCGGAGGTGACATTGTCCGACGGCTGGAGCGGTGGTCCACGCGCGAAGGAGGAGGGCAGTCGCTGGTGGTTGGCCGTGGTGGCGGTGCAGAGGGGCCACCGGTGCGGGCTGGGGCCACGTAGTGGGGCGAGGAGCTGAGCGGCGGTGATCGACAGCGGCCATGGGGGGGCACCTCCTTCGTATAATTTTTTAATTTTTTTTATTTTTAAATTCATTTTTATTTTTGTGTTGTGTTTTTTTAAGTTATACTTTTTTTGTTTGTTAAACAGGGAATGCAAATGATGTGGAAAAAATACGATGTGGCGATGGTGGTAAAGATGATGAAGTATAACAAATGGAGCTATGTAGGTGGTAATGTGGCGTGATAAAAAATACAAAAATATAAACGATGCCGAATGATAAAAAGAGAACTTACCTACGATGAATGCGGGTGCATGTGATGTGCTCTCGAGAAGCACTGTCTTCGTTCGAATCGTCGGTGAGCGATGAGCTCGAGCAGCGTGTGGGGTGCGGCTGCGATGTTGGCCAAAATGCCAACGGATCTCACTAGAGAGAGGTATGTCATCGTTCGACCGTTGTTGCATCGTTGTTCCCAATTCAAATGTGTGAACTTGGCTCTCCTCACATAAAGATGGATCCAGTGCAAACTGAGGAGGATGAGATGTATATAAAGAGGAAAAATGAGAAGTTACAGAAGTATTGGAGGAGATTAATAAAATAATAGAGTTGAATTAGAAGTTAGAAAAATTGGCGTAATGATGGAGTTGAATGGTGGTTATTGTAGAGAATGGAAATTAGAATAAAATAAATAAAATACATAAAAGTAGCATACTTTAAATAAAAGAATAAAATACAGAAGAAAAGTATAATGGAAGATTTACAAAAGTAGGTCCATAAAAACACTATGTACATGGGATTTTTTTACTTTTATAAATTTATTTTTTTATATTTTTAATAAAATATATTTACAATATAAAATAAAATAAAATACTAGAAATAAAATGAAACATAAAAGAGATTTTGTTGGATTTTTTTGGTAATTAAGAAGAGTAAATAAAAAACGAAGAAAGAAAGATGTGTACAATATATACAAAGTACACCTAGGTCCCAAAATCCAAATTTTGCAAACGAACTCCGATTTTAATGAAACCACTTTCATTGGATAGATAATTTTCTAACTTGAACTTCAAAGTCGGTGAATTTAGAGTTCATACGGAGGGGGAATTTGGCCGGGAAGTTGGACTTTACGCTTTTTATCTTTGGGGTCTAGGAGTATTTATTTGAGATGAAATTTATTTTATATTTTTGTAGCTTTATATACATTTTTATGAAATAGTTAGAGAAAGAATTAGACAAAAAGGAGTTGAAATGAAATTATTAAAAATATATGAAGTTTTGGGCTATTTACAGGTGAAAAACTCCTTTAATTTTGCGGCTTTTTATTGTTAATTTATTTCTGTACAATATAATATAATAATTAGTATTATTTACAAGAGTCATTTTGTTATTTTATAGATTTTATAGACATTCATTAGAGACTTTACTCGGGAATTTGTCAGATCGATATACTGAGATGATGAATCGAGGATTCATCATCTCCCTATACTTAAACTAGGTAGTCCTCGAGCAAATAAAGAATAAATAAGTTGGAATAATCCCTGACTGTGCATGTGAATATAAGACTTGATCCGTTAAAAAACTCTCGATTTTAGAGATCCTAAAATTCTAAGCGGAACCAAGCTCTAGGAAAAAGGTATCCAATTTCTCTAATCATCATACTCTCTCTCTATACACATATAGTAGGAATATGACTTAAGTGTGGACTGCAGTTACAAGAGTAAAGTCGCAACGTCACCTAAGGTTACGGTCCAAGAGACTCTCCTAAGAACCCAATCCTAAACACTAAGGAATAAACCATTTCTTGCATCCAATCCACCGTCTCTTTAGTTGTCAGACTTGAAAGTGTAGATGATGGCCAGTTGATGGAGGACATAAGATTGTGTCATTTCTTATGTCCCTCTCATTGGAAAAAGGATTCTCTCTAGTGCCTTATTACTCAACGCATATTTTTGGTGTTGATTAGTGCACCCGTCAAAAGAAATTGGAGTCGTCTGCACTTGTTTTCCTGAGAATACACCGGGATGTGCCTTTTTAGAGTACCTATCTGATGAATCCACGTTTCATCATCTTTATTCTATCATTTTGGCCTTAAAAACCCTAGTAAATGCGTGTAAATAGGCTTAATATAGGCATTTTAGTATTCATGCATATGTGTGTAAATATTGTATAAAATGGGTTTTTAAAGCCAAAATTATAGAATAAAGAAAAGAAAAGAAAAAGAATAAAATATTGTAAATATTTTATGACCCGAAACCCCGAGACCTAGGCATCTTGATGAATAGGTCGACAAGGAATAAAGTAGGGGGAGATAAGGTCAGAATTGCAGATAAAATACCCATACATTCTATTCATTCTTTATTCATTTTGGGACCTATTTTTGGTTCCACTTTTTGTGCATCAAATAAAGAAACTTTGTACATGAAAGTTGTAGATAATTTAATAAAGAAAAATACAAAATTGATTTCACAGAAAAATAATGTACAGATAAAAAGTTATGGTCTGAATAAAAATCCAGAATGCCAACTTCCCAGACCCGTATCTCACAAATAAAAACTCCAAATGCAGCATACTCACCTTTAATTGTATATAGAAGAAAATAAGCTATTTAAGGGCGGTGGTTTCGCATTTGACGGAGCTACGGTTTGAAAGTTGAGTTTTGGACCCCTATTGTACCTTGTACATATTAAAATATTCAATTTATTATTTATTTATTATTTTTACAATTTTATATTTTTATAATGTTGTAAATAATACTTATAATAATAATGTACATTAAAATAAGAATAAAAACCCAAATAAAAACAAAAAATAAAATACTTAAAAAGAAAATACATAGATACATTACCTGTACATATACCTATACAAAACATACTTGTATTCTATTAAAAATACAAAACATATCAGAAAAATAAAATAAAAATATATGTATGTAGGTAAAAGTATTTTATAATTTTATAAAATATGAAATAAAAATAATAAAATTAAAATCACAAAATAAAAGTAATAAAGTATATAGATAATATACCTATATAGGAGTATGAAGGTAATTTGTAAAAATATAGCTCATAAAAATAAACAAAAATCACCATAAAATACTTCATAAAATTACAAATATTTTTCATTTTATAATCAAAATTTAATTAATTCATCTGCTATTTTTAATTCATTTTATAAGGGTTTTTCACCAGGGAATTTTCTGGTTGGTCCACGTGGACCAACCAGAGCACTCCATTGGTTGACCTCGGTCAACTCCCTGACCGAGGTCTGTCCCTTGTCAGAAGCGGGTTTGACCCTGCTTTCATCCTTTTTTCGAGGAGGCCTCGATCACCATTTGGTGATGGCCTCTTCATGGAATCTCTTCCTCGGTCAATGGTGATTCACGCCCAAGTGATTCCTTGGGCTGTGGATCACTGACCGAGGCGGTTGGACCTCGTTCTCCACGCCGCCCGTCAACCCCTCAAAAGAGTGCCCCCATCTTCGATTCAAGGTCAATCCTTCTTCCGCCACTTTCACTCGCAAATCCCTCCTCCTTCGTGCTCCTCGTGACAGGGGGAGTTGAATCGACCCGGGGTTCGCAAGATTTGGTGTAGAATCGAAGTGATTCAGCCCCTCGCCGGAGCGCCGCCGCGCTTCTTCGCCTGCTGCCTCTGGTGAGTCTTCCTCTCCCTTCTTTTCGTCTTTTTGTAGCCTTAGTGTAGATTAAGTTAGCCCATCAACGGTTTATCCCGCTGTTTATCCAATCACCGAGAATCTTCGATCGAACCTACGGCAGAGCTGAGCTCCGCCCGTCGTTCCCGACCATTCCAGTGATCCCCCGTTGTCCTAAACACCTCCATCCTGTCTCCCTCCGCTCCGTCACCACGCCGCACCCTTCCAGGTCCCTCGATCTCGCTCAGATCGAGCCATCGAGCTCCTCTCTCCGCCGCTCGCCGGAGCTCTTCATCCCATGCACCTCTTGCCTCCATCCGACCATCGGAGAGCCCTCCGAGCACCCCCTTTTTGCCGTGCTTCTCACCTTGCAGGAAGGAAGTCCAACGAAGGCGCTATCGAGCCTCGAAGTTCCAGGGAAGCACCTCCAGGCGACCTTCCTCGTCCGAGCACCTCGCGCCGCCTCCGCCTCGCCGGAGACCACCAATCGACGCGGAAGGATCCCGGGATCCTTTTGCCCTTGATCCTGGGGTCGGAGCGGCCGTGTGTCGGCCGCCATCACCACCCGAAGTTCGCCGGGGAGGAGTTCTTCGTGAACCTCTCCCCGCCGTAGGATCGGTCCTCTGCTCCAGACGCAACGCCAACCGTCCGATCCCCTCAGCCGCGCCGCCGTCCGATCTGCGCCACGTGTCCAAAAGCCTCGCCATCGACCGTTGGATCGCGCCCCGTGGGTATTTTGCAATTTTAACCCACGAATTTTTTTATTTACTTTTTAGTCCAGTAACTTTCAGTTGTAGTTTAAAAAGTTTTGTAATATTTGCATGCAGACCCCCACGTTCTCACTATTTGCACTTCAGTCCACGCCACGTCACCTCACGTGACGGTGGCGTGTGACTTTTGGGTATTTTGCAAGATAGGCCCAGAACTTTTGTGTATTTGCAATTTCGTCCCTGTGCGTAGGATATATAATATGTTTTTGGAAATTTTGCATGTATGCCCAGCCGGTTTTCTTTAATTACAATTATGCCCCTGTGAATGGTGTTTCACGTGAGCTGTGCGTGCCTTTTTGGCGGAAATTGCATCTGAGCCCCTGGATATTTTTATAATTGCATGCAAACCCCTGCCAGGCCTGTGTATTGATTGGATGCTTGTTGTGTTTATTTAACCTATCATTTTAAGTCCAAAAATTCCACAAAAATAGGGTTAAGCTTCTGGACATGAGTACTTTAACGCTATCATTTTAGTTTTTGATTTTATTTTATTTTTATATTTATTAAAAATCAAAAACATCTATTTTCAGCACTGTTTGCGTTATAAAATCCCTAAAAATTATAAAAACACACCAGAAAAATTCCAAAAAAAATATATTTCGTGTCTTTTAGTTTGTTTTAACTCCCAGCCAAAAATCATTAAAAAATACAAAACTAAACTCCTAAAAATTGCAAAACTCTAAAAACCTTCATAAAAATTTATAAAATTCATAAAAAAAATCCCAAAATTGTGTTTTCTTTTCCTGAATTTTCTTTGTTTTATTATCTTTAAGTGAAAATTAATTTGGAGAATTTTTGTTACTGATTGCTATTTTATTTCTCCATTTTAAGTTTCAGCCTTGCATTTTATTCACTGTTTGCTTTATTTTGCTAATTAAAAATACCAAAAACATTCTAAAAATTACCCAAAAATCACAAAAATAGTAAAAAATCCTAAAAATATCAAAAAACATCTTATTTCTAGATTTTTGGTTATTTTTGCACATTTTTATAAATACTTTAGCTTGCCTCTTATTACATTGCTTTTATATTCCAATATTGAAAAAAATATAAAGTATAAAAAGAAAATATAAAAAAATCAGAAAACTAAAAATCAAAATACAAAAATACAAAATTAAAAATTAAATAAAAAAATATAAAACTAAAAACCCACAAAAATTCTAGATTGGCTGAGTTGCTTATTAGACCTAGGTTTGGATTTTTATCTATGTTATACACCTTTGCTTATTGAGTTCGACCCCTACTTGCTTACCGTTGTACATCTTTAGTAGGGTATAATAAATTTTAATCCTTGCTATTCATTCTCTGATTGATTGTGTGGGTTAATTGTTGAAGACCGAGGAAGTTTGAGCAGTCGCATCAGCGACAGTGAGTCTGACTTGTCAGACCGCTATTTAGCGGCTCTCGCTCTCTCGCTTTTCAAATGGCGCCGTTGCCGGGGAGCATCGGCTTGTAGAGTACCTGTTTGGGTCTTTTTAGTGACTTAGCCATTTTTGCTTACTTGTCTCTTATTTATCATTTGTTTTGAACTGTCTGACATCTCTTTTGTTTTCTTGCGAGGGACCGCCGACCGAGGAGGATCGCCTAGGGGATCCTGAGCAGCCTTGGGAGGAGGAGCCGGCTATTCTACCCTAGCCGGCAGGAGAGAGCACGAGAACTAGAGAGAGAGAGAGTTGCTTTTATTTTTTGAGAGAGAGAGTATTTGATTAATTTGTAATAATACAGGACTTGGACACTTGAACACTTCGGGCCTAATTTCCGGGTGTTTGTTCACCCGGGGGCTCACCGCGGGTTTTTTTTTCGTGTTTTCTCGACCGTCATTTTCCGGTTTTGTTTTTCTTTTTCATTTCTTTTGTGGATTGAGCTCTTAGAATTAGGTCCTGTTTGATTCGAGTAACCTAGGTCCAAACACTCTAATAACTCTTGCATGCTCCTATAGTTCGTATTTGGACTTAGATTAATTAAGTAGTTAATCATTGGCTCTCGATCCGCGTGCCGCGAGCTCACTCCACACAAGCGCTTTCTCCTAACTCAAATGTGTTGAGCAGAGGAGGAGTGAGCCTGGACCGGACACTAGGATTGGGAGTTAGCGGTTAACTCGTGGTTCTTGACGCTAGCAGTTGCCTGTTCTAGGACGATTTCCGCATTGCATAACCAGCATATAGATTAGGTTTATAAATTTCTGCCTTGCATCCCGCATGGAGAGAGCTGGGATTCACTGTAAGTCTTCTCACTTTGCATTCATCATATAGGCACAAAGGTGAGATTTCCATCTTGGTGCCGACTTGCATTGGCTTTTCCCGACTCTTTTCTCCCTCTGATTTTGGATACATTAGGATAAAGAAAATACAAAATCGTTAGGCGCTTGTTTGAATCTACTCAAAAGAAGCGATAACAAAAAAAAATTAAAAAAGGGACTGTTAAGAAAACTTTGACCTAAATAAAAATTGGTAATTGGACTCATTGATTGGGGAGAGTAACACCCTCACTTGTTTTCAGGTTGCATGGGAAGGTCTCCTTCCAAGTGAGGTGAGCGTTCGTAAGGATTAGAGCCCAAAACCCAACTTGTGGCTGCCTTGTGTATCACCTGGATTTCCGAAGTATTGGCGCTACTATCGTACGTAGTCGAGTAGGGCTTGGTCGCCAGTGGTGACTCACTATTGTGTGAGCGCCGACCTTGTCCGAAGTACCGAGCATAGGCCACGCCTTCACGGGGGTGTCTGTCTCACCGGCTGCGTCCGAGTAGGATCTTGCACGCTCACGGGTGATTCCGTTGCGAGCGAGATCCGAAGTATCGGTTTCGCCTATCGGCTTCCTCCCTCTATTTCTTTGGCTGAGTAGGGATCCAGGAAGGGTTACAAGGACCTTAAAAAGCGCAAGTTACAGGTTACACAGGAGGAGGACAAGTACGGGAATACTTTTCCGGCAGTACTCTCGCTCCTATAGGCGTAGCGCTCTAAGGACTCGTTGAAAGATAAATTCCTGAAATAAAGATAAAAATTACAAAGATAAAAGCCGAACCTTCACGGCTTCACGCGTTGAGTTGGTGAACTCCCTTGTCTTGCGTTTGATTGCTAATCACATTTAGGTCAAGATCAAAAATATCGCGCCGTTGTGCAATTTTGTGTTCCCCCTGTTGACCCTCGCTCATTGTGAGCCTTCTACTGTTTTACATTCCATTTGTTTCTTGTTGACCCCCGTATCTTTCATCCACATCGATCTTCCTCTTGATCTTCAAGATGGCGGCGAATGGACAGTTTAGTCGAGGCTCTGTCGGCACCCACATCAGTTCCATCCGTTCGCCATCTCCAATAATTCAGGGCGATTCCCGAGACACCGGTTCAAATCCTATGAACCGACCTCCAGACTCCCTGCCTTCTTCAATAAACCGGGACCACTCTCGTCCCGAACTCTGTCCGTTTTGGATGGCCATTGATTTCACTCCTTACACATCGCCATCCTTAACAAAGTTCTGTGTCGACCTTGACACAGACCGTATCTCTCTATCTGGTGCTGCAATTCAGACTGATCGGGGCATTCTACCATGTGCAGACTTAGAGCTTGAGTCAGTCAACCAAGCAGAGACAGAAATGGCAGGAGGAAGGGGAAAAGGACCACAACCCCAGCAGGAGCCTGAAGACAACGCAGCAGAAGGACAATACACTACGCAGGGTGAGGTCAACAGTCAACTGCTGGCTTCCATTCAAGCCATTCAGCAGCAGTTGACTAATCAGACCTTGGCCCAGACAGCCTTTCAGGACATGCTGAATGATCTGAGGAGAAGGGCCGATGCGAGAGACGGCCGACGGGAGGATGATCCGAATTATGATCCCAATGACCATGAAATCAATGATGAGTTTTCAGTGGGACCCGAATATGAAGCAGCAGAAGAAGATCCACCGCAGCCCAAGCCCACACTCAAGCAGACATACAACCTAGGAGCAGGGCGCATCACTGAGTGGATCCAAATTCCGCGTATGCACGCCCACTTCGAGCTGAAGCCGCAGTTTCTGTCATTGCTTCCTACCTTTCATGGGAACACCACTGAAGAGCCATATATTTTTCTTAAGAAGTTTAACCGCATCTGCTCCACTGCTCACTACCCCGGAGTCCCCCTGGATGTGATCAAGATGACCTCGTTCTCTTTCAGCCTTCAAGACAAGGCCCTTTACTGGGTCGACCATCTCGGGAAGGTCGTCACCACCTGGGAGGAGTTGAAATCTGCCTTTCTCCATAAATTTTATCCCCTGGGGAGATTAAATCAGATGCGTGCCCGGATCTCCAGTTTCTGCCAGCAGCCCTACGAGACTATCCATGAAGCGTGGGAACGATTCAAAGACCTCCAAGAAAAATGCCCCCACCATGAGATACCAAAAACCAGTCTCGTACAGCATTTCTTCGGGGGGCTATCATTTGAGAGCCAAAAGCTCGTGGATGCAGCTTGCGGCGGTTCCCATTTTAACAAGGACGAGGATGTAGTATGGAACGTCTTCGAAGAAATGGCTGAGGGGGAAGCAGCCCAATCCTCGTCTTGAGTTTACATGAAGACACCAACCGCCATCAGCAAGCCAGTTAACATGGCTTCTCACACCGAGGACAAAGATGAGAGCTCCAACTTGAGCATCATTGGGAGCCACTTGTCCAAAGTGGATATCATCGAGAAGAGGTCGCAAGACCTCGAAAAACTGGCAGTCATAGAGAAGAGGACCCAAGGTCTGGAGAAGCTCGACCAGATCTCCCAGCAGCTGGAGCAGCTCGTCCGAGCATTGAATGCAAACATGTGCAACGCTGTGTTTGCCTCTGCCGAGCCGAACGCTGAGAAGAAGGAGCCTACAGTGCAGCAAAACCCTCAGCCGACTCCACCGCAGCCCCAGCCTGTCCAGCACGTGTACTACGTGCAGGTTCCGGAGCAGCCACCGCAGCCTCAGACGCAGATGGTTGTATACCAACCAGAGCACCAGCCCGCTTACTCCGAGCCGTTCTCTCCACCCCCGCCGCTGATCCAGGAGATCAATGGCATCTGGAACAACGAAGCGCAGCTGACCCGTCCTCAGGGACACTCTCAGGGTCAGAACATGGGCAACAGGCCCTTCCAGCAGCAACAGCAGGGTGGGAGACCCTTCCAGCAGCCATACCAGTACCAGCCTCCCTCACATGGAAACACGTGGAGGCAGAATTACCAACATGGACCTCAGCAGTCCGGACATCGTGGACAAGGTTATCACCAGCAACCGGCTGCACAATACAATCAACACCATTTGCAGTACTCCTCCAATCCCCCTCCTCAACAATTTGCACAAGGATACCAGTCACAATCTCAACCGCCATATCAGCAGTCTAGACCCCAGCAGGGGGAATCTTCTGAGATTGTGCCGGTCAATCCGGCCCTGGCCTGTTTGGAACAGTTGATGAAGAATATGGCTGAGATGAACCAGAAGATCGACGACCTGACGGCAGCCAAAACCGTCATACCAGCCCAGGTCGAAGCTAATCCTAACAATTTCCGACGCAAGGAGCAGGTAGCCGGCAGTGTCCAACCCGAATCAGGTGAATTTAATTGTTTTTTATCTAACGCTGTTACTCTCAGGAGCGGTAGGACACTCCAGCCATCGGCGACGGCGAAAGGAAAGCACATTGCATCTGACGGGGAATCGTCAGCCCAGCCAACACCAGGGCCATTCAACATTTTGGGGACAGCACCAGGATTCAGAAAATCACAAAAAAAAGAAGAAAACAGAAAAACACAAAAAGATAGCAGCAACCTCGGTGGAGACCGGCCAGCATTGGAGACGCCTGCACCCGCATCACAGTCAGCTCCTGACAGGGGGAGCACCGCACCTGCAGCGAGTCCAACGCCAGCACCTGAAGCCGAGCCTGTCATTTTTGGTCCACAAATTGTAGATGAACCCATTCCTTTTTGTCATCTACCTGTAAACAACAACACGGACACTATTTTGAATGAAATTGGAGAAGAGTTTGTAAATATTCCTTTTCCTGAAGCAATGAAAAAACACAAAAAATGAAAAATTTGAAAAGTGCTTTGTCTGATCCTGCTATCATAGAAATCATTCAGAATTTGGTGTTAAATATGCCATTAATGAAAGCTCTTGAGTACATGTCAGCCGTGAAGAAAGGACTTAAAGAGGCATGTACAACTAAGCGCAGGCCAACCCCCCACAATTCTAGAAGCAAAGGTGGTAAATCTGAAAAGCACATCCTCACTATGGCCACCGTCAACGCCATCAGCAACCTCCCGGACAAGAAGCCAGATATGGGAGCACCCCTTGTTCGTTGCCAGATGTTCGATCAAGAGTTCGAGCGAACACTTCTTGACAGCGGGTCATCTGTCAATCTGATGCCAGCCTCACTACTCACGGAGTTCAAGCTGGGACCGCTCAAACCTACAAAGATGATTCTGCAGTTTGCAGACAAGTCAGTCAAGCGGCCTAGGGGCCTGTTGGAGGACGTGATCGTCATGGTTCAGGGAAAGTCTTTCCCAGCCGATTTTGTGGTCTTAGATATGGACGTCCCCGCTCCGTTGCTCCTTACCCCGATCATACTCGGAAGGCCATTTCTGCAGACGTCAAACGCAGTAGTGAATTATGGGACAGGAGAAATCACTTTTGGAGCTGGAAATGAAATTATCCGAGTAGAGACCCTGTCCGAGGGAACGCCCGTTGAACCGACATCTGTATCATGTGCAAGGGTGATTGAGAATGATGAAGATTGCGATTTTCTAGCAGAGATTCAAGATACCAACCTATTCCTGGATGATAATGAGATCCACGGACTCCTCCGATCCGAGGAGGAAGTGGAGACCGCAGTCAAATTCCCTTGTAGCAGTCAAGATGAGGAACTTGCTGATGCATTACAAGACACTGCTGTGGGGTTGATATGCCTTCAAAACCAGGAGCCGAATTCAGAAGCATTTTCGGATGAAGATGTAATTATTGAAGAATTCTGTCAGGATCTGAGAGAAGAGATAGAGCAGACTATGGTGGACATTGCGCAGTTGAAAGACTCACCACCTGTATTAATAGCTGAGGTCACCACTGAAGCAGCTCAGACTCCGCCAGAGCTGAAACCCTTGCCCTCCAATATGAAGTATGCCTTCCTTGTAGGAGAACCGAACATGTACCCGGTCATCATCAATGCACATCTGACCGAAGATCAAGAATCTCGTCTGATGGAGGTTCTTGAACGCAACCGCAAGGCAATAGGCTGGCGAACCTCCGATCTCCATGGGATCAATCCGTCACTCTGTTCGCATCGCATCTTTCTGGAAGAAGACTGCAGACCCTCTCGTGAACTGCAAAGAAGATTAAACCCAAACCTGCGAGAGGTGGTTATGAAAGAAATCCAGAAATGGTGTGATGCGGGATTCATTTATCCCATCTCCGACAGCAAATGGGTGAGCCCTCTGCATGTTGTGCCCAAGAAATCAGGGATCACCATCGTGAAAAATGACAAAGGAGAGGAGATCGCCACCAGAGTACCAACTTCTTGGCGAGTGTGCGTAGATTACAGAAGACTCAATCTTGCCACCAAGAAGGATCATTTTCCGCTGCCCTTCATCGACCAAATCTTGGAGAGATTGGACGCGAAGGAATATTTCTGTTTCTTGGACGGCTACTCTGGGTAGAATCAAGTTGCTATTGCTCCTGAAGATCAAGAGAAGACCACGTTCACCTGTCCTTTTGGTACATATGCCTTCAGACGGATGCCGTTCGGGCTTTGCAACGCCCCAGCCACATTTCAGAGGTGTATGCTTGCAGTTTTTGCCGATATGGTGGGCAGCTTTCTCGAGGTCTTTATGGACGATTTTTCGGTCTATGGGGATTCCTTTGATCAATGTCTGGACTATCTAGACCGAGTCTTACGGAGGTGCTGCGAAGTGAATCTTGTGCTCTCCTGGGAGAAGAGCAATTTCATGGTGACCGAAGGAATCGTGCTGGGTCACGTTGTTTCTAAACGTGGCATGGAGGTTGACCCAGCCAAGGTGGATGTAATTTCTAAGCTGGAGCCACCTACAAATATCAAGCAAGTCCGGTCATTCTTGGGCCATGTCGGTTTTTACCGACGATTTATTAAAGATTTCAGCAAACTGGCCAGACCGCTGACTGAGTTGCTCGGCAAGGACAATGAGTTCATTGTAGACGACCGTGTGCTCCTTGCCTTTAATCAGTTGAAAGAGCTCATCACACAGGCCCCTGTCCTACAACCGCCGATTTGGACTCAACCCTCCGAGATCATGACCGACGCGTCAGATTATGCCATCGGAGCTGTACTGGGGCAGAGAAAAGACAATGTACCATTTGCGATTCACTACGCTAGCCGAACGCTCGACGAAGCCCAGAGAAATTACACTGTCACTGAAAAGGAGCTGCTAGCGGTAGTCTTTGCTTTGGAAAAGTTCAGATCTTACCTTCTTGGGTCCAAAGTTATCATCTACACTGATCATTCGGCCATTAGGTATTTACAGTAGAAGAAGGATGCCAAACCACGTCTCATCCGGTGGATCCTTCTCCTCCAGGAGTTTGACATGGAGATCAGAGATAAACCTGGGGTAAAGAATGTAGTGGCCGATCATCTGTCAAGACTTCCTGAACCGGAGTCTCCTGAGTTGAACTTGCAGCCTATCACAGAGACCTTTCCAGATGAATCGATTCTGTCTGTCGCCTCACTTCCTTGGTATGCGGACATTGTGAATTATCTAGTTGCCAAGAAAATCCCACAGGACTGGCCTAAGTTGAAAATAGACAGATTTTTGTCTAAAATCCATTTCTACCAGTGGGAAGACCCGTATTTGTTTCGTGAGGGAGCAGATTGCATCTGGAGAAGGTGTATTCCTCAGGAGGAAGTTCCAAGTGTCCTCGCTTTATGTCATGATCAAGATTCTGGAGGACATCATTCAGGAAAATAGACGGCAGCAAAAGTTCTTCAAAGTGGCCTCTGATGGCCTTCATTGTTCAAAGATGCAGATGAATACGTCAAAGGTTGCACTGACTGTCAGAAGATGGGTGGAACCATAGGAATGAGAGATACGATGCCTCTGAAGTACATTCAGATCTCAGATGTCTTTGACGCATGGGGTATCGACTTTATGGGCCCGTTTCCTAACAGTCAGGGTTATGAGTATATTCTGCTTGCTGTCGATTATGTCAGTTGATGGGTGGAGGCTATACCCGCCCGAGCCGCCGATAGTCGGACTGTCTGTCGATTCTTACGAGATCACATCATAGCACGGTTCGGGATTCCCAAGATTCTCATAACTGATGGGGGCAGTCATTTCATAAACAGAGAGGTGAAGAAGCTGACCCAAGAATTCTGTATCGAGCATCGTGTTGCTTCACCCTACCACCCGCAGTCCAATGGCTTGGCTGAATGTTCAAACAGGGAGATCAAGACAATTCTACAGAAACTTGTGCGTCCGGATCGCAAGAACTGGTCTCAGCTGCTTGATTCTGTTCTTTGGGCTTACAGAACAGCATACAAGTCACCCTTGGGAATGTCTCCCTACCGCCTGGTGTATGGCAAGCCATGTCACTTGCCCGTGGAACTTATTCACAAATCTTTATGGGCTATTAATATCTGTAATTTGGACTCCAAGCAAGCAGGACAGAACAGGAAACTGGATCTGAACAGATTACTGGAATTCAGAGATTATGCATATGACAACAGCCTGATGTACAAGGAAAAGGTCAAAACATGGCATGACAAGCACATCCGCCACAAGTCCTTTGATCCAGGTCAGAAGGTATGGTTGTTCGATGCGAAATTAAAGTTCTTTCCAGGTAAATTGAAGAGCAAATGGACTGGGTCGTTTTTGGTTAGGCAGGTGCGTGACAACGGAAGCGTCTTGATATCTAATCTGTCATCTGACGCACAACCTTTTGTAGTCAATGGACAACTTCTGAAGCCATACCTCGAACATGACACATTCATGGCTGTTGTTGACTCCATTCAAGTAATATATGAGAATGAGCTGAACAGCCTGGGACAGGCAGAGGAAGGCGAAGCACATAAAAATATTTTTGAATGATTTTCCTTTTCGTCTTTTCTTCTTTTCAAGTTCTTCCATCTTATTCTATCGAATTGATGCCATCCCTTTCATCACTGCTACACTTTGGATGTACCTTATCCTAAGTATAGGGGGGATGTGCATCCCGAGTTGTTCATATCCAATCTCATCTCTTTCTTCTTTTCTTCTTTTCCTTTTCTATCTTCTGTATCTATCAAAAAGGTGCCACCCCTTGTAGACAGTTCTCTATACTTAGGACGCACTTTGTCCTAAGTATAGGGGGGTGTGCACCCCGAGTTTCTTCTATTCTCTTCGATCTTCTCCATTGTCTCCTCTTCTTGTCTATACTTAGGGATATCTTACCCTAAGTATAGGGGGAGACAATCTGAGTACGATATGTTCATTCCCACCCTTGACCCTCCCTGCTTTGTGTACAGTCTGCTATACTTAGGATTATTTGATCCTAAGTATAGGGGGGACGGTCAACTTCTCATTGATTCATTCATTTATTATTTAGACTTGTCTATACTTAGTACGAGTTATGTCTTCTCTTTTCTCTCCGATCTATGAGGACATAGCTCAAGCTAAGTATAGGGGGGTCGTATATACTACGTATATACTTTAGCCATAACTCGTACTTTCGTATTTTCTTAATTATATGGCTAATAATTCTTTAAAGTTCATTAAAATCCTTAATAAATAGATGTGGTTATTCCTCAAATTCTTTTTGTATATACTGATTAATAAATCAGGTGAAAATGTTTTTTGCAAAATGTTTGAAAAATAGTTTGAAAATCTTTGTGAACATCTATTGAAAACTATTTTGAAAATATTGTGTTACATGTTTTCAACCTGTGAAAAAGGTGTGGTTTGTAAAACTTCTTTTCTTTGTGTGAAATAAAATGTTTTGAAAAATGATTTGCAAATGGTTTGAAAAATGGTTGCAAAAATGATTTGAAAAACCTATATATACTGTTTTGAAAGCCTTTGCAAAATGATTTTCAAATGTGTGTAAAATGTTTTTAAAAATTATTTTGGACTATTGTTTTCAAAAATTGTGTGAAAAGCTTGTGTCAAATAAATTTGAGGAATATACACATCATACCAAAATCCACTATATATGTAAAATTGATCACTTACCCTTGTAAATCCTTAAAATCCATTTCTTGTTTATATAAAGAAGCACTTCCGTGTACATAGTTTTCACCTTGTTTTCAGCCAAAATCTTTTTGCTTTCAAAAATTCCCAAAAATATTTGCAAAAATTAAAATCCAAAAACATTTGAAAAATCTTTTTGAAAATACAAAAAAAATGCATGCATCATCTTTTCAAAATCCATAAAAAGTTCAAAATCTTTGAAAATTGCATTACAAAAATATTTTCTGCATTGCATTGCATAGCATTCGCATTTTTCGGATTGAGTTTGATAGTTGAACAAGTCTAAGTAAAATCCGAAGATTGGAGCTTGATTGGACCTTAAAATCTACCTAATAACAAGAACCTTATAGGAACTGGGTTTGAGGTACTTCAGGTCTAGTTGACTTAATTCTTTGAGGATCATGAGACTTGGTTCAATGGATTCTTGACTGCCTAAGTAGAGTATTTCGGAGCACACGCACGACTCTTGTTGATAATGACCTAACTTGGATACCTGCACCTTTCACATGGCTCAACTCAGTTGGAGTAGTGAGGGGATTGGATTTGCCGGTATGAGACGCACACAAGTGGAAACACTTGTCCTCCTCTAGGGAGGGAAGTGCACCCCAACCCGTCCAGTGATTAGGAAGTCTAAAGACAGGAGGCTGTGGGTTGCGATAAAGCTTCAAAAGAGGGATAGTCTACTAGCTCAAGAGGAAAAACTCCTTATGTAAATGCTGCTGTGAATAGTATTTCAAAAAAAAAAAGTTCAGGCATGTACAAAAATAAAAAGCCTGCAAAGTATGTACATATGTTGTAAAGTCAAGTTCCAAAGTCATATCATGTGAGCATGCAGCAGGATGACTCGACTACACTGGTCTTGCATCCCGGGATAGGTAGCTACACTGGCTACCGTCCATTCTTCTCTTCACCCCCTCCTCTTGAGCTGGTTGCTACTTGAACTTAGAAGGGAATACCCCGCTCCTCGAGGATGGAGTTGCTGGATTGGGGAATCATTGGGTTGTCGTACTGGAGAAGTCAGTCTCTTTGTCATTCTAGTTGGGGAGAGCCACCATCACTTACACTGTACAAGTCAGATTCATAGTCGTAAGAGTTTGCGTATGAGTCGAAGTATTTCTGACCCTGGCTATTGAGGAGACTTGGACAGAGTTTTGGGATTCTCGAGGACTGTTGGATCTCAAATTCGGTTCTCAATAAGGTTCCGTCCGCACTAAATCTCCAAAGGTCTGACTTAAGCTCCAAACTTTGATTTTGTGAAGACAAGTTTGATAATTAAATGTAGTCCATCTTTCTTCTTTTTTCTTTTCTTTATTTTTCTTTTTCTGCACTTATTGCATAAGTGTTTGCTAGGGACTAGCAAAGGCAAGTATAGGGGGATGATGAATCCACGTTTCATCATCTTTATTCTATCATTTTGGCCTTAAAAACCCTAGTAAATGCGTGTAAATAGGCTTAATATAGGCATTTTAGTATTCATGCATATGTGTGTAAATATTGTATAAAATGCGGTTTTTAAAGCCAAAATTATAGAATAAAGAAAAGAAAAGAAAAAGAATAAAATATTGTAAATATTTTATGACCCGAAACCCCGAGACCTAGGCATCTTGATGAATAGGTCGACAAGGAATAAAGTAAGGGGGGATAAGGTCAGAATTGCAGATAAAATACCCATACATTCTATTCATTCTTTATTCATTTTGGGACCTATTTTTGGTTCCACTTTTTGTGCATCAAATAAAGAAACTTTGTACATGAAAGTTGTAGATAATTTAATAAAGAAAAATACAAAATTGATTTCACAGAAAAATAATGTACAGATAAAAAGTTATGGTCTGAATAAAAATCCAGAATGCCAACTTCCCAGACCCGTATCTCACAAATAAAAACTCCAAATGCAGCATACTCACCTTTAATTGTATATAGAAGAAAATAAGCTATTTAAGGGCGGTGGTTTCGCATTTGACGGAGCTACGGTTTGAAAGTTGAGTTTTGGACCCCTATTGTACATTGTACATATTAAAATATTCAATTTATTATTTATTTATTATTTTTACAATTTTATATTTTTATAATGTTGTAAATAATACTTATAATAATAATGTACATTAAAATAAGAATAAAAACCCAAATAAAAACAAAAAATAAAATACTTAAAAAGAAAATACATAGATACATTACCTGTACATATACCTATACAAAACATACTTGTATTCTATTAAAAATACAAAACATATCAGAAAAATAAAATAAAAATATATGTATGTAGGTAAAAGTATTTTATAATTTTATAAAATATGAAATAAAAATAATAAAATTAAAATCACAAAATAAAAGTAATAAAGTATATAGATAATATACCTATATAGGGGTATGAAGGTAATTTGTAAAAATATAGCTCATAAAAATAAACAAAAATCACCATAAAATACTTCATAAAATTACAAATATTTTTCATTTTATAATCAAAATTTAATTAATTCATGTGCTATTTTTAATTCATTTTATAAGGGTTTTTCACCAGGGAATTTTTTGGTTGGTCCACGTGGACCAACCAGAGCACTCCATTGGTTGACCTCGGTCAACTCCCTGACCGAGGTCTGTCCCTTGTCAGAATCGGGTTTGACCCTGCTTTCATCCTTTTTTCGAGGAGGCCTCGATCACCATTTGGTGATGGCCTCTTCATGGAATCTCTTCCTCGGTCAATGGTGATTCACGCCCAAGTGATTCCTTGGGTTGTGGATCACTGACCGAGGCGGTTGGACCTCGTTCTCCACGCCGCCCGTCAATCCCTCAAAAGAGTGCCCCCATCTTCGATTCAAGGTCAATCCTTCTTCCGCCACTTTCACTCGCAAATCCCTCCTCCTTCGTGCTCCTCGTGACAGGGGGAGTTGAATCGACCCGGGGTTCGCAAGATTTGGTGTAGAATCGAAGTGATTCAGCCCCTCGCCGGAGCGCCGCCGCGCTTCTTCGCCCGCTGCCTCTGGTGAGTCTCCCTCTCCCTTCTTTTCGTCTTTTTATAGCCTTAGTGTAGATTAAGTTAGCCCATCAACAGTTTATCCCGCTGTTTATCCAATCACTGAGAATCTTCGATCGAACCTACGGCGGAGCTGAGCTCCGCCCGTCGTTCCCGACCATTCCAGTGATCCCCCGCTGTCCTAAACACCTCCATCCTGTCTCCCTCCGCTCCGTCACCACGCCGCACCCTTCCAAGTCCCTCGATCTCGCTCAGATCGAGCCATCGAGCTCCTCTCTCCGCCGCTCGCCGGAGCTCTTCATCCCAGGCACCTCTCGCCTCCATCCGACCATCGGAGAGCCCTCCGAGCACCCCCTTTTTGCCGTGCTTCTAACCTTGCAGGAAAGAAGTCCAACGAAGGCGCTATCGAGCCTCGAAGTTCCAGGGAAGCACCTCCAGGCGACCTTCCTCGTCCGAGCACCTCGCGCCGCCTCCGCCTCGCCGGAGACCACCAATCGACGCGGAAGGATCCCAGGATCCTTTTGCCCTTGATCCTGGGGTCGGAGCGGCCGTGTGTCGGCCGCCATCGCCACCCGAAGTTCGCCGGGGAGGAGTTCTTCGTGAACCTCTCCCCGCCGTAGGATCGGTCCTCTGCTCCAGACGCAACGCCAACCGTCCGATCCCCTCAGCCGCGCCGCCGTCCGATCTGCGCCACGTGTCCAAAAGCCTCGCCGTCAACCGCTGGATCGCGCCCCGTGGGTATTTTGCATTTTTAACCAACGATTTTTTGTATTTACTTTTTAGTCCAGTAACTTTCAGTTGTAGTTTAAAAAGTTTTGTAATATTTGCATGCAGACCCCCACGTTCTCACTATTTGCACTTCAGTCCACGCCACGTCACCTCACGTGACGGTGGCGTGTGACTTTTGGGTATTTTGCAAGATAGGCCCAGAACTTTTGTGTATTTGCAATTTCGTCCCTGTGCGTAGGATATATAATATGTTTTTGGAAATTTTGCATGTATGCCCAGCCAGTTTTCTTTAATTACAATTATGCCCCTATGAATGGTGTTTCACATGAGCTGTGTGTGCCTTTTTGGCGGAAATTGCATCTGAACCCCTGGATATTTTTATAATTGCATGCAAACCCCTGCCAGGCCTGTGTATTGATTGGATGCTTGTTGTGTTTATTTAACCTATCATTTTAAGTCCAAAAATTCCACAAAAATAGGGTTAAGCTTCTGGACATGAGTACTTTAACGCTGTCATTTTAGTTTTTGATTTTATTTTATTTTTATATTTATTAAAAATAAAAAAATCTATTTTCAGCACTGTTTGCGTTATAAAATCCCTAAAAATTATAAAAACACACCAGAAAAATTCCAAAAAAATATATTTCGTGTCTTTTAGTTTGTTTTAACTCCCAGCCAAAAATCATTAAAAAATACAAAACTAAACTCCTAAAAATTGCAAAACTCTAAAAACCTTCATAAAAATTTATAAAATTCATAAAAAATCCAAAAATAGTGTTTTCTTTTCCTGAATTTTCTTTGTTTTATTATCTTTAAGTGAAAATTAATTTGGAGAATTTTTGTTACTGATTGCTATTTTATTTCTCCATTTTAAGTTTCAGCCTTGCATTTTATTCACTGTTTGCTTTATTTTGCTAATTAAAAATACCAAAAACATTCTAAAAATTACCCAAAAATCACAAAAACAGTAAAAAATCCTAAAAATATCAAAAAACATCTTATTTCTAGATTTTTGGTTATTTTTGCACATTTTTATAAATACTTTAGCTTGCCTCTTATTACATTGCTTTTATATTCCAATATTGAAAAAAAATATAAAGTATAAAAAGAAAATATAAAAAAATCAGAAAACTAAAAATCAAAATACAAAAATACAAAATTAAAAATTAAATAAAAAAAATATAAAACTAAAAACCCACAAAAATTCTAGATTGGCTGAGTTGCTTATTAGACCTAGGTTTGGATTCTTATCTATGCTCTACACCTTTGCTTCTTGAGTTCGACCCCTACTTGCTTACCGTTGTACATCTTTAGTAGGGTATAATAAATTTTAATCCTTGCTATTCATTCTTTGATTGATTGTGTGGGTTAATTGTTGAAGACCGAGGAAGTTTGAGCAGTCGCATCAGCGACAGTGAGTCTGACTTGTCAGACCGCTATTTAGCGGCTCTCGCTCTCTCGCTTTTCACTATCGTACATTCTACACCCAGACTTGTAGCATTTACGAACATAACCCTTTTAGGTGCAAGCCCGACTCCTGATCCTAATAGCGGTAGTCCCAGTGGATACTTTGAAATGGTTGGGAGCGCTCGCCTTTGGTGGGAGCTCGTTTGATATTTTACTTGTAGGAATGAGAGCTTTTCTTTCAACATTTTCTTTGATTTGTGTTATTTTGGCTAGCTCCACTGCTTTTACCAAGAATTGGCGCATACTGATCAATACATTTTTTTATTTTATCACACCTTGGCACTTAGGTAAATGTCAAGAGATAGTACAAGAACCATATTCTTATACTAGCTAAAGGTGCTGACACTCAGGTTTCATGAAGCCTTCATTGCTTTTATCCCATCCTCGAGTATCATCAAATCAGGTCCAAACTCAAATCCCTCATCCCAGTTCCTCAAGTGAAATTGCAACTCATATCATCATAACTGCAGTCGTGTATGTGAGGTGTTGATCATATTCGTAAGGTAGAAACTAAGCATGCAATATAGCATACAAATCTTTCAAACCAGAGAAATGTGAATAATTAAGTCAAAGACCCTAATGACTAAGGATGGTTAACCCAAAATCTCAAGACCTAATAAACTAAGTGTTCTTGAACATCACTAGTCTTGTGTGAAAGTGCAAGTATCAGGGACCAAACCAACTTATTAGTTAGCTTTTTTTTGAAAAAGAAAGGAGAGGAAGAGATGTTTTTTTTCAAAAGTTTTTTAATATAAAAGGAAAGAAAAGAGAAAATTGTTTTGTTTTTTGGGATTTTTTTGAATTTTTTTGTTTTTGAAAAGATTTTTTTGAAGAAAAAACTTTTTTTTACCAAATTTACCCATCATGTAATTATTCTGTAATATATACAAAATACGCGAAAGTATGAGCTATGGGTAAAGTATATATGGAATATATACACGCCCCCTATACTTAGTATGTGCTATGTCTTCAGAGCACAAGAAGCGAGACAAAGACATAGCTCGTGTTAAGCAAAGGAGAGTTAAAATAACAAAAAAGTATAGAAGTCGATCCGCCCCCTATACTTAGGCTCTAGTTAGCCTAAGTGTAGAAGAAGAACAAAAATGAGGTGATCGAGGTCAAGGGGAGAAATGGATGAGTATGTACACTTGGCGGGCATCGGCCCCCCTATACTTAGGCTTTGGTCATCCTAAGTATAGGACAGGAGTGAGAACCGATGTGATCTAAAGAATATACATAGAAGGGAGAATGTACAGGAGGAATGAATCTTCTAAGCTGTTGAATCTTGAAGCCGCATCTTCATGAAGAGTAATATGATGTATCTGCTCTGTGCTCACTCTGCATGAAGTTGATGACCTCGACTTAGACTAACTTCTCTTTCGAATCTACAAAATGCTTCAATAGTTGTCCATCTACCACATGAGATTGTGCACAATCTGCGAGATCAGCCATCTCTACACTTCCATTCAATATAAAAAGAAGAGAGCTTGGAGTGTTTTGTTGGTGACAACGACTAAGCATCCTCCTCAAGCGAAGACCTCCTCAGGCGAGATCCGCGGCGACCATCGTCCCCGTCACGAGCTTCCCATCGAGCTCGCATAGTTTCTCCGATTTTTATTTCGCCAACGGATCGAAGCGACGATAGGCGTTCAGCGTAGCTGCTGCGCCTTCCAGCGAAGATTCAGGTAAGTATTTCCTCTCATTTCTCTTGTTATTTTAATTTATCTAATATTTTGTTTCCTTATTGTCTCATCACCATATCACTTTTTCTTTTCTATACCACCACCACATCATTTCCTTCATCATACAACCACCTTCATTTGTTTATTTTATCACATCATCACTTTCATCAACCCATCATATTTGCATTTGTTCATTTACTGTCTAAGAAAATATTAAAATTAGAATTTTAAATTTAAAAAATTCACATCACATAGAAGCAACAAAAAAAAATAAAAAATAGGAGGGAGCAGCAGCGGCTCCGCCGCTGCCCCCCTTCTTCCACGGCCGCACCAGCCGCCAAGCGGCACCCTTGCCACCACCCACCCTCAGCCGACCGACCCCTCCACACCCTCGCCACCACGCGCAACCCGCATTCCACCACCTGTATCTCAGGTTGGACCCCTCCAACCCGTAGCCATGCCAACAACATCTCCTAATGTACGCATTCACCACGCGTGCAGCCATCACTGCTCCGCCTGCTACATCCCGCCTTCCGCGTACGACCGCAAAGGCCGCAGCCTCCTGCGCGGCCATGTCCGCACTGCGCGCGACCACCACTTCACCCTGCCATCCTCCACCCCTTCAACGGTGTCGTATGATGATTCATTAAATACGATATATATAATGTGTACTCATTGTAGTATGCGTACTTAGCGATCGTTCAGAACCGAGATAAGATCTTCATGAAGAGTGTCTTGGCTTGAATTTATATCCCGGGTAAGTCTGGGGTCAAACAAAGGGAGGCCAAGGAACAACTTCGGATTAATTCGGAAAATTTAGATCTAGGTTTGCAATGCGTTTTTTATTTTTAATACAAATTGAATGTATAAGGCAATACACGGGTGAATTAAGACAATAAGAAAACACGCAACTAGGCCAAATTATTTTTAATATGAAATTAATCGGATTTAGCCAAATTATATTTTTTTCCTAGAACCCTATAAGTGCAAAACACTTTTTTTGCAATTTTAGGAATTAAAATGCAACGATGAAAAATGCACATTTTTATGGTATTTTTCACGATTTTTTACACAAACAGAATGCGAAAATTATGAAAAATTTACTGGAACATAAACATGATGCAAGGAGGCTACAATATTTTTTTGATTTTTTTGAGAAAATATGAATTTTTATGTGTTTTCTAATAGAACAGAGTGACAGTGAGTAATTAATTCATAAAAAATCCACATCATCAAATTAGTCAGAGAGCGAATTATCTCACATAGGTTTTTTTATGTGGAATCCAGGTGATTTAAACTTTTGCAAAATAAATATGTGTAGATTTAATTAAAAATCATTTACTAAAATTCACTCTGCAATTTATTTAAGGCACATGTCAACTCCGATTGAGATGAAATTTGGATAGTAATTCAATCACACTTCAAGGCATCATTCCTGGTTTTTATGGATTTTTTGGAGCTACTTTGAGTTAGATATGAATTTAAGACCACAGATTGGATAAAATAAGCAAGTTTTTACTAGAATAGTTTTAATTAATTACCCAAAGCTCATAAAAATACAATTAAAATCTAGATGACAGAAATTAGACGCTCAATATCATGATATTTTTTATTTAATAAAATAAGGCTAAAAAGATGTCCAAATAATAAGAGAACACTGGGGAATTCGTGCAATGCAAAAATAAACTTGAATAGAACAAAACAGGCACAAGGACTTGTTTGTAATTACAAAAACACAATAGGACACATACATAATTTTTATAAAAAATAAAATAAAAAAATAAACAAAAGGAAAAGCACCTTCTTCTTCTTTGGTGGCCGATTAGGGCACGATGCTTGTGGGGGAATGACGTTGGAGGTTGGTCGCGCAGCCCATAATGCGCGGGGACGCGGGCAGCGGGGGTCAGCGACGGGGTCATGCGCGTGGCCACACGATGGAGGTGCGGAGGAGCCGCGCGGGCCTTGGTGGCAGAGGTGACGATGGTCGGTAGCTGGGGCGGTGGTCCACACACGAAGGAGGAGGGCATGCACTGTGGTTGGTCGCGGTGGCGGTGCGGAGGGGCCACCGGTGCGGGCTGGGGGCACGAGGTGGGGTGAGGAGCTAAGCGGCGGTGGCTGGCGGCGGCTGGGGGGGGCACCTGCCGCGTTTTTTTTTTGATTTTTTAATTCCTTTTTACTGATGTGTTGTGTTTTTTTTGTTTAAGTTATACTTTTTTGTTTTGTTAAACAAGAAATGCAAATGATGTGGAAAAATATGATATGGTGATGGTGGTAAAGATGATGAAGTAGAACAAATGGAGCTATGTAGGTGATAATGTGGCATGATAGAAAAATGCAAAAATATAAACGATTCCGAATGATAAAAAGAGAACTTATCTACGATGAACCTGGGCGCCTATGATGTGCTCTCGAGAAACATGATCTTCGCTCGAATCGTCGGCGAGCGATGAGCTCGAGCAACGCACGGGTGCGGCTGCGATGTTGGCCAAAATGCCAACAGATCTCACCGGAGAGAGAGCTGTCGTCTCTCGACCATTGTTGCGTCGTTGTTCCCGATTCAACTATGGGAACTAAGATCTCCTCACATAAAGATGGATCTAGTGTAAATTGAGGAGGATGAGATGTATATAAAGAGGAAAAATGAGAAGTTATAAAAGTGGTGGAGGGAGGTTAATAAAATAATGGAGTTGAATTAGAAGTTAGAAAATTACTGGAACGATGGAGTTGACTGGTGGTTATTGTTGAGAATGAAAATTAAAATAAAATAAATAAAATACATAAAAGTAGCATACTTCAAATAAAAGAATAAAATAAAGAAGAAAAGTAGAATGGAAGATTTACAAAAGTAGGTCCATAAAAACACTATGTACATGATTTTTTTTTACTTTTCTTATTTTAATTTTTTTTTGTATTTTTAATAAAGGATATTTACATCATAAAAATAAAATACTAGAAATAGAATGAAATATAAAAGAGATTTTTTGCATTTTTTAGCAATCAAGAAGAGTAAAAAAATGAAGAAAGAAAGACATGTACAATATATACAAAGTACACCTAGGTCCTAAAACCTAAATTTTGCAAACAAGCTCCGATTTTAATGAAACCACTTTCATTGGATAGATAATTTTCTAACTTAAACTTTAAAAGTGAGTTCGGTGAATTTGGAGTTCATACAGAGCGGGAATTTGGTCGGGAAGTTGGACTTTACGACTAGTTATTTGAGGTGAAATTTATTTTTTATTTTTGTATTTTTATATACATTTTTACAAACAAATTATAGAATGAATTGGCCAAAAAGGAGTTGAAATGAAATTATTAAAAATATATGAAAATTTGTGCTATTTACATGTGAAAAAAACTCCTTTAATTTTACGGTTTTTTACTATTAATTTATTTTTGTACAATATAATATAATAATTAGTGTATTTTATTTATAAGAGTCATTTCGTTAATTTATTGATTTTATGGGCATTCATTAGAGACTTTACTCAGGGATTTTGCTAAGATCGATATATTGAGATGATAAATCGCAGGCTCATCATATATGCATCCAGATCATTATTGACAAGAAAAGTATATGTATTAAAAATATATGCATATCAGAGTACGGGAAAAATTCAGAAACAAACATCATGGCAAACAATGCGATAAAGAAATAGAGGGTTAGAGATCACAATCGAAGCAGCATGAAAAACAATGCGACAAAGAAACATAGGGTTAAAGATCACAACTGTACGGTGTTAGAGTTCCCCCCACAACTTCTTTTCTCATTGAACCTATTTTGTGGGATCTCCACTCGTTTAGGTTGGGTTGCTGCTGCGGGTAAACTCTCAATTGGTTTCTGCCCCATCCCAAGTATGGATTCTTAGACTAAAGATCTATCAAGTCCCTTTGTGAGTGGATCTGCTGCGTTATCTTTTGTACCAACAAATTCCAGAAGGCACCAAATCCCTAATAGACTTAAGTCTAACTTGGATATGTCTTCTAGTTTTCTGATTGTACTTTGAACGCTTTACCTTTGCAATAGTTGCCATGCACAATGTAAAGAAATCATCGGTACCGGCTTACCCATCATGAGCATCTCAGAGAGAAGCTCCCTAATCCATTCATCATCTATACATGTTGTGTCCAAAGCATACAGCTCTACGCTCACGCCTGCACCGGCCCGGCCCGACGTGGCACAACGGGTAGGCAGGCGCTCGTGCTCGCATGTGTGTGGTATTCTAAAGTCTTCTCTCATCTATTTTCAGAATGATCTCAGAATTTCTCATACACAAACCAATCATCTGTTTTGAAACTCCACAACGTGGGACTAAACAGCACCCCACAGGGTTGAAACATTGAATTCCAATAATTGAGATACATTAATACAACTTGATATTGACCACCTACTTGAGCACCGTAGAATTGCATGATTTTAGTGTCGTTTTGATCCTTGTTTCACTCTATATATCATGGCATGTTTAATTTTCTCATCTGACACTATTTTAAAAAGAAGTAAAATTTTAATGTTAGATGAGGCCTTGCTCGACATGTCTTTCCCATTAAATAGATAACTGCTCATGTTGTTGTGCTCAATTCGACTCTGATTTCAAATGATAATATGTTGCTCAATTTAATGATCTTTTTAGGGCATACTCTTAACTCACTATTTGCACATTTACTCCTTGCATTCAAACTTGCATTATTTTCATGCATCACTCTAAACCGCATCGAAAAATCATCCAAAAAAATACATGCATCATTTAATTGCATTGTAATATGCATGAAGACCTTAGAATTTAGAATTATTCGCACAAGCTCTTAATTGACTAAAATTTGATACATAGATAAAGTAGCCCGTGTCCCTGTGTTCGACCTTGGTAGACTTTCCAAGAATAAATACTCCACAACATTCAAACGTATGTGGATTTTGCTGACCGAATTCGTCTCCTATACTACTACATTTATCGATTTATAAAAAGGTGATTTTCATGTTCATCACGGTTATGTTGGAATTAACTTTGTTGGGATGTTTGATACAATTTGATGGTCAATATCAAGTTGTATTAATGTATCTCAATTATTGGAATTCAATGTTTCAACCCTGTGGGGTGTTGCTTAGTCCCACGTTTTGGAGTTTCAAAACAGACGCTTGGTTTATGTATGAGAAATACCCCAGGTTTGTCCCTGTATTCCGAGGGCCTCCATGTAAATACCCCAGGTGCGCAATAACAAAACTTCCGGGGTCTTCTTTACAATTTGCCCAGACCCTCACATGCGAGGCATGTAAGGAGGCCAGGCTCGGGATGTGTCCCCGGCTCAGGACATGTGGCAAGCATTTGTGGCTCCGTGTGAGGTTCGGTGGGGGGCTCGAGAAATCCGAGCCTAGAGGTTTGACAGGAGGCTCGGATTGGCACGCATCATCATCGAGACCTTCCGATCCAGATGATCAGACAGTGACTGCTTTCCTTGCTATTTCGCGGGTCGTCGGAGGAGGCTGCGCTCCGACGACCTCCCATTTGCTCCACCGTGCTTCGAGGGTCCGTCTGAAAGTCGAGGGAGCTTGATGGTGTGCTGGCTGATACCCTGGTGTCAAGGTAGAGCTTCATCATCCTTGGGAGCGACAAGGCGAAGGCAGGTCATTGAAGTGGAATCTCATATCAGAGCTGAGTCACCGATTCCGATCAATGAAGAATTCACCTGCATGTGGGGTTAATAATAACCGAAACTGTGTGTGCGTGCGGGGCGAGTGGAGTCGAGGGCCCAATCGAGGCGGAGAAGGTGGGGTCTGATGGGTTCTCCACCTTGAAGGTGGAGAAGGTGGGTCGTCATAGAGGAAGGTTCTGACGGAGGGAGAAGGTGGTCTGGACCATCCGCGAAGGTCGGAGAAGTCCGACGAGGATTATGGTGATGTGAATCGTAGGTGAGGGTGATCTGGTGCGATGAATTAAATAAGAAAGAAGGCGCACAGATGTTTACCTCGAGATCATAGAGGAGCGTGCATAGAAGGTGGCCTATGCTGATGTCCTTCAGGGGATCCTCCGGTCTTCGCACATCTAGGACGATCGTTCCTTGGTGCTCGGCGGTGGTGAGGCCACCATTACTTGGTCTATTATGGCCAAGGGTCGACACTTGGGTAGGAGACCCATGATCGCCGATCGAACACCTTCTCCGCTGTCACCGGAGGAGGGCGAAGCTAAAGGGGCTACCCAATGATTGGTGGACGGTTAGAAGTGCGGTAGAGGAGGGATTTTTATAAGGGGAGGTTGACGGCGGTTATGTGGAGGCGAGGAGTTTTTAACGAAGGTTTGATGGCAGAGATGTAATGGGAGTACAGTAATAGGTGGCTCGCGAGGATGGCAGGGGAGCGATTGACTGAGGGGAGCGTTACGTGAGGGAGAAGGTGGTTAGAGGTGGCTCCTAAAATTGGAAGGGGGCAACGGGATCTCGATGGAAACAACTGAAGAGAAGGGGTTACGGAGGTAGGGGATGAGCTCTTATCCGTTGGATCTTTCGATCCAACGACCTAGATGAATGCACGGATGGAGGGAAAAGATTGGATCAGATCTAATATTGCGGCAGGGAATGGAGTGTGGTTGGATGGTTAGGATGAGACATGAAGGTTTATCCTACGATGGTGGGTGAGCGGGTGACATGGAGAACGAAGAGGCGTCGGATGAGAAGATGATCGAGTGGTCGAGGTTTAGGTAGTGAGGTGTGGCTTGGATCAGATATGGGAGTCGGATCTGATGTCTATGAGTGAAGCGATGATGGAGGGTGGAGATGAAGCGGGCGGCATGGATCAGACGGTTCCTGGAGAGGTTGGGTGGCAAGAGTGGAAGCGGGCCACGTGGGTGGCCCATAGGGCGCCACGTGGTCGCTCCAGATTATTCACAAAATAATAAAATGAAGAAAAAACATAAAAGAAATAGTTAGATGTTGATGAGCACGAAATTCACCTCTTTAATAATCGTAAATTGTAGTATAGGAGGCAAAAATCGGTCGATCAAAATACCACAAACTTTGAATGTTGTGGAGTATTTATTTGGTAAGTCTACCAAGGTCGAACACAGGGAACGGAAATTTTTAGTTGCACGATCTTAAATCAAATTAAATAATTAAATTTATGCTCGATTAATTTCTGTGTTGATAAAATGTACAATGCAATGCAATGATGAAAGGCGCAATGTGAAGAAAGTTAAACAGAAAGAGTGAAGCACCGGATCTGTGATATTTAGTGATGTTTAATCCAAATAAGATTAATCAATATCCGCGAAATGAAATCACGGATCAAATAATATCAAATCTAGTAAAATGTATCAAATTAATCGCTGATGCACGTATAGATATCAGATTTATCTCCAAAATACTTCAAATTTATTCTCAAGAAATGTTTGCAGTCCACAAGTCAATAAACATATATATCTCCTTGATTTAACCCCTGCAACAATTAAGTCCTCAGGTCTGAGATCAATTTCATCATTGCATAAATCAAAGCCCTGCAAAATAAATCGTCAATTCTCCCAAGGAAAATGTGGCACAAATATGTCAAAACGAGCCTACATAAGCCATCAGATATCCTCAATAATAATTAATAATAAACAGCCTTAAATATGTCCACAAATTATGCTCAGTTGTAGTGCATGAAAAGAGCTTCAAAATGACATATTATATGCTAAAATCGGAGTCCGTATGAGAAAGATATGATAAAATGAAGTTTCAGGGACTAAACTGTAAATAAAATAAAGGTTTTCTTGCAAAGAGGTCCCTGGAAGGACTTATCTGTAATTAATAAAAACTCGAGGGGCACGGATATAATTTACCCCTGGCGAGGGTATTTTCGCAAATTCGAAAAATGGCAGTGGGCCTTTCTACAATTTTTCCACCGCGCACGTGCTACGCACGTGCACCAGGAGGCTCGGGTGACGGGGCTGCTGGCTCGGGTGACCGAGCCTGTGGTTCGGCCCGGGCCTGAGGTTCGGACCCCGAACCAGAGGCTCGGTGGGGGTACCTCAGTCTTGGGATCGAGGCTGAGGTTCGGCTTCAGAGGCAGAGGCTCGGAAGAGTCCGAGCCTCAGGCCGGGGCCTAGGCTCGTCTGCTGACGTGGCGGTGCTGGAGCCGTTGGATCAAGGGGTTGAGCCCCTGATCCGACGGTGGCTAAAAGGGGCGGCTGTCGCGGGCGGAGGTGGCGATGCCGCAGCGGCCGAAGGCGATGGCAGTCGAGGCGGTGGTCGTGCGGAGGGGCGGCACGGCGGACGACGGTGAGGTGGAGATCGTAGGCTCGCGCGGTGCTCGGGCGGAGGCGAGCGCGAGAGGAGGTTGATGCGCGGCGGAGGCGGTGGCGGGCGACTACGCCTCGACCGGTCGACACACAACCGGCGGAGGCCCAAGAGGCGGTGGGCGAAGGCGCACCGAGGTGCGCGGCGGAGACGCGACTGGGCAAAGGCGGTGGTCGGCCGCGAGCTGGTGAAGGCGAGGCGGCAGAGGCAATTGTGGCTTGCTGAAGCTTCAAGCTCCAAGGTCTTGATGGAGGAAAACCTGCAAGAAAATAAAAAGGAAGGGGGAATTTCGCCAGAAGTCGGAGGAGCCAAAGCTCGCTTCCAGGTGATCGCCTCAATCACCGTGGCGGAGGCGGCGAGAGGCTTTGCAGCTCCTAGGATGGAACTGCAGCAAGGCTATCGAGCCTTGGATCACGCCACGAGGGAGGCAGCCGCTGTCACCGGCCACGCTTGGAGATAGGGCGGATGATCGGAGCTGGGCTGCGACAGGTGTGGCTTTATAGGAGGAGGAAGGGGAAGCGTTATGGCGAGGAAGAGCTGAAGGGCGCGACCGTTGCGAAGGCGGAGGAGGGCAACAGCCATGCGTTACACGGGGGGGGGGGGGGCATAACGGCTGGAGGTAGGAGATGATGGGGGTCACGTGCTAGGCACATGACCCGGGGTTGGGTCAGGAGAGAGATGGACGGGGTGCCACGTGGCACACCCAGGGCTGCCACGTGGCGCCCCAAAAAAATTTCAAAAATTTAAGACAAATAAAAATAGAAAAGAAATAGCAGAAGATCTCGGATCGAAAAATTTTCTTCACAAAAGTTATTCGTCTCGACGAGATCTACAACTTTCATGAAGGATTTGGGAGCAAAAGAGATCACATGTGAGAAGAGGTATTTTTGGTGGTTCTCCATGTGTATAGAAAATCAGGTTTTTGGGATTTTGTATTTTTTGGTGGTTTTAAAGGGGATACAAATTATAGAAAAATACGATAAAATACAAGAAAATTAATTACACAGTAAATCTATTTTTTTATTTTTAATAAATAAGAAATTAGGAAAACTAAAATAGAAGTCAGAAACACACAACTTTTGTACAGACCGACAACGGACACTTGGACTCGGTCAGTTTCTTTGATTTCAGTTTTGATTTGGATTTGGATTTTTGCGTTGCTTAATAAAACTTTCATCAAAGAACACAAATGAAAAAGAAATAAAATTAAAAGGATTAATTATGTACATCAAACTGAGGTCAAAAACATCAAAAAGTCAAAATGCGCAAAAGAGGCCCAAAACCCAACTTTCACAAATGAACTCCGAATTTTACGAAATTGGTCTTGTTTTGAAGATATTTGAAAATGGGGTACTTTAAAAGTGAGTAGATCAAAATCGGACACTGTATGTGGAAGATATGCTATTTTAGTCCGTTAGATGTGAAATTTGACTTTGAGATTATTTGATACTTATCGGGGTTAGTATTTTTTTGTATTTTTTAATTAATAAGGTTAGTAGCATCTACACAATGGAGGTCGTTTGGGGTTAATCGGAGTTAGAATGAATTATCTACAAATGTGAGAAGTTAGCGGCTTTTTCGGCTAATTTACACTTGGGATTTTTAATGCAATTATGCATGATGAAATGCAGATATTATTTACACATGTATGAATGCTAATAATGCTCTATTAATGATTAATTACAAGTGAATGATGGGGAACAGAGCTTAAATGACCATTTTTAGCATGATGAATACGAGATTCATCATACCCCTATACTTAGACCATGCTCGTCCCCGAGCATGAATGAATGACTTAGTTGATTACATTCCTGACTGTGCATGTGAATTTTCAAAGCTCAATTCATAGAAGACCCTTAATTTGAGTGATCCTAAAATTCTGGGTTCAACCAAGCTTTAATCAAAAGCAACCCAACTTCTCTAATTTTCAGACTCTCTGTTTGTACATATAGTAAAAAGATATGACATTAGGTGTACTGCATTTCATGAGAGCCGAGTCGACACATCACTCAAAGTTCCAGTCCCAAAGATCCTCCTCTAGACCTAATCCTCAACACTAGGGAATAAGTCTATTCTTGCTTCAGTCAACCGTCTCATTAGTTTGTCAGACTTGAAAGTGTAGATGGACGACCAGATGATGGAGGGCATAAGATTGTGTCTGATTTTCTCTCCCTCACATTGGAACAAGGTGCCTCTCGAGTGCCTTATTACTCAACACAAGTATATTTTTATTTTATTGATCTATGTGTCTGTCAAGAGAATTTGGAGTCGTCTGCACTTATTTTTCTGGGAGTACACCGGGGTGTGTCTTTTTTGAGTATCTAAGATACCCTCGACACCTAGACTTGTATCGCTTACGATGCAGAGCCCTTTTTGTGGTGTCAACCCGACTCCTTGGTCCTAATTAGCACTTGGTCCAAGTGGACACTTTGAAAATGTTTGGGAGCGCTCGTAATTGGAGGAAGCTCATTTGGAATTTGACTTTGGATGATAGAGCTTTTCTTTAACATTTCTTTTTCTTTTCTTTTGTTGTCTAGCTCCACTGCTTTTACCAAAAGTTGGCGCACACTGATCAAAAATTTTCATTAAGTTTCATCACACCCTGGCACTTAGGTCAATATCAAAAAGATAGCATATGACTCTTGTTTACATACTGGCGAGGGTTTTTCTGACACTCAGATTTTCTGCAGCCTTCATTAACTTTATCTCATCCTCGCATATCATCAGATCCGGTCTAAACTCAAATCTCCAGTCCTAGTTCCTCAAGTGATATCTCAACTCATCTCATCAATCATGCAGTTGTGAAAGTGATTGTGCTGATCAATTTTTTTTAAAGGTAGAGATGAAAAGTACAATATAGCGCTCAAATCTTTCAAACTAGGGAAGTGTAGATTATTAAGTTCTAAAAACCCTAATGACTAAGGCATGCTAACTAAGAATCTCAAGATCTCAGAAATCAAGTGTCCTAAAAAATCCTCAAGCCTTGAGTGATGGTGAATGTGTCAGGAAGATATCAACCAAGGAATGCATGAAATGCTTGATTAAATGCAAGACCATGAGTAATTTTTTTATGCAATGCAAAGTTTTTTTGCTCTATTTTGTTTTGTTTTTTTTTGTTTAAAAAAATAGGTAATACACACTACTTGTACCCATCCCCGATGTTAGATAAAAACGATTAAAGTACGAGCTATGGATAAAGTAGATAAAATATATACAAACACCCCCCATACTTAGCTTGTGCTATGTCCTCATGGCACAAAGTGAAATGGAGACATAGCTCATACTAAGTATAAAAGGAATAAAAGAAAGAGAAGAAACGATGTATACACAATGGTAGCGGTCCTCCTATACTTAGGCTCAGGTCAGCCTAAGTATAATCGGATAAATACAGACGGGGAACCAGGTAGATTTGCGGATGTACAAGATCAAGGAGGTTTGCGACGGACCTTCTTGCGGGAGTGTGGAGGGAGGTAGTATGGAGATGTGGAGTGTGATGAAGAGGGGGCCGATGAAGAAGACCGACCATCGTCGGAGTTGTCCTCAGGAGAATAGTAGTCGTCTGCAGAGGATCTCCAACTTTTGTCAATCAGAGGTAAGTGCCCATGGATCAGAGCTGTACCTATTGCACTTATCTGATGAACCACATCAGGACCAGACGAGGACTCTTCAGAAATCACCTGATGTCTAAGATCAAAGGTGACTTTCTTGGTCGGTTTGTTTCCTTGGAAAGTATTGGGAGGAAGTTGGACAGTCTTCATCTCCCTGTCTTGAGTAACCTATGTGACATTCATGAGTTCCTCATCAGATGAATCTCCGTAAAAGTCGACCAATTCTTGAAGGGTCATGCACTGCTTTGGTCGAGGGAGATTGTTCCTGGTGATTTAGTAGTTTATGGCTGGGGGTGTTGATGTCACTTCCTGATGATCGTGAATTTTGGTGACATTGAATGTTTCCATAGTCAGTTCCTTATATGGTTCAAGTATCTCATGAATTACTGCTGACTCAAAGATTAGACCACTCAAATAATCGTGGTGATCTTCAATAATATGGTCCAATTCTTCATAAGCTCCAAAATCTTGAATTTTCCCAGGAGCAGTGATAGGGTGGTGAGAATCCGAAGTTTGTCCAACAGTTAGTCCCTTAGGTGACTCTCCTAGGGTTTGTATCAATGTGTCATGTGGAGATGTCTGATAATGTGAAATTTTTATCTCCTGATCATAACTGCCGGTTTCAAGTTGGTTTTCGTCAGAGCAGGTTGTGTCATTGGGGGTTTGTTCATTATGGTCCAAGTTTAGGAACTTGATTTCCTGAGTCTCGCAATCGACGATCGCCTTAGCGGAGGCTAAGAACGACTTTCCTAAAATGATTGGAGACTCAGACATCCATCCAGGGGTGGTCAATGTCAAGGACAATAAAGTCTACTTTATGTTCTTTACCTCGGAAATTTACGATAACAGAAACGATCCCCCACGGTCTTTTGGTAGATTGATCGAGTAATTGAACGATCACTCTAGTCTTTTTGAGTTGTCCGATTTTGAGTTGGTCAAAGACGGACTTGGGGAGGATGTTTACTGTGGAGTCGTCGTCTAACCGAACATGAGTGAATGTTGAATCCTCAATTTCACATGTGATTCGAGTCAACCGCTTGACTTTGCGGCTTTTGATTTTATGATTAATCACCAAAGAATTTGCCATAGATATGAAATGATATTCAGTCCTGGATCATTTCTTGCCCGTCTTTTTGGGGTTCAGTCGACTCTTCACAAATCTCTTAAGATCGGGCACATATTCTATGGCTTTGATCAATGGAAGCTCTAAGATCAGACTCTTGCAAAATGTTTCCATTTCAGAATTGTCCAATTTTTTTGAATTTTCAAAATTTTTATTTTTTGGTATTTTCTGTAATATGGTCAGTGGGGGGGTCAGAGGTCAGCAATGGTTGTGCCTGATTGTGTTGATGCAGTGGTTCGCATGGTGGTGGCTTCACTTCTTCGGAATTTTGCATAGACTGGATGAGATCATATATTCTCTCTGTTAAAGTGTATGCTCTTTGATTAATCCGAGCAATCTCATCCTCAAACATCTCATGACTAGTGATTGAATAATCATTCTCCATGTGTCGTGATTTTGGCATGTAACCTCGAGTAGAGTATTGATTGTTCATAAACATTGTGGTAGTCATGAGTTGTATTTCCTTGACTTTGGTTTTTTGGGCATGACTTTGGATTGTCAAAGGAAAATTGATTGTACTCAAGAGGATAGTCATCCTGAGTAGAGGATGGTTCAAGACGCTGTGAGATCATAGTAACCGGAAATCATGCTATGTTATCAATATCGGTCACTCTATTGTTCATCCTTGATTTCGGTCTCTCTCTCGTGTCCATAAGAATGTCAGAATGTGAGAGAGGACTATTTCAAGAAGAAGTGTGGTCATAGGGTGGGATGTATGGGCGGGAAGAGAATGATGAATGAAGAGAATTTGATTTGAAGCTCAGGTTTTCTTGAGGAGTGTGAGAAGAAGAATATCGGGACAAGGTCGTGGAGATCGGAAAAGAAGACCACTGTGCCGACATCTTGTCAAGAAGGATGGAATGATTCATGAACCACGATTTGCTTGCAATTGCAAAGTTTTTGACGCACATAAATCAAACACAAATCAAACACGTCGATTCACCCACTCAACACTGGTGAAGGCACGTTAGGGTTCGACCGCTTATCTTTTCAATTTTAATTTAATGAAAAAATAGTCTTAGAAATTAAGCGGAGCTGTTAGGTGCTGAAATATTTCACAAAGACTGTCCCGAGTTCATACAACTAGTTGCACCTACTTTCAGCCAATATAGGTGTAAGTACGTACCGTTTAAACGGCTACCCGTGTTACTTGAGGACGGAGCCTTCTGCGGTGTCCTCTAAACCACCTACTCTGCTAAGGGAAGTCGGACCGTAAACGGCTACCCGAGACCCTCACTGAAAAGTAGCTAATTGTTTTTAAAATCAGTAGTCTGAATGAACCACTTCGGTTTTGGGCTCTTTCCTAAGTGTGCGTTCTGGTCCTTACAAACAATGAGTGGGTTTCTCTCCACCAAACACATGTTAATTTTAGATCAGTTTATTTACAGTCACCTTGATTAGCAGTCCCAGTTTTAAGTTGAGGTTATCACTGTAGTTTGTATGAGCACAGAAATTCACACCTAATGAGCAATCCCAATTCTGTTAAATCCTAAGTTGTAAAACTTTGAGGAAGGAGGATCGGAAAAGCCGATGCAACGTAAATCAATGATGCATGCTTAAGAGAAGGACTTACAGTGAATCCTCACGTTCTTCATGCGAGATGCAAGACAAGGAATTTAAATTACACTAAATGGTATGCACAGATGGAAAACACCCTAAACAGATAATTCTATTAGCAGGAAGAATTGATTTAAAAATTTGGCTAATGTTGAACGATCTATAATGCGTATAGTTAGTGAATGTGTGGCCTAAGAATTACGAGCACAATCAAATAATTCTAATCTAGCGTATGTGCTCCTAAATTATACGTCAAGCCACAGAGAGTCCAGTCCTGAATATTACAAATTAACAAGGTACAAGGAGAGAGGGACCCTGTGAATAGTGCAGAAATTTAAATCTAATCTAAGCTCCCTCTCACAGAAATTAAAATTCAAATTTTCGTCCTTGCAGATTCTTGATCAAATCTCAAAATTCCGCTCCAGTAGTCTGCAAAGAGAGAAATTGCGGTTAGTATATGAAGTAAGAGAGAGATGCAGAATAAAATGCAGAAAATGACACAAAAATTAATTTTACAAAAATTAATTACAAAAAATGATTTAAAACCTTAAAAATTTTGCCGTTCCCTGGCAACGACGCCATTTGATTAGCGTGAAATTCACCTCTTTAATAATCGTAAATTGTAGTATAGGAGGCGAAAATCGGTCGATCAAAATACCACAAACTTTGAATGTTGTGGAGTATTTTTACTTGGCAAGTCTACCAAGGTCGAACACAGGGAACAAAGATTTTTAGTTGCACAATCTTAAATCAAATTAAATAATTAAATTTATGCTCGATTAATTTCTGTGTTGATAAAATGTACAATGCAATGCAATGATGAAAGGCGCAATGTGAAGAAAGTTAAACAGAAAGAGTGAAGCACCGGATCTGTGATATTTAGTGATGTTTAATCCAAATAAGATTAATCAATATCCGCGAAATGAAATCACAGATCAAATAATATCAAATCTAGTAAAATGTATCAAATTAATCGCTGATGCACGTATAGATATCAGATTTATCTCCAAAATACTTCAAATTTATTCTCAAGAAATGTTTGCAGTCCACAAGTCAATAAACATATATATCTCCTTGATTTAACCCCTGCAACAATTAAGTCCTCAGGTCTGAGATCAATTTCATCATTGCATAAATCAAAGCCCTGCAAAATAAATCGTCAATTCTCCCAAGGAAAATGTGGCACAAATATGTCAAAACGAGCCTACATAAGCCATCAGATATCCTCAATAATAATTAATAATAAACAGCCTTAAATATGTCCACAAATTATGCTCAGTTGTAGTGCATGAAAAGAGCTTCAAAATGACATATTATATGCTAAAATCGGAGTCCGTATGAGAAAGATATGATAAAATGAAGTTTCAGGGACTAAACTGTAAATAAAATAAAGGTTTTCTTGCAAAGAGGTCCCTGGAAGGACTTATCTGTAATTAATAAAAACTCGAGGGGCACGGATATAATTTACCCCTGGCGAGGGTATTTTCGCAAATTCGAAAAATGGCAGTGGGCCTTTCTACAATTTTTCCACCGCGCACGTGCTACGCACGTGCACCAGGAGGCTCGGGTGACGGGGCTGCTGGCTCGGGTGACCGAGCCTGTGGTTCGGCCCGGGCCTGAGGTTCGGACCCCGAACCAGAGGCTCGGTGGGGGTACCTCAGTCTTGGGATCGAGGCTGAGGTTCGGCTTCAGAGGCAGAGGCTCGGAAGAGTCCGAGCCTCAGGCCGGGGCCTAGGCTCGTCTGCTGACGTGGCGGTGCTGGAGCCGTTGGATCAAGGGGTTGAGCCCCTGATCCGACGGTGGCTAAAAGGGGCGGCTGTCGCGGGCGGAGGTGGCGATGCCGCAGCGGCCGAAGGCGATGGCAGTCGAGGCGGTGGTCGTGCGGAGGGGCGGCACGGCGGACGACGGTGAGGTGGAGATCGTAGGCTCGCGCGGTGCTCGGGCGGAGGCGAGCGCGAGAGGAGGTTGATGCGCGGCGGAGGCGGTGGCGGGCGACTACGCCTCGACCGGTCGACACACAACCGGCGGAGGCCCAAGAGGCGGTGGGCGAAGGCGCACCGAGGTGCGCGGCGGAGACGCGACTGGGCAAAGGCGGTGGTCGGCCGCGAGCTGGTGAAGGCGAGGCGGCAGAGGCAATTGTGGCTTGCTGAAGCTTCAAGCTCCAAGGTCTTGATGGAGGAAAACCTGCAAGAAAATAAAAAGGAAGGGGGAATTTCGCCAGAAGTCGGAGGAGCCAAAGCTCGCTTCCAGGTGATCGCCTCAATCACCGTGGCGGAGGCGGCGAGAGGCTTTGCAGCTCCTAGGATGGAACTGCAGCAAGGCTATCGAGCCTTGGATCACGCCACGAGGGAGGCAGCCGCTGTCACCGGCCACGCTTGGAGATAGGGCGGATGATCGGAGCTGGGCTGCGACAGGTGTGGCTTTATAGGAGGAGGAAGGGGAAGCGTTATGGCGAGGAAGAGCTGAAGGGCGCGACCGTTGCGAAGGCGGAGGAGGGCAACAGCCATGCGTTACACGGGGGGGGGGCATAACGGCTGGAGGTAGGAGATGATGGGGGTCACGTGCTAGGCACATGACCCGGGGTTGGGTCAGGAGAGAGATGGACGGGGTGCCACGTGGCACACCCAGGGCTGCCACGTGGCGCCCCAAAAAAATTTCAAAAATTTAAGACAAATAAAAATAGAAAAGAAATAGCAGAAGATCTCGGATCGAAAAATTTTCTTCACAAAAGTTATTTGTCTCGACGAGATCTACAACTTTCATGAAGGATTTGGGAGCAAAAGAGATCACATGTGAGAAGAGGTATTTTTGGTGGTTCTCCATGTGTATAGAAAATCAGGTTTTTGGGATTTTGTATTTTTTGGTGGTTTTAAAGGGGATACAAATTATAGAAAAATACGATAAAATACAAGAAAATTAATTACACAGTAATCTATTTTTTTATTTTTAATAAATAAGAAATTAGGAAAACTAAAATAGAAGTCAGAAACACACAACTTTTGTACAGACCGACAACGGACACTTGGACTCGGTCAGTTTCTTTGATTTCAGTTTTGATTTGGATTTGGATTTTTGCGTTGCTTAATAAAACTTTCATCAAAGAACACAAATGAAAAAGAAATAAAATTAAAAGGATTAATTATGTACATCAAACTGAGGTCAAAAACATCAAAAAGTCAAAATGCGCAAAAGAGGCCCAAAACCCAACTTTCACAAATGAACTCCGAATTTTACGAAATTGGTCTTGTTTTGAAGATATTTGAAAATGGGGTACTTTAAAAGTGAGTAGATCAAAATCGGACACTGTATGTGGAAGATATGCTATTTTAGTCCGTTAGATGTGAAATTTGACTTTGAGATTATTTGATACTTATCGGGGTTAGTATTTTTTTGTATTTTTTAATTAATAAGGTTAGTAGCATCTACACAATGGAGGTCGTTTGGGGTTAATCGGAGTTAGAATGAATTATCTACAAATGTGAGAAGTTAGCGGCTTTTTCGGCTAATTTATACTTGGGATTTTTAATGCAATTATGCATGATGAAATGCAGATATTATTTACACATGTATGAATGCTAATAATGCTCTATTAATGATTAATTACAAGTGAATGATGGGGAACAGAGCTTAAATGACCATTTTTAGCATGATGAATACGAGATTCATCATACCCCTATACTTAGACCATGCTCGTCCCCGAGCATGAATGAATGACTTAGTTGATTACATTCCTGACTGTGCATGTGAATTTTCAAAGCTCAATTCATAGAAGACCCTTAATTTGAGTGATCCTAAAATTCTGGGTTCAACCAAGCTTTAATCAAAAGCAACCCAACTTCTCTAATTTTCAGACTCTCTGTTTGTACATATAGTAAAAAGATATGACATTAGGTGTACTGCATTTCATGAGAGCCGAGTCGACACATCACTCAAAGTTCCAGTCCCAAAGATCCTCCTCTAGACCTAATCCTCAACACTAGGGAATAAGTCTATTCTTGCTTCAGTCAACCGTCTCATTAGTTTGTCAGACTTGAAAGTGTAGATGGACGACCAGATGATGGAGGGCATAAGATTGTGTCTGATTTTCTCTCCCTCACATTGGAACAAGGTGCCTCTCGAGTGCCTTATTACTCAACACAAGTATATTTTTATTTTATTGATCTATGTGTCTGTCAAGAGAATTTGGAGTCGTCTGCACTTATTTTTCTGGGAGTACACCGGGGTGTGTCTTTTTTGAGTATCTAAGATACCCTCGACACCTAGACTTGTATCGCTTACGATGCAGAGCCCTTTTTGTGGTGTCAACCCGACTCCTTGGTCCTAATTAGCACTTGGTCCAAGTGGACACTTTGAAAATGTTTGGGAGCGCTCGTAATTGGAGGAAGCTCATTTGGAATTTGACTTTGGATGATAGAGCTTTTCTTTAACATTTCTTTTTCTTTTCTTTTGTTGTCTAGCTCCACTGCTTTTACCAAAAGTTGGCGCACACTGATCAAAAATTTTCATTAAGTTTCATCACACCCTGGCACTTAGGTCAATATCAAAAAGATAGCATATGACTCTTGTTTACATACTGGCGAGGGTTTTTCTGACACTCAGATTTTCTGCAGCCTTCATTAACTTTATCTCATCCTCGCATATCATCAGATCCGGTCTAAACTCAAATCTCCAGTCCTAGTTCCTCAAGTGATATCTCAACTCATCTCATCAATCATGCAGTTGTGAAAGTGATTGTGCTGATCAATTTTTTTTAAAGGTAGAGATGAAAAGTACAATATAGCGCTCAAATCTTTCAAACTAGGGAAGTGTAGATTATTAAGTTCTAAAAACCCTAATGACTAAGGCATGCTAACTAAGAATCTCAAGATCTCAGAAATCAAGTGTCCTAAAAAATCCTCAAGCCTTGAGTGATGGTGAATGTGTCAGGAAGATATCAACCAAGGAATGCATGAAATGCTTGATTAAATGCAAGACCATGAGTAATTTTTTTATGCAATGCAAAGTTTTTTTGCTCTATTTTGTTTTGTTTTTTTTTGTTTAAAAAAATAGGTAATACACACTACTTGTACCCATCCCCGATGTTAGATAAAAACGATTAAAGTACGAGCTATGGATAAAGTAGATAAAATATATACAAACACCCCCCATACTTAGCTTGTGCTATGTCCTCATGGCACAAAGTGAAATGGAGACATAGCTCATACTAAGTATAAAAGGAATAAAAGAAAGAGAAGAAACGATGTATACACAATGGTAGCGGTCCTCCTATACTTAGGCTCAGGTCAGCCTAAGTATAATCGGATAAATACAGACGGGGAACCAGGTAGATTTGCGGATGTACAAGATCAAGGAGGTTTGCGACGGACCTTCTTGCGGGAGTGTGGAGGGAGGTAGTATGGAGATGTGGAGTGTGATGAAGAGGGGGCCGATGAAGAAGACCGGCCATCGTCGGAGTTGTCCTCAGGAGAATAGTAGTCGTCTGCAGAGGATCTCCAACTTTTGTCAATCAGAGGTAAGTGCCCATGGATCAGAGCTGTACCTATTGCACTTATCTGATGAACCACATCAGGACCAGACGAGGACTCTTCAGAAATCACCTGATGTCTAAGATCAAAGGTGACTTTCTTGGTCGGTTTGTTTCCTTGGAAAGTATTGGGAGGAAGTTGGACAGTCTTCATCTCCCTGTCTTGAGTAACCTATGTGACATTCATGAGTTCCTCATCAGATGAATCTCCGTAAAAGTCGACCAATTCTTGAAGGGTCATGCACTGCTTTGGTCGAGGGAGATTGTTCCTGGTGATTTAGTAGTTTATGGCTGGGGGTGTTGATGTCACTTCCTGATGATCGTGAATTTTGGTGACATTGAATGTTTCCATAGTCAGTTCCTTATATGGTTCAAGTATCTCATGAATTACTGCTGACTCAAAGATTAGACCACTCAAATAATCGTGGTGATCTTCAATAATATGGTCCAATTCTTCATAAGCTCCAAAATCTTGAATTTTCCCAGGAGCAGTGATAGGGTGGTGAGAATCCGAAGTTTGTCCAACAGTTAGTCCCTTAGGTGACTCTCCTAGGGTTTGTATCAATGTGTCATGTGGAGATGTCTGATAATGTGAAATTTTTATCTCCTGATCATAACTGCCGGTTTCAAGTTGGTTTTCGTCAGAGCAGGTTGTGTCATTGGGGGTTTGTTCATTATGGTCCAAGTTTAGGAACTTGATTTCCTGAGTCTCGCAATCGACGATCGCCTTAGCGGAGGCTAAGAACGACTTTCCTAAAATGATTGGAGACTCAGACATCCATCCAGGGGTGGTCAATGTCAAGGACAATAAAGTCTACTTTATGTTCTTTACCTCGGAAATTTACGATAACAGAAACGATCCCCCACGGTCTTTTGGTAGATTGATCGAGTAATTGAACGATCACTCTAGTCTTTTTGAGTTGTCCGATTTTGAGTTGGTCAAAGACGGACTTGGGGAGGATGTTTACTGTGGAGTCGTCGTCTAACCGAACATGAGTGAATGTTGAATCCTCAATTTCACATGTGATTCGAGTCAACCGCTTGACTTTGCGGCTTTTGATTTTATGATTAATCACCAAAGAATTTGCCATAGATATGAAATGATATTCAGTCCTGGATCATTTCTTGCCCGTCTTTTTGGGGTTCAGTCGACTCTTCACAAATCTCTTAAGATCGGGCACATATTCTATGGCTTTGATCAATGGAAGCTCTAAGATCAGACTCTTGCAAAATGTTTCCATTTCAGAATTGTCCAATTTTTTTGAATTTTCAAAATTTTTATTTTTTGGTATTTTCTGTAATATGGTCAGTGGGGGGGTCAGAGGTCAGCAATGGTTGTGCCTGATTGTGTTGATGCAGTGGTTCGCATGGTGGTGGCTTCACTTCTTCGGAATTTTGCATAGACTGGATGAGATCATATATTCTCTCTGTTAAAGTGTATGCTCTTTGATTAATCCGAGCAATCTCATCCTCAAACATCTCATGACTAGTGATTGAATAATCATTCTCCATGTGTCGTGATTTTGGCATGTAACCTCGAGTAGAGTATTGATTGTTCATAAACATTGTGGTAGTCATGAGTTGTATTTCCTTGACTTTGGTTTTTTGGGCATGACTTTGGATTGTCAAAGGAAAATTGATTGTACTCAAGAGGATAGTCATCCTGAGTAGAGGATGGTTCAAGACGCTGTGAGATCATAGTAACCGGAAATCATGCTATGTTATCAATATCGGTCACTCTATTGTTCATCCTTGATTTCGGTCTCTCTCTCGTGTCCATAAGAATGTCAGAATGTGAGAGAGGACTATTTCAAGAAGAAGTGTGGTCATAGGGTGGGATGTATGGGCGGGAAGAGAATGATGAATGAAGAGAATTTGATTTGAAGCTCAGGTTTTCTTGAGGAGTGTGAGAAGAAGAATATCGGGACAAGGTCGTGGAGATCGGAAAAGAAGACCACTGTGCCGACATCTTGTCAAGAAGGATGGAATGATTCATGAACCACGATTTGCTTGCAATTGCAAAGTTTTTGACGCACATAAATCAAACACAAATCAAACACGTCGATTCACCCACTCAACACTGGTGAAGGCACGTTAGGGTTCGACCGCTTATCTTTTCAATTTTAATTTAATGAAAAAATAGTCTTAGAAATTAAGCGGAGCTGTTAGGTGCTGAAATATTTCACAAAGACTGTCCCGAGTTCATACAACTAGTTGCACCTACTTTCAGCCAATATAGGTGTAAGTACGTACCGTTTAAACGGCTACCCGTGTTACTTGAGGACGGAGCCTTCTGCGGTGTCCTCTAAACCACCTACTCTGCTAAGGGAAGTCGGACCGTAAACGGCTACCCGAGACCCTCACTGAAAAGTAGCTAATTGTTTTTAAAATCAGTAGTCTGAATGAACCACTTCGGTTTTGGGCTCTTTCCTAAGTGTGCGTTCTGGTCCTTACAAACAATGAGTGGGTTTCTCTCCACCAAACACATGTTAATTTTAGATCAGTTTATTTACAGTCACCTTGATTAGCAGTCCCAGTTTTAAGTTGAGGTTATCACTGTAGTTTGTATGAGCACAGAAATTCACACCTAATGAGCAATCCCAATTCTGTTAAATCCTAAGTTGTAAAACTTTGAGGAAGGAGGATCGGAAAAGCCGATGCAACGTAAATCAATGATGCATGCTTAAGAGAAGGACTTACAGTGAATCCTCACGTTCTTCATGCGAGATGCAAGACAAGGAATTTAAATTACACTAAATGGTATGCACAGATGGAAAACACCCTAAACAGATAATTCTATTAGCAGGAAGAATTGATTTAAAAATTTGGCTAATGTTGAACGATCTATAATGCGTATAGTTAGTGAATGTGTGGCCTAAGAATTACGAGCACAATCAAATAATTCTAATCTAGCGTATGTGCTCCTAAATTATACGTCAAGCCACAGAGAGTCCAGTCCTGAATATTACAAATTAACAAGGTACAAGGAGAGAGGGACCCTGTGAATAGTGCAGAAATTTAAATCTAATCTAAGCTCCCTCTCACAGAAATTAAAATTCAAATTTTCGTCCTTGCAGATTCTTGATCAAATCTCAAAATTCCGCTCCAGTAGTCTGCAAAGAGAGAAATTGCGGTTAGTATATGAAGTAAGAGAGAGATGCAGAATAAAATGCAGAAAATGACACAAAAATTAATTTTACAAAAATTAATTACAAAAATTGATTTAAAACCTTAAAAATTTTGCCGTTCCCTGGCAACGACGCCATTTGATTAGCGTGAAATTCACCTCTTTAATAATCGTAAATTGTAGTATAGGAGGCGAAAATCGGTCGATCAAAATACCACAAACTTTGAATGTTGTGGAGTATTTTTACTTGGCAAGTCTACCAAGGTCGAACACAGGGAACAAAGATTTTTAGTTGCACAATCTTAAATCAAATTAAATAATTAAATTTATGCTCGATTAATTTCTGTGTTGATAAAATGTACAATGCAATGCAATGATGAAAGGCGTAATGTGAAGAAAGTTAAATAGAAAGAGTGAAGCATCAGATCTGTGATATTTAGTGATGTTTAATCCAAATAAGATTAATCAACATCCGCGAAATGAAATCACAGATCAAATAATATCAAATACAGTAAAATGTATCAAATTAATCCCTGATGCACGTATAGATATCAGATTTATCTCCAAAATACTTCAAATTTATTCTCAAGAAATGTTTGCAGTCCACAAGTCAATAAAACTATATATCTCCTTGATTTAACCCTTGCAACAATTAAGTCCTCATATCTGAGATCAATTTCATCATTGCATAAATCAAAGCCCTGCAAAATAAATCGTCAATTCTCCCAAGGAAAATGTGGCACAAATATGTCAAAACGAGCATGCAGAAGCCATCAGATATCCTCAATAATAATTATTAATAAACAACCTTAAATATGTCCACAAATTATGCTCAATTGTAAAGCATGAAAAGAGCTTCAAAATGACATATTATATGCTAAAATCGGAGTCCGTATGAGAAATATATGATAAAATGATGTTTTAAGGACTAAACTGTAAATAAAATAAAGTTTTTCCTGCAAAGAGGTCCCTAGGAGGACTTATATGTAATTAATAAAAACTTGAGGGACCCAGATGTAATTTACCCATAGCGGGGGTATTTTGCAAATTTGAAAAATGTCAGGGGCCTTTCTGTAATTATTCCACCGGGCACGTGCTACGCACGTGCGCCAGGAGGCTCGGGTGACGGGGCTGCTGGCTTAGGTGACCGAGCTTGTGGTTCGGCCCGGGCCTGAGGTTCGGACCCCGAACCATAGGCTCGGTGGGGGCACCTCAGACTTTGGACCGAGGCTGAGGTTCGGCTTCAGAGGCGGAGGCTCGGGAGAGTCCGAGCCTCAGGCCGGGTCCTAGGCTCGTCTACTGACGTGGCAGTGCGGGAGCCGTCGAATCAAGGGGTTGAGCCCCTGATCTGATGGTGGCTAAAAGGGGCGGCTGTCGCGGGCGGAGGTGGCGATGCCGCTGCGGCCGAAGGCGATGGCGGTCGAGGCGGTGATAACAGGGTGTTTTCCACAAGGGTCACCATAAAAAATATAGAAGTGTTGTCGCCGAGGCGACCACTCATAGAAGACCGGTGTTAATCATCAATTAACCCACAATCCAAAGAATACAACAATCAAGCTCAAAAATAAATGTGAATTAATCTTTATTTTACTCTACCATAAAATGTATAGTGACAAATATGTAGAGGTCGAACCACAGAGAGCAACACAAAATGCAATAGCCTACGTGTCAATCACAGTCATCCTTGTGTGGGTTTCTCTTTTTTTTTATTATTATTAAAATATGATAATTAAGTATTATATATATATATATAGGGATTGGGGAGCCTACATCCATGTGTAGGTAACTTACCTACACCCACCTCTTGTTTCTTAATTTTTTTGTTTTTTTTGAAATGGATCTTTAGGGGATTTACTTAGAATATTAAATGGAATATGTGTTTCAAATTTCATGTAAAACAGACATTCCTAACAGTTCCATCGGAAGGGGCCGATTTCAGCAAATCTCAGGCCGTTAAAATTTGACTGTCATGATGGATAAGTTAGAAGTCTCAAAATAAGTTGAAATTTGAATGACGATATGATGATATATTGTGATCTAAATTCCCAAAGGAATTAATTCAAAAAAATGAAAAAAATTTTGAGGGAAAAAGAGTTGGGTGTAGGTAAGTTACCTACACATGGGTGTAGGCTCCCTTTTCCCATATATATATATTTATATAATACAAATATATTATATATATATATACATACATAGAGGGTAAACATATAGCTTATAATACATGTAATATATATATAGGTATATCTAAATATAATAAATAAATATATATTTTATTATATTCAGATTAATGAGAATACATATTACTAATTATATATATATAATATATATATATTTTCTTTTTTTGGATATATAGATATATATACATAAAAGGGGTATCATAATATTCACAAAAATACTCAAAAATAGTCAAAAATTCAGGAAAAGGATCTTTTTGGAATTTTCATGGCTTTTTACTGTTTTTATGATTTTTGGGTATTTTTGCAAATATTTTTAGTATTTTAAAATAGCTAAATAATAGCAAACAGTGGACTAGGTACTGGCCGTCACAAAAACAAAGATTAAAAATAGCTAACAACCTCAAAAATTTTCCACTTTAATTTTCTAATAACAATAATAAAATATAGCATAAGTAGGGCCTGAGTTTATATTTTTCTGATTTTTCTTTGATTTTTTATATTTTTTGAAGTTTTTTGGGTGTTTTTGAATTTTTAAGGTTTTCTTTTTGAGATTTTTAGGGATTTTTGGACTGACACTAATATAGGTCAAAATACACTACATGTATTTTTTTTTTGGAATTTTTCAAGGCATTTTCATATTTTTTTGGGATTTTATGAGTTAGACAGGGAATAAAAGACAAGTTTTTGATTTTTAATAAATGGGAAAATGCAACAAAATGCAAAACTAAAAATATGGCGTTCAAGCATGACCAAACAGGAGCTTAAGTCTATTTTTGCAAGATTTTTCGATTAAATATGAAGCATAAAATAAATAGACAAAGCCTTCAAAAATTAAATGGCCTGGCAGGGGTATTTTTGCAAATAAAATAGTTGGCAGGGGCATACATGCAAAAATTACAACAAAAATACACTTTAACTTTTATTTTCAGGACCATTTAATAAATACAAGAACCCGGCAGGGTTTAGGTGCAAATTTTCACGCGCCTCACGTGGTTGCTGCACGTGAGGCGCGGAGGGACTAAAATGTAAATATGTAAACATCAGGGGGTCCACTGCAATTTTTACAACTTATTTACAATTGAAACTTTTATTTTTGGGATTAAATACTAAATACAAAAGTGGGGGGTGAGATGTGAAATTTACCCCTAAGTAAGGCTTTTCATCCTGTGGCGCTGGAGGCGCCACTTATACACGTGGCGACCATCGGACGGCGGACATCGGTTCGGCGATGAAGGGCCAGGATTAGAACCTCCTGGCTGATCTGACGGTGGATGCACATCTTCATCGAACGGTCGGCGTTCAATCTGGGCCGCCCCTCTCGATCCAACGGTGCGGAAGGCACCTGGAAGAACTGGGAAGAAGCTCGCCCCCGACGAGCTTCGATCGGGTGGCTCGGGCTCCTCCGGGCCCTCCCGTGCATCTGAGGCTCTCTGATCGTAGCTGGGAAGCTTCCGCGTCGTCTGACGGTTCTTTGACGGCTCCTGGAGGTCCAAGTCGATGGAGCGAGGTCGAAGAAGAAGAGGACCCCCAGGAACCTCTTCCTGGGTCAAAGCAAGCCCAGAAGGGCTCGATTCTTCGAAGTACCTGCACAGGAAGAACCGCGGGCGAGAGAGCTTGCTCCTCGATCCGGGGTTTTGAGGCTACGACGCAAAAATGAGGTGGGCGGAGGGGCTCCGGCGAACGGCGGAGGTGGAGCCCCGATTCGCCAGGACCTAGGGTCCTGGGTTGAACAAATGCGTGCGGCAGATGGAGAAAGCGTTGGGTTTCGAAATGGGGTGAACCGGTCGGTCGGATACGGTCAGATCTACAGTGGAGAAGTCGCCGGAGCGGAGCTCCGGCGAACTTCGATTTTTGATTTTTACGCTAGGGTGATTAAATAACAACTAATCTAACTACTGGAATGAAATGCTAACATTAAAGGCTAACTAAAAACGCATGAAAGGGCAGCTCTTATACCTGGGGGCCTCCAGGGAGCAGGGCGGACGCCGGAGCTCCGCCGCGACAAAATCTTCCTCTCTCCGGCCGATTCGAGGCACCAGCTCACTCCCCCTGTCACGAGGAATGTCCTAGGACTAGAATTGAGGCTTGAGATTGGATAAAAAGTGGCCAAATTCGAGGAAGGAAGCGGAGCTTTTTATTTATAAACATTGGCGAGTGGCCTTATTGACCGGCGATTATTTCATGATCTAGAGAGTATTAGGTTGATCTATGATTTCGGCGGGCATCATGGAAGATTAGGGAACAAATCTTGTGAAGGAAGCGTTGTCGATTGATGGATGGTGTGCCCGGGAAAAAGGCATGAAATCGGGGGAGTAGACTGTTCAGAGACGCCAGGCGAGGGATGGGACAGTTGACCTGGGAGTCAACGTTGGCCGGCGCCTCATTGGGCCACGTAAGCCGCTACGAGACAAAATAGCAAATCTGAAGGAAGATTGATTTATTTGACGTCCTAAATGATTTTATTAATTTTTTCTTAAAAAATAAAAAATGTGTATTATTTCATCTAGTATTTATTCATGATTTTTATTGATTTTTTCGAGGTGTTTTATTATAGTTTTATTTTAATAATGTGTATATGTATGTATTTACATGTATTTTTGGATATTTTATTTTTAATTTATTTATTTTCTTTTATTATTTTCTTGGCTTATTTTATAAATTTATAACTTATTTTTGTGAGTATAAATGTATTTTTATTTGATTTTTATGAGTTCATTTATATATTTAAATAAATAGGTATATATGTATGTAAGTATAATTATAGGTATTTTACCTGTATAGTATATACATTGTATTTATTCGATTAATTTTATGTGTTTTTATTATGGATTTGTATTTTTAATAAGATATATATAATATATACATTATTACAAAAGTATAAGAGGATTGAATAATTAAAGAATGTTTTCCTCTTTTATTTAAGTACATCCTTCTCATAGGTATATTGCCTATATATATTTCATAGACTTATTTTATTTTATTTTACAAACTCTTTTTGGTTTTATTCTAAGGCTAATATGCATATGAATTATATACATTATTTACAAGATTCTAAAAATATTAATTTATAAAAATAATGAATGGTGAATATAATGAATGTTTTAATCAGGTATTTTGTACAAGAAGGGCCAAAAACCTATCTTCCACAGATGGACTCCAAAAATTATGAAACCAATTTTATAAAATAGTTTATGAAATGCTATATACAATTGAAGGTGAGTTTGGTTGATTTGGAGTTTTTATTTGCAAGATATGGGTCTGTGAAGTTGAGATTTTGGCTTTTTATTATGTGCATAAAATGTACACTGTGTATTATTTTTACACAAACTCAATTTTGTATTTTTATTTACATTGTTATCTACAACTTTTATGAACAAAGTTTCTTTATTTGATGAATAAATAATTATGTACAAAATAGGTGCCAAAAATGCATAAATGAATGAATGAATAAATGAGGTATTTATTGTATACTGCCCTTATCTCCCCCTACTTTATTCCTTGTCGACCAATTCCATGCTGGTCTTGGTCTCGGGGTTAGGGTCATAAAATATTTGCAATATTTTAATCCTTTTCTTTTCTTCTCTTTATTCTATAATTTTGGCATTAAAAACCTTATTTTATATACAATTAATACAAATGAATAATGAATGCTATTATGTACAAATTGATGCTATTTACATGCATTTGCTGGGGTTTTTGAGGCCAAAATGATAGAATAAAGGTGATGAAATGGAGATTCATCACCCCCCTATACTTGCCTTTGCTAGTCCCTAGCAAACACTTATGCAATAAGCGCAAAAAGAATAAAGAAAAGAAAAAGGAAAATGCAAGAAAGATAGAGTGAATTGGGGTGCTTTCAGTGCTATGCATGTCCTTACAAAATCTGAATTTGGAGCTCCTGTCAGACCTTGGGTGTGAAGGTGTGTGGAACCTAGTCGGGAACCAGCTCTAAAGTACAACAGCCTTCGGTAATCACAGAACTCGGTTCAACCCACCTCAATAGCCGGGTCAGAACTAGTCTACATCATACGCAAACTCTTATAACTATGAAGCTGACTTGTACGGTGTAAGTGATAGTGGCTCTCCCCAACTGAAATGATAAAGGAACTGACTTCTCCAGAATGACAACCCAATGATTCCCCAATCCAACAGCTCTTTCCTCGAGGAGCAGGGTATTCCCTTCTAAGTTCAAGTGGCAACCAGCTCAAGAGGAGGGGGTGAAGAGAAGAATGGACGGTAGCCAGTGTAGCTACCTATCCCGGGATGCAAGACCAGTGTAGTCAAGTCATCCAGCTGCAGGCTTACATATTTGTCTTTGGAGCTCAAGCTTGCTTATTGACTTTGTACATACTTTGCAGGCATTTTATTTTTGTACAGGCCTGACCAAATTTTTTTTCCAACATACTATTCACAGCAGCATTTACATAAGGAGTTTTTCCTCTTGAGCTAGTAGACTATCCCTCTTTTGAAGCTTTATCGCAACCCACAATCTCCTGTCTTTAGACCTCATTGCTATTGGATCCGGTTGGGGTGCACTTCCCTCCCTAGACGAGGACGAATGTTTCCACCCGTGTGCATCTCAGACTGGCAAATCCAACCCCCTCACCACTCCAACTGAGTTGAGCCAAGTGAAAGGTGCAGGTGTCCAAGTTAGATCACGGTCGGCAAGAGTCATACGTGTGTCTCGAAAAGTTCTAGTTAGTCCACTGAGGTAACTTGAACCCAGCCCTGATTTCTCAAAGAATTAAGTCTGTATAGACCTGAGGTACCTTAAACCTAGTTCCCATAAGGTTCCGGTGCAATTAGGTGCGGTAAGGTCTAACCGAGCTCCAATTTGAGACTTTCTTAGACTGATTCAATCATCAAGCTTCACTCAAAAAGAATATGAATGGTATGCTTATGCTATGCACAATGAATGATGCAATTTTTCACAAAAATTTGAAAGGATCAAAGAATGTTTTTACAAAAAGAATTTATGCGCAGGAAGTACGAACTGAAAATGTTTAAAGAGTATGTACACTTATTTACACAGGCGTGCTGCTTTGTTTTCAAAATTTAGGAATTTTTTAGCGACTTTACAGGTGTGAATGAAATATTTATTTGGGTATGTATAGAAAGAATTTGTATGTGTTTTGTTTCTGATTTACTAATATCTGCAATGGTGTTCTTATTAGCTTTTTGAAAACTGTAGTACACGATAATTTTTGCAATCCTTTACACACATTTGAAAACTATTTTTGCAAAGATTTTTCACACTATATGTATATATATACAATTTTCACAATAAGTTTGGCAATCAATTTTTTTAAAACATTTGCACATAGGTTTTTGAAATCCTTTCTTTCACACAAAGAAAAGTTTTACAATCAACACAGTTTCACACATTTGAAATCATTTCACATCAAATTTTTCAAAACTGGTCACACTATTTTTTCAAATCATACTGTATAGGTATCTGATTTATTAATCAGCAGATACAAAAGAAGAAAAATTGTATGTGACGTATAATATGGTTCCCGTTCTTATAAACTTTATTTAGATTATTCCTTATTTACAAATGAGAGATTTTTGTGCGGATTCCTCAGACTTACTCGAGAATCATTTTCACAAGGGTTTTTGAAAACTCTAGTCCAAAATAATTTTTGCAACATGTACACGCATTTGAAAATCCTTTTACAAATGTTTTACACAACATAGATAGATTTTTCAAAACACCTTTGACAATCAACTTTTCACAATCATTTGCACACTAATTTTCACAAAGTTTTTGCTTTCACTCAAAGAAAATAGGTTTTACACACAAACTAATTTTTCAATCGTTGAATACTTTTTCACACTATTTTCAAACAATTTTCACAAGATTTTTCAAAGGAAAACGTTTCGTACAAAACACTCTTCTGACTTACTAGTCAGTATAATTACAATGAGTCTGAGGAGCTCACAATCATCTTTCATTATTATAAAGCTACTTTTTACATCTTATTTTGTGTTGTAGTGATATTTTATTTTTCAGTATGAGTTATGGCTTTTAGTATATACACGGTATATACGACCCCCCTATACTTAGCTTGAGCTATGTCCTCATAGATCGAAAGGAAAAAGCAAAGACATAACTCATGCTGAGTATAGACAGATCTAAAGAATAAATATGAAAGAAATGAATGAATGAGAAGTTGACCGTCCCCCCTATACTTAGGATCAAAGAATCCTAAGTATAGCAGACTGTTCAAAAAGCGGGGAGGGTCAAGGGTGGGAATATACTGATCGTACTCAGATTGTCTCCCCCTATACTTAGGGTAAGATACTCCTAAGTATAGAAGAGGAGACAATGGAGAAGATCGAACTGAAATCAAAACTCTAGGTGCACATCCCCCTATACTTAGGACAAAGTACGTCCTAAGTATAGAAAACTGTCTACAAAGGCGGCACCTTTTAGATAGAAAAAGAAAAGAGAAAAGGAAAAGAAGAAAAGAAGAAAAGAAGAAAATCAGAGAAATAGTGGTTGGAGTATATCGTCTGAATCTTTTGGTGCTGCAGGTGTTGTGGATATGTCGTCGTTGTGCACTAGTTGAATAGAGTCAACAATGGCCAAGAATGCATCAGGTTCCAAGTAAGGCTTCAGTAGTTGGCCATTGACAACGAAAGGCTGTGCGTCAGGGGACAATTCTGATATCGCGATGCTTCCGTTGTCACGCACTTCACATATTCGGAATGGCCCTGTCCACTTACTTTTTAATTTACCTGGGAATATCCGCAACTTTGCATCAAACAACCACACTTTCTGCCCAACATCGAAGATCTTTCGTCTGATGTGCCGGTCATGCCAGCGTTTCACCTTCTCCTTGTACATCAAGGTGTTATCGTATGCACAGTCTCGGAATTCCAAGAGCCTGTTCAGATCGTCCTTTCTCTTCTGATCACCTCTTCGTGAGTCCAAGTTACAATTACTAATTGCCCAAAGGGATTTGTGAATTAATTCCACGGGCAGATGGCATGGTTTTCCATATACGAGTCGGTAGGGCGACATGCCCAAGGGAGACTTGTAGGCCGTACGGTAAGCCCAAAGAGCTGAGTCCAAGAGTTGAGACCAGTCTTTTCTGTTTGGCCTAACAAGTTTCTGCAATATGGTCTTGATTTCTCTATTGGATAACTCTGCCATGCCATTGGTCTGCGGATGATAAGGAGACGCGACACGGTGATCGATGTCGTACTCCTTCGTTAACTTCTTGACCTCTTTGTTGATGAAATGGCTACCCCCGTCTGAGATGAGAATCTTTGGTATCTGATGAATCCACATTTCATCATCTTTATTCTATCATTTTGGCACCTAAAACCCTAGCAAATGCCTGTAAACAGCCTTAAATCAAGCATCTTAGCATTCATGCATGTGCATCTCAACAGTGTGTAAATTACTGTAATTAAGGCCAAAATTATAGAATAAATAAAGAAAAGAAAAAGAATAAAATATTGTAAATATTTTATGACCCAAAACCCCCGAGACCTAGGCATCTTGATGAATAGGTCGACAAGGAATAAAGTAGGGGGAGATAAGGTCAGAAACACAGATAAAACACCTATACTTTTTATTCATTCCTTATTCATTTTGGGACCTATTTTTGGTTCCACTTTTTGTACATCAAATAAAGAAACTTTGTACATAAAAGTTGTAGATAATTTCATAAAGAAAAAGACAAAATTGATTTCACAAAAAAGTCATGTACAGACAAAAAGATATGGTCTGAATAAGAATCCAAAATCCCAACTTCCCAGACCCGTATCTCACAAACGACAACTCCAAATGCAGTGTACTCACCTTTAATTGTATATAGAGTAAAATAATCTATCCAATGGCGGTGGTTTCGCATTTGGCGGAGCTACGGTTTGAAAGTTGACTTTTGGACCCTCATTGTATACTTGTACTGAATAAAATATTCAATTTATTATTTATTTATTATTTTTACAATTTTATATTTTTATAATTTTGTAAATATTACTTATAATAATTATGTACATTAAAATCAGAATAAAATGTAAATAAAAATCAAAATAAAAATACTTGTATATACATTACCAGGTATAATACCTATACACATACCTATAATATTACTACTTGTATTTTATTAAATACACAAAACATATCAGAAAAATAAAAGAAAAATAGATTTATGTATCTAAAAGTATTTTATAATTTTTGAAAATAATAAACAAAAAGAATAAAATTGAAAATACCAAAATAAAAATAAAAATATCAAAATACATAGGTAATATACCTATATAGGGTTAAAAATGTAACTTGTAAAAATATAAGTCATAAAAATAAATAAAAATCAGAATTAAATACTACATAAAATTTTGAACATTTTTTTATTACAACTTTTAATTAATTCAGCCTTTTATTATTTTAAATAGAATTAATAAGACATTAATTCAGGGTTTTTCCTGGTTGGTCCACGTGGACCAACCAGGAGGCCAGGACTGTTGACCTCGGTCAACAGTCTGACCTACCCCTGTAACCCATGTCAGACCTCGTTTTTGGGCCATCTTTTTGGCTTTTTCCAGGTCGATTCTTTCATGTTTTCGTGATGATTTCTTCTGCAACATTGCTCACCAACCTTCTATCTCACTCGCCCAAGCTTAATCTTGGTCTTTGAACCCAAGATTTGCAAAATATTTCTTGATCTTTGGAGCACCTCAGTCAGGGGTCAAACCGCATAAAACCAACCCCCCAACTTTGAATTCAAATCGAGTTCCCTTGGTCCACCCTTCAGCGTCTCTCTTGCGCTCCTGAGCTCCGTGGAGGTGACAGCTCCACCGCCGGCCCTTCAGCTGAGGCGCGCGAAGTCGAGGGAAGCTCCACCACCTCCGCCAAGTGCCGGTGTCGAGGTACCCCTTTTTCCTCTGGCTCTGGCCATTGAGGGCTCGCCCCACCTTCTTGTTTATCCCCTTAGGTTCCTGTAGCTTAATCCTCGAAAACCCTAAAAAAATCTCTAAGTTAATCGCTCATTTCGCCCGTTCACGCATCATCGCCGGAGCGCAACTCCGGCCACCATCGACCACTCCACCTCGCGCTTAGATTAGGTCCTCGCGAGGCCCAGGCAATTTGCCCTGGGCCTTCTCACCACCTTTTGCAGGTACCTGGAGCATCACAGCGCCTGGGGGCTCGAATTCCACCTCCGCCGGAGATACCTGGAGCTTCGAGCTCCGCCGCCTTTGCAGCAACACCTCAGAGCTTCTCCGGCGATTTTGAGAGCCCCAGACGCCAGAGCATCACCGCAGGAGTCTCCCGGACCTTCTTGGAGCAGCCCAGACAACCGGAGGCGCGTCAGCTCGCCGGAGGAACTTCGCCGCGTCGGAGTTCTTCCCTGTTCTTCCTCCGTGTGTCTCCACCGTCCGATCCTCGGCCCGCTCCAGATCAAGCCGCAGCCGTCAGATCTTGGCACGCTCCCACCGTCGATATCTTCGCCAGATCTGATCTCAGCCGCTGATCGCCGAACCGTCATCGCGCATTGTGCGTGCGCCACGTGGATAAGTGAGCGGCTCTCCACCGTTCGATCACGCACGAGGAGATAAGGCGTGGGTATTTTGCATCTCAACCCTCGTCATTTTTGCATTTAATATTTAGTATTTAAACTTGTATCTGTAGTTTAAATCTTTTGTAATATTTGCATAAACACCCCCAGACTTTATTTATTTGCATTTAGGTCCTCGCCACGTCACCTCACGTGACCTGTACACATGAGGTGGTGGGCATTTTGCAGAGGAACCCTCGGTTGTTTGTGTATTTAGTTTTAGTACCAAAACTTTGGCATTAAGTGTAATATTTCTGGTTATTTTGCAAGTAGGCCCCCAGATTTTTGCGATATTACATTTTGGTCCCTCCCAGGCGCGTGCAAGTCACGCGCCCTGGTGGGTAAATTGCCAGGAGGCCTAGGCGGTTTTATTAATTGTCTTTTAGTGCCAAAAATTGAATATAAAGTGTATACTTTTGTGGAAAATTGCATGTATGCCCCTGGATGTTTTGGATATTGCATTTATGCCCCTGCCAGGCCTGATTATTAATTGGATGTTTGTTGTATTTATTTGAAATATCATTTTAGGCCCAAAAATTCCACAAAAATAGACTTAAGCTCCTGTGCACCTATACTTTCACGCCACCTATTTAGTTTTTGATTTTATTTTATTTTCCTATTTATTAAAAATCAAAACCCTCTATTTTGTGCACTGTCTAGCTTAGAAAATACCAAAAAAAATAGTAAAACAACTCCAAAAATTCCAAAAAAATCACCTAGTGTCTCTTTTATTGTCTTTTAGTGTCAGTCCAAAAATCATTAAAAATCTCAAAACAAAAACACTAAAAAATTAAAAACTCTCAAAAACTTCAAAAAAATATATAAAATAGTAGAAAAATCAAAAAAATACAAACTTAGCTTCTGTTTATCCCTTATTTTGTCCTTCTTATTTGAAAAATAGTGTGAAATATTTTTGCTACTGGTTGGTATTTTTAGATTCCATTTTACTCACAGCCAGCCTTGTTTGCACTGTTTTCTCTTATTTCAGCTTTTAAAAATATCAAAAACATCTAGAAAAATCCCCAAAAATCACAAAAACAGTAAAAAATTATAAAAATTCCAAAAACATTTTACTTCTGAATTTTTGAGTATTTGTGTGCATTTTTATAATTATATTAGCTTGCCTTGTATTATATTGCCTTTATTTTCCAATATTGAAAAAGAAAATTACAAAAATATAAAATATAAAATATAAAAATCAGAAAATTAAAAATCAAAATACAAAATAAAAAATTAAATAAAAATTAAAAAAAAATTAAAAATTAAAAACCCACAAAAATTGTAGTTGCTTGCTTGCTTAGTGTAGACGCTTCACACACTCACACACTTTAGCATTCATTTGCTTGGCCTACACTGTTTGCTCCCTGCATTCGAACTCTCTACATACTTGCCCTTTACATCATTTGTGCAGAGTTAAAAATAAATTTTAACTCCACATTTATTTCTAATTATTGATTTTTAGTGTGGGTTAATTGTTGATTTTAGTCAGATTTAGTGTGGTCAACACACCGACTGAGTTCACGCTTTGTGCTGAACTTAAGACCACCTATTTTTGGCCGAATCAGTATCCCAAACCGCGAAATGATGTTCTTCTTCAGAAACTGGCAAACTGTTTTGATGTCGGCAGCTCGGGCGGGGATAGCTTCAACCCAACGACTCACGTAATCTACGGCAAGAAGGATGTGCTGAAAACCTTGACTGTTAGGGAAAGGTCCCATGAAGTCAATGCCCCATGCGTCGAAAACATCTGCTATCTGAATGATTTTCAGAGGCATCGAGTCTTTGGCAGTGAGTGTCCCTTTCAGTCGCTGACAGTCAATACATCTTTTAACAAATTCTGCTGCATCCTTGAATAAAGTGGGCCACCAGAGGCCACACTGTAATACTTTTGCTGCCGTACGATCTCCAGAGTGGTGCCCACCAGATTCGAGCGAATGACAATGCTCGAGGACACTAGATTGCTCCGTCTGAGGAATGCACCTGCGCCAAATACAATCTGCTCCTTCTCTGAATAGAAGGGGATCTTCCCACTGGTAAAAGCGGATGGTCGACATGAATTTGTTCTTCTGATTCTTCGTCCAATCCGAAGGTATTACCCCCGAGGCGAGGTAATTGACGATGTCAGCATACCAAGGGAGAGCATCCACGGCTAAGATAGCTTCGTCAGGGAAGGTTTCTGTGATAGGTGCATTGCTCAGAGGAGAGTCATGCTGCTCTATTCTGGAGAGGTGATCTGCTACCACATTCTGAACTCCAGGTTTGTCTTTTATTTCCAGATCGAATTCCTGGAGGAGAAGGATCCAACGAATCAGTCTGGGCTTGGCATCCTTCTTCTGCTGTAGGTACCGAATAACAGAGTGGTCCGTGAAGATAGTGACCTTCGACCCCAACAAATAGGATCTGAACTTCTCTAAGGCGAAAACCACAGCCAGCAGTTCTTTCTCTGTCACTGTATAATTTCTTTGAGCTTCATCTAACGTTCTGCTGGCATAGTGAATGGCATAGGGCGCCTTATCTTTCCTCTGCCCTAGAACAGCTCTGACTGCAAAATCTGACGCATCGGTCATTATTTCAAATGGAAGAGTCCATTCGGGAGGCTGTAAGATTGGAGCCTGAGTGATAAGCTCCTTCAATTGATTGAAAGCAAGGAGAACCGGCTGATCAACAATGAACTCCGTCTCCTTGCACAAGAGTTCTGTTAGAGGTCGGGCAATGCGGCTGAAATCCTTGATAAATCGTCTGTAAAATCCCACATGCCCCAGAAATGACCTCACATTCTTTACTGACTGAGGTGGTTGAAGGTTTGAAATGACATCCACCTTGGCTGGGTCGACTTCCATGCCACGTTTGGAAACGACATGGCCCAGCACAATACCCTCTGTGACCATAAAGTGGCTCTTTTCCCATGAGAGCACTAAATTGACTTCCCGGCATTTCTGAAGCACTCCGTCCAGGTGCTTGAGGCAAGAATCGAAACTATCACCATAGACAGAGAAATCATCCATGAACACCTCGAGAAAACTGCCTACCATTTCGACGAATACAGCTAGCATGCATCTTTGGAAGGTTGCGGGTGCATTGCATAATCCAAAAGGCATCCTCTTGAAGGCGTAGGTACCGAACGGGCAAGTGAAGGTAGTCTTCTCTTGATCCTCAGGGGCGATCGCCACTTGGTTGTACCCGGAGTACCCATCCAGGAAGCAGAAGAACTCCTTGCCTGCTAATCTCTCCAATACTTGATCAATAAATGGCAAGGGGAAGTGGTCCTTCTTGGTTGATGTATTAAGACGGCGGTAGTCAACACACACCCGCCAGGATGTCGGTACCCGAGTTGAAATTTCCTCTCCTTTTTCATTTGTGACCACGGTAAGCCCGGATTTCTTGGGAACTACATGTAAGGGGCTTACCCATTTTGAATCGGAGATGGGATAGATGAAGCCTGCTTCACACCATTTTGTGATTTCTTTCATGACCACGTCCCGAAGGTTAGGGTTCAACCTTCTCTGAAATTCGCGGGACGGCTTGGCATCGTCTTCTAGATAGATATGGTGTGAGCACAGAGCTGGATTTATCCCTCGGAGGTCTGATACGCTCCAACCAAGTGCCTTGCGGTTTTTTCTAGAATCTCGAGAAGTCGGGATTCTTGATCCAGATTCAGCCTGCTGCTGATGATGACTGGATACATGTGTTCTTCACCCGTAAGGAAAGCATACTTCAGGCCTGCAGGAAGTGGCTTGAGTTCTGGTTTCAGTCTGTCCACTTTACCGGTCACTTCTGATACCATGCTGGTGGTGGGATGTGCTTTGAGACTGTTACCATCCTCAATATCTTGTTGAGATCCCAGTGATGTACCGAACGGTTCTGTGGTGATCTGATCATGTTCGGTCTGGAGTGAATGCTCAAGAAGATGCGCCTGCATCTGAGAATCTGTCTCCCACAAATCATTGGAGCTTATGATGACTGTGCTTTCCAAGTCCTCCTCAAGAGTGAGGATTTCTCGGGTCCATGGATCGTCCAGCGATAACTCTGAGTCTCTGATTTCTGCAATCAAATCACAGTCTGCTTCTGGTGCTGCTTGACTCTCATCAGTTGTGGCATTCTGCTCCTTGTTCATGTTGATCGTGATTTGATGGGTGTTCGAGCTGAAAGTGATCTTTCCAGACCCGTAATCAACCACGGCACCTGAAGTACGGAGAAATGGTCTGCCAAGGATGATAGGAGTCTGGAGCAGTGGTGCAGGAGAGTCCATATCAAGGACTACAAAGTCAGCTGGGAATTTCATCTCCTGCACGGTAACTATCACGTCTTCCAACAAACCTCGGGGCCGCTTAACGGATCGGTCAGCGAACTGAAGGATCATTCGTGTCTGCTTGAGCGGTCCCAGCCCGAATTCTTGCATTATGGACGAGGGCAGAAGGTTGATGGAAGAACCACTGTCAAGAAGAGTATGCTCGAAGACCTGATCGAAAATCACACAACTGATCAGAGGTGCTCCTGTATCTCGCTTTTTCTGGGGGAGGTTGGTGATAGCTGCAACTGTGGCCATGGATAGGACGTGCTTTTCTACCTCTCGGCGTCTGTTATCTTGCGCTGGGCGACGCCTGTTAGTACATGCCTCTTTCAATCCTTTCTTCACAGTGGCATGTATTCCACGGCCTTCAGCAATGGAATCTCAACAGTTAATTTATCCAAAATGTCCACGACACCTGGATCAGACAATGCAGTTTTTCTTTTTGCAATTTTTTTGGATTTTTGTATTGCATGCGGAAAAGGAATATTCACATTACTGGCAGGAGAATTAGAGTTCTTATTTACATTAAAATCATCGCCCATAGAATGTTGTACATCCGGACTACAAAAAGGAGTACAAGCTGGATCTAAATATGCTGGTGCTGCTGGGCGATCAAAAAGGGTAGCATTGGCTCCATCGGCTGGCACGGGATCGGCTGCTGCTGGCGGCTCCAAAGCTGGCGCGGCTTCACTTCTGCTACATGCTTCTTTTTGTGGTTTTTGTTTTTGCTGATTTTTTTGTGTTTTTGGCTGAGGCTGATGACATGGCACGACGGCTGGACTGGCTTCTCCTTCCTCTTCCTCCTCACCCGCCCCTGGAGCTGGTACGGCTGATGCGGAAGATGACGATCCACCTATTTCTTTATTCACCCCACATCTGGTAGCAGGCGGAGGCAAGGCCCTACCGCTCCTGAGAGTGACAACATTAGAATAAAAAGTAATATCATTATCACACGCGGACTGGACATCACATTCTACCTGCTCCTTCTTCTTGAAATTGTTGGGGTTGGCTTCGACCTGCGCCGGAATGGTAGTGCGAGTGGCGGTCAGGTCATCAAGCCGCTTGGTCATCTCCGCTAGCCCTTGGACGAGCTGGGCTAGACACTCCATGGTGAGATTAGCTGAGGGCACATCAGAAGATGCAGCGTGCAGACCACGCTGCTGTTGGTTAGATGGGTGGGGAGGCTGCTGGTGGTGTTGCTGTGGTGGAGCAGGAAGTTGAAGTTGCTGGTAGGACGGAGGTGGATACTGTTGGTATGATTGAGGCTGAGCAGCCGCGTATTGGTGATACGGTTGTGGATGGCGATACTGCGGCTGCTGCTGATACGGAAAGTTCTGCCTCCATTGGTGTGCGAACTGAGGAGGCTGCTGGTGTTGTTGGTGAGGTTGAGAGGTTTGGCCAAAACGACCACCCTGAGGTTGGTGGTACTGCCAGTTGGCAAATTGCTGACCCTGGAGTTGTTCCTGAGGACGGGTCAGCTGTGCATCATTCGTCCATACCCCGTTAACTTCTTGGATCAGGGGTGGAGGTGGGAAAACTGGATCAGGCATGGAAAGGAACTCTGGCTGATAAACGACCACCTACTGCTGCGGCGGGCCTTGGTCGGACGCCTGCACGTAGTACACGTGCTGGACTGCCGGTGGCTGCTGGCTCGGCTGAGGCTGATGCTGCGGTTGTGGCTCATCTTTCCTCTCAGCGGGAGCGTCTGATGGCGTAGCCGACTGGACAGAGTTGATCGTACCGACCAACAGCTCGAGGTTCTTGTTGATCTGATCGAGCTTATCCAGGTTCTGGGTCCTCTTCTCGATCACAGCGAGTTTCTCAAGATCCTGTGATCGCTTCTCGATTATGTCAACCTTAGAGAGGTGGCCCCCGATGATGCTGAGGTTGGAGCTCTCATCTCTCTCTGCTTCTTTTGATGCAGCCATGTGAACTTGTTTCTGGAGGATCTGGGGCTGCTTTTGGTATGCCTTGGATGAAGAGAGGGCGGCCTCTCCTTCGGCCATTTCTTCGAAAATTTGCCAGACACCATCTTCATCCTTGTTGAAGTGGGAGCCCCCACATGCTGCATCCACGAGCCTTTGACTTTCAATATTGAGTCCCCCAAAGAAATGCTGGACCAGGCTGGTCTTAGGGATCTCATGGTGGGGACACTTCTCCTGCAGATCAGTGAATCTCTCCCAAGCCTCATGTACGGACTCATGTGCCTCTTGGGAGAAATTGCTAATACGGGCTCGCATCTGGTTGAGCCGACCGAGAGGGTAGTACTTGTGCAGGAAGGCAGATTTCAACTCCTCCCAGGTCGTCACGACCTTTCCCATGTGATTGACCCAATAAAGGGCCTTATCCTGTAGACTGAAGGGGAAAGCCGTCATCTTGACAATGTCCAGGGGGACATTCGGATAATGGGTGGTGCGGCAAATGCGGGAGAATTGCTGCAGGTGAATGTACGGCTCTTCATTGGTGTTGCCATGGAATGCAGGGAGGAGGGCTATGAATTGGGGCTTCAGCTCAAAGTGAGCATGTACCGGTGGAATGAGAATCCACTCGGTCATCTGGCTGTCTCCCGGATTGTATGTTTCTTTTAGTGTTGGTTTCGGCGGTGGTGGGAATTCAGGATCATCATCGGGGTCATCACCACCGTCTCCTCCTCCACCTCCTCCTCCCCTGCCTCCTCTGCCTCGACCTCCTCCTCCGTCGTTACGATGTATCATATCATTCAACATGTCCTGGAAAGCGGTCTGCGTAAGGGCCTGCTCAGTCAGCTGCTGCTGGATAGCCTGGATAGATGCCAGTAACTGTGCATTGACTTGGTTCTGATCTGGCACCTGTCCCTCTGATGTGGGTGGCTGCTGACCCTTGCCCTTTCCTCCTGGCGCCATGTCAGGGTCTGAGTCGGACGAAATGAACTCCGGAGTATTCTCCAGGGCTCGCACTGTCTTCTATCTGCATAATGAGATGGTCCGAATCAGATCACTTGCAATTAATGCTCAGCTGCCGTGATGAAGCTGGAATTCAGGTCAACCCCAGCATGTTGTGAATGGAAAATTGATGTAGACTGTAATCGACTCCCATTCACAACGACGATAGCGGGACAAAAGTGATCCCGGTTTATTGGGTGGCCAAGAGAAAGGTAGAAAACGAGGAGTCTGGAGATCGATCCGCAAAGTCCGGATCGGGTTCTCGGGAATCGCCTCGAAATTATTGGCGAGGTTGAGTCCATGGAGTCGATGTAGGTGTCGGCATGGTCCCGACGAGACCATCCATGGATCAACTTCGCGGAGCACAAGAGAATGTCGGATTTTGGAAGAATGATACTATGGTCAACGAGGAACAAAAGGAGTGTAAAACAGTAGAAAGGCTCGGTTGAGCGGGGTGGTCAAAGGAAGACATAACAAAATTTGCGCAAAGGCGCGGGACTTTGATAACAGGGTGTTTTCCACAAGGGTCACCATAAAAAATATAGAAGTGTTGTCGCCGAGGCGACCACTCATAGAAGACCGGTGTTAATCAGCAATTAACCCACAATCCAAAGAATACAACAATCAAGCTCAAAAATAAAAGTGAATTAATCTTTATTTTACTCTACCATAAAATGTATAGTGACAAATATGTAGAGGTCGAACCACAGAGAGCAACACAAAATGCAATAGCCTACGTGTCAATCACAGTCATCCTTGTGTGGGTTTCTCTTTTTTTTTATTATTATTAAAATATGATAATTAAGTATTATATATATATTTATATAATACAAATATATTACATATATATGTATACATAGAGGGTAAACATATAGCTTATAATACATGTAATATATATATAGGTATATCTAAATATAATAAATATATATTTTTTTTATTATATTCAGATTAATGAGAATACATATTACTAATTATATATAATATATATATATATATATTTTTCTTTTTTTGGATATATAGATATATATACATAAAAGGGGTATTATAATATTCACAAAAATACTCAAAAATAGTCAAAAATTCAGGAAAAGGATCTTTTTGGAATTTTCATGGCTTTTTACTGTTTTAATGATTTTTGGGTATTTTTGCAAATATTTTTAGTATTTTAAAATAGCTAAATAATAGCAAACAGTGGACTAGGTACTGACCGTCACAAAAACAGAGATTAAAAATAGCTAACAGCCTCAAAAATTTTCCACTTTAATTTTCTAATAACAACAATAAAATATAGCATAAGTAGGGCCTGAGTTCTTATTTTTCTGATTTTTCTTTGATTTTTTATATTTTTTGAAGTTTTTTGGGTGTTTTTGAATTTTTAAGGTTTTCTTTTTTGAGATTTTTAGGGATTTTTGGACCGACACTAATATAGGTCAAAATACACTACATGTAATTTTTTTGGAATTTTTCAAGGCATTTTCATATTTTTTTGGGATTTTATGAGTTAGACAGGGAATAAAAGACAAGTTTTTGATTTTTAATAAATGGAAAAATGCAACAAAATGCAAAACTAAAAATATGGCGTTCAAGCATGACCAAACAGGAGCTTAAGTCTATTTTTGCAAGATTTTTCGATTAAATATGAAGCATAAAATAAATAGACAAAGCCTTCAAAAATTAAATGGCCTGGCAGGGGTATTTTTGCAAATAAAATAGTTGGCAGGGGTATACATGCAAAAATTACAACAAAAATACACTTTAACTTTTATTTTCAGGACCATTTAATAAATACAAGAACCCGACAGGGTTTAGATGCAAATTTTCACGCGCCTCACGTGGTTGCTGCACGTGAGGCGCAGAGGGACTAAAATGTAAATATGTAAACATCAGGGGGTCCACTGCAATTTTTACAACTTATTTACAATTGAAACTTTTATTTTTGGGATTAAATACTAAATACAAAAAGTGGGGGGTGAGATGTGAAATTTACCCCTAAGTAAGGCTTTTCATCCTGTGGCGCTGGAGGCGCCACTTATACACGTGGCGACCATCGGACGGCGGACATCGGTTCGGCGATGAAGGGCCAGGATTAGAACCTCCTGGCCGATCTGACGGTGGATGCACATCTTCATCGAACGGTCGGCGTTCAATCTGGGCCGCCCCTCTCGATCCAACGGTGCGGAAGGCACCTGGAAGAACTGGGAAGAAGCTCGCCCCCGACGAGCTTCGATCGGGTGGCTTGGGCTCCTCCGGGCACCTCCCGCGCATCTGAGGCTCTCTGATCGTAGCTGGGAAGCTTCCGCGTCGTCTGACGGTTCTTTGACGGCTCCTGGAGGTCCAAGTCGATGGAGCGAGGTCGAAGAAGAAGAGGACCCCCAGGAACCTCTTCCTGGGTCAAAGCAAGCCCAGAAGGGCTCGATTCTTCGAAGTACCTGCACAGGAAGAACCGCGGGCGAGAGAGCTTGCTCCTCGACCCGGGGTTTTGAGGCTACGGCGCAAAAATGAGGTGGGCGGAGGGGCTCTGGCGAACGGCGGAGGTGGAGCCCCGATTCGCCAGGACCTAGGGTCCTGGGTTGAACAAATGCGTGCGGCAGATGGAGAAAGCGTTGGGTTTCGAAATGGGGTGAACCGGTCGGTCGGATACGGTCAGATCTACAGTGGAGAAGTCGCCGGAGCGGAGCTCCGGCGAACTTCGATTTTTGATTTTTACGCTAGGGTGATTAAATAACAACTAATCTAACTACTGGAATGAAATGCTAACATTAAAGGCTAACTAAAAACGCATGAAAGGGCAACTCTTATACCTGGGGGCCTCCAGGGAGCAGGGCGGACGCCGGAGCTCCGCCGCGACAAAATCTTCCTCTCTCCGGCCGATTCGAGGCACCAGCTCACTCCCCCTGTCACGAGGAATGTCCTAGGACTAGAATTGAGGCTTGAGATTGGATAAAAAGTGGCCAAATTCGAGGAAGGAAGCGGAGCTTTTTATTTATAAACATTGGCGAGTGGCCTTATTGACCGGCGATTATTTCATGATCTAGAGAGTATTAGGTTGATCTATGATTTCGGCGGGCATCATGGAAGATTAGGGAACAAATCTTGTGAAGGAAGCGTTGTCGATTGATGGATGGTGTGCCCGGGAAAAAGGCATGAAATCGGGGGAGTAGACTGTTCAGAGACGCCAGGCGAGGGATGGGACAGTTGACCTGGGAGTCAACGTTGGCCGGCGCCTCATTGGGCCACGTAAGCCGCTACGAGACAAAATAGCAAATCTGAAGGAAGATTGATTTATTTGACGTCCTAAATGATTTTATTAATTTTTTCTTAAAAAATAAAAAATGTGTATTATTTCATCTAGTATTTATTCATGATTTTTATTGATTTTTTCGAGGTGTTTTATTATAGTTTTATTTTAATAATGTGTATATGTATGTATTTACATGTATTTTTGGATATTTTATTTTTAATTTATTTATTTTCTTTTATTATTTTCTTGGCTTATTTTATAAATTTATAACTTATTTTTGTGAGTATAAATGTATTTTTATTTGATTTTTATGAGTTTATTTATATATTTAAATAAATAGGTATATATGTATGTAAGTATAATTATAGGTATTTTACCTGTATAGTATATACATTGTATTTATTCGATTAATTTTATGTGTTTTTATTATGGATTTGTATTTTTAATAAGATATATATAATATATACATTATTACAAAAATATAAGAGGATTGAATAATTAAAGAATGTTTTCCTCTTTTATTTAAGTACATCCTTCTCATAGGTATATTGCCTATATATATTTCATAGACTTATTTTATTTTATTTTACAAACTCTTTTTGGTTTTATTCTAAGGCTAATATGCATATGAATTATATACATTATTTACAAGATTCTAAAAATATTAATTTATAAAAATAATGAATGGTGAATATAATGAATGTTTTAATCAGGTATTTTGTACAAGAAGGGCCAAAAACCTATCTTCCACAGATGGACTCCAAAAATTATGAAACCAATTTTATAAAATAGTTTATGAAATGCTATATACAATTGAAGGTGAGTTTGGTTGATTTGGAGTTTTTATTGGCAAGATATGGGTCTGTGAAGTTGAGATTTTGGCTTTTTATTATGTGCATAAAATGTACACTGTGTATTATTTTTACACAAACTCAATTTTGTATTTTTATTTACATTGTTATCTACAACTTTTATGAACAAAGTTTCTTTATTTGATGAATAAATAATTATGTACAAAATAGGTGCCAAAAATGCATAAATGAATGAATGAATAAATGAGGTATTTATTGTATACTGCCCTTATCTCCCCCTACTTTATTCCTTGTCGACCAATTCCATGCTGGTCTTGGTCTCGGGGTTAGGGTCATAAAATATTTGCAATATTTTACTCCTTTTTCTTTTCTTCTCTTTATTCTATAATTTTGGCATTAAAAACCTTATTTTATATACAATTAATACAAATGAATAATGAATGCTATTATGTACAAATTGATGCTATTTACATGCATTTGCTGGGGTTTTTGAGGCCAAAATGATAGAATAAAGGTGATGAAATGGAGATTCATCACCCCCCTATACTTGCCTTTGCTAGTCCCTAGCAAACACTTATGCAATAAGCGCAAAAAGAATAAAGAAAAGAAAAAGGAAAATGCAAGAAAGATAGAGTGAATTGGGGTGCTTTCAGTGCTATGCATGTCCTTACAAAATCTGAATTTGGAGCTCCTGTCAGACCTTGGGTGTGAAGGTGTGTGGAACCTAGTCGGGAACCAGCTCTAAAGTACAACAGCCTTCGGTAATCACAGAACTCGGTTCAACCCACCTCAATAGCCGGGTCAGAACTAGTCTACATCATACGCAAACTCTTATAACTATGAAGCTGACTTGTACGGTGTAAGTGATAGTGGCTCTCCCCAACTGAAATGATAAAGGAACTGACTTCTCCAGAATGACAACCCAATGATTCCCCAATCCAACAGCTCTTTCCTCGAGGAGCAGGGTATTCCCTTCTAAGTTCAAGTGGCAACCAGCTCAAGAGGAGGGGGTGAAGAGAAGAATGGACGGTAGCCAGTGTAGCTACCTATCCCGGGATGCAAGACCAGTGTAGTCAAGTCATCCAGCTGCAGGCTTACATATTTGTCTTTGGAGCTCAAGCTTGCTTATTGACTTTGTACATACTTTGCAGGCATTTTATTTTTGTACAGGCCTGACCAAATTTTTTTTCCAACATACTATTCACAGCAGCATTTACATAAGGAGTTTTTCCTCTTGAGCTAGTAGACTATCCCTCTTTTGAAGCTTTATCGCAACCCACAATCTCCTGTCTTTAGACCTCATTGCTATTGGATCCGGTTGGGGTGCACTTCCCTCCCTAGACGAGGACGAATGTTTCCACCCGTGTGCGTCTCAGACTGGCAAATCCAACCCCCTCACCACTCCAACTGAGTTGAGCCAAGTGAAAGGTGCAGGTGTCCAAGTTAGATCACGGTCGGCAAGAGTCATACGTGTGTCTCGAAAAGTTCTAGTTAGTCCACTGAGGTAACTTGAACCCAGCCCTGATTTCTCAAAGAATTAAGTCTGTATAGACCTGAGGTACCTTAAACCTAGTTCCCATAAGGTTCCGGTGCAATTAGGTGCGGTAAGGTCTAACCGAGCTCCAATTTGAGACTTTCTTAGACTGATTCAATCATCAAGCTTCACTCAAAAAGAATATGAATGGTATGCTTATGCTATGCACAATGAATGATGCAATTTTTCACAAAAATTTGAAAGGATCAAAGAATGTTTTTACAAAAAGAATTTCTGCGCAGGAAGTACGAACTGAAAATGTTTAAAGAGTATGTACACTTATTTACACAGGCGTGCTGCTTTGTTTTCAAAATTTAGGAATTTTTTAGCGACTTTACAGGTGTGAATGAAATAGTTTATTTGGGTATGTATAGAAAGAATTTGTATGTGTTTTGTTTCTGATTTACTAATATCTGCAATGGTGTTCTTATTAGCTTTTTGAAAACTATAGTACACGATAATTTTTGCAATCCTTTATACACATTTGAAAACTATTTTTGCAAAGATTTTTCACACTATATGTATATATATACAATTTTCACAATAAGTTTGGCAATCAATTTTTTTAAAACATTTGCACATAGGTTTTTGAAATCCTTTCTTTCACACAAAGAAAAGTTTTACAATCAACACAGTTTCACACATTTGAAATCATTTCACATCAAATTTTTCAAAACTGGTCACACTATTTTTTCAAATCATACTGTATAGGTATCTGATTTATTAATCAGCAGATACAAAAGAAGAAAAATTGTATGTGACGTATAATATGGTTCCCGTTCTTATAAACTTTATTTGGCTTATTCCTTATTTACAAATGAGAGATTTTTGTGCGGATTCCTCAGACTTACTCGAGAATCATTTTCACAAGGGTTTTTGAAAACTCTAGTCCAAAATAATTTTTGCAACATGTACACGCATTTGAAAATCCTTTTACAAATGTTTAAAACAACATAGATAGATTTTTCAAAAACACCTTTGACAATCAACTTTTCACAATCATTTGCACACTAATTTTCACAAAGTTTTTGCTTTCACTCAAATAAAATAGGTTTTACACACAAACTAATTTTTCAATCGTTGAATACTTTTTCACACTATTTTCAAACAATTTTCACAAGATTTTTCAAAGGAAAACGTTTCGTACAAAACACTCTTCTGACTTACTAGTCAGTATAATTACAATGAGTCTGAGGAGCTCACAATCATCTTTCATTATTATAAAGCTACTTTTTACATCTTATTTTGTGTTGTAGTGATATTTTATTTTTCAGTATGAGTTATGGATTTTAGTATATACACGGTATATACGACCCCCCTATACTTAGCTTGAGCTATGTCCTCATAGATCGAAAGGAAAAAGCAAAGACATAACTCGTGCTGAGTATAGACAGATCTAAAGAATAAATATGAAAGAAATGAATGAATGAGAAGTTGACCGTCCCCCCTATACTTAGGATCAAAGAATCCTAAGTATAGCAGACTGTTCAAAAAGCGGGGAGGGTCAAGGGTGGGAATATACTGATCGTACTCAGATTGTCTCCCCCTATACTTAGGGTAAGATACTCCTAAGTATAGAAGAGGAGACAATGGAGAAGATCGAACTGAAATCAAAACTCTAGGTGCACATCCCCCCTATACTTAGACAAAGTACGTCCTAAGTATAGAAAACTGTCTACAAAGGCGGCACCTTTTAGATAGAAAAAGAAAAGAGAAAAGGAAAAGAAGAAAAGAAGAAAAGAAGAAAATCAGAGAAATAGTGGTTGGAGTATATCGTCTGAATCTTTTGGTGCTGCAGGTGTTGTGGAGATGTCGTCGTTGTGCACTAGTTGAATATAGTCAACAATGGCCAAGAATGCATCAGGTTCCAAGTAAGGCTTCAGTAGTTGGCCATTGACAACGAAAGGCTGTGCGTCAGGGGACAATTCTGATATCGCGATGCTTCCGTTGTCACGCACTTCACATATTCGGAATGGCCCTGTCCACTTACTTTTTAATTTACCTGGGAATATCCGCAACTTTGCATCAAACAACCACACTTTCTGCCCAACATCGAAGATCTTTCGTCTGATGTGCCGGTCATGCCAGCGTTTCACCTTCTCCTTGTACATCAAGGTGTTATCGTATGCGCAGTCTCGGAATTCCAAGAGCCTGTTCAGATCGTCCTTTCTCTTCTGACCACCTCTTCGTGAGTCCAAGTTACAATTACTAATTGCCCAAAGGGATTTGTGAATTAATTCCACGGGCAGATGGCATGGTTTTCCATATACGAGTCGGTAGGGCGACATGCCCAAGGAGACTTGTAGGCCGTACGGTAAGCCCAAAGAGCTGAGTCCAAGAGTTGAGACCAGTCTTTTCTGTTTGGCCTAACAAGTTTCTGCAATATGGTCTTGATTTCTCTATTGGATAACTCTGCCATGCCATTGGTCTGCGGATGATAAGGAGACGCGACACGGTGATCGATGCCGTACTCCTTCGTTAACTTCTTAACCTCTTTGTTGATGAAATGGCTACCCCCGTCTGAGATGAGAATCTTTGGTATCCCAAACCGCGAAATGATGTTCTTCTTCAGAAACTGGCAAACTGTTTTGCTGTCGGCGGCTCGGGCGGGGATAGCTTCAACCCAACGACTCACGTAATCTACGGCAAGAAGGATGTGCTGAAAACCTTGACTGTTAGGGAAAGGTCCCATGAAGTCAATGCCCCATGCGTCGAAAACATCTGCTATCTGAATGATTTTCAGAGGCATCGAGTCTTTGGCAGTGAGTGTCCCTTTCAGTCGCTGACAGTCAATACATCTTTTAACAAATTCTGCTGCATCCTTGAATAAAGTGGGCCACCATAGGCCACACTGTAATACTTTTGCTGCCGTACGATCTCCAGAGTGGTGCCCACCAGATTCGAGCGAATGAAAATGCTCGAGGACACTAGATTGCTCCGTCTGAGAAATGCACCTGCGCCAAATACAATCTGCTCCTTCTCTGAATAGAAGGGGATCTTCCCACTGGTAAAAGCGGATGGTCGACATGAATTTGTTCTTCTGATTCTTCGTCCAATCCGAAGGTATTACCCCCGAGGCGAGGTAATTGACGATGTCAGCATACCAAGGGAGAGCATCCACGGCTAAGATAGCTTCGTCAGGGAAGGTTTCTGTGATAGGTGCATTGCTCAGAGGAGAGTCATGCTGCTCTATTCTGGAGAGGTGATCTGCTACCACATTCTGAACTCCAGGTTTGTCTTTGATTTCCAGATCGAATTCCTGGAGGAGAAGGATCCAACGAATCAGTCTGGGCTTGGCATCCTTCTTCTGCTGTAGGTACCGAATAGCAGAGTGGTCCATGAAGATAGTGACCTTCGACCCCAACAAATAGGATCTGAACTTCTCTAAGGCGAAAACCACAGCCAGCAGTTCTTTCTCTGTCACTGTATAATTTCTTTGAGCTTCATCTAACGTTCTGCTGGCATAGTGAATGGCATAGGGCGCCTTGTCTTTCCTCTGCCCTAGAACAGCTCCGACTGCAAAATCTGACGCATCGGTCATTATTTCAAATGGAAGAGTCCATTCGGGAGGCTGTAAGATTGGAGCCTGAGTGATAAGCTCCTTCAATTGATTGAAAGCAAGGAGAACCGACTGATCAACAATGAACTCCGTCTCCTTGCACAAGATAACAGGGTGTTTTCCACAACGGCGCCATCTGATAACAGGGTGTTTTCCACAAGGGTCACCATAAAAAATATAGAAGTGTTGTCGCCGAGGCGACCACTCATAGAAGACCGATGTTAATCAGCAATTAACCCACAATCCAAAGAATACAACAATCAAGCTCAAAAATAAATGTGAATTAATCTTTATTTTACTCTACCATAAAATGTATAGTGACAAATATGTAGAGGTCGAACCACAGAGAGCAACACAAAATGCAATAGCCTACGTGTCAATCACAGTCATCCTTGTGTGGGTTTCTCTTTTTTATTATTATTATTAAAATATGATAATTAAGTATTATATATATATATTTATATAATACAAATATATTATATATATATACATAGAGGGTAAACATATAGCTTATAATACATGTAATATATATATATAGGTATATCTAAATATAATAAATATATATTTTTTTTATTATATTCAGATTAATGAGAATACATATTACTAATTATATATATAATATATATATATATTTTCTTTTTTTGGATATATAGATATATATACATAAAAGGGGTATTATAATATTCACAAAAATACTCAAAAATAGTCAAAAATTCAGGAAAAGGATCTTTTTGGAATTTTCATGGCTTTTTACTATTTTTATGATTTTTGGGTATTTTTGCAAATATTTTTAGTATTTTAAAATAGCTAAATAATAGCAAACAGTGGACTAGGTACTGGCCGTCACAAAAACAGAGATTAAAAATAGCTAACAGCCTCAAAAATTTTCCACTTTAATTTTCTAATAACAATAATAAAATATAGCATAAGTAGGGCCTGAGTTTATATTTTTCTGATTTTTCTTTGATTTTTTATATTTTTTGAAGTTTTTTGGGTGTTTTTGAATTTTTAAGGTTTTCTTTTTGAGATTTTTAGGGATTTTTGGACTGACACTAATATAGGTCAAAATACACTACATGTAATTTTTTTGGAATTTTTCAAGGCATTTTCATATTTTTTTGGGATTTTATGAGTTAGACAGGGAATAAAAGACAAGTTTTTGATTTTTAATAAATGGAAAAATGCAACAAAATGCAAAACTAAAAATATGGCGTTCAAGCATGACCAAACATGAGCTTAAGTCTATTTTTGCAAGATTTTTCGATTAAATATGAAGCATAAAATAAATAGACAAAGCCTTCAAAAATTAAATGGCCTGGCAGGGGTATTTTTGCAAATAAAATAGTTGGCAGGGGCATACATGCAAAAATTACAACAAAAATACACTTTAACTTTTATTTTCAGGACCATTTAATAAATACAAGAACCCGGCAGGGTTTAGATGCAAATTTTCACGCGCCTCACGTGGTTGCTGCACGTGAGGCGCGGAGGGACTAAAATGTAAATATGTAAACATCAGGGGGTCCACTGCAATTTTTACAACTTATTTACAATTGAAACTTTTATTTTTGGGATTAAATACTAAATACAAAAAGTGGGGGGTGAGATGTGAAATTTACCCCTAAGTAAGGCTTTTCATCCTGTGGCGCTGGAGGCGCCACTTATACACGTGGCGACCATCGGACGGCGGACATCGGTTCGGCGATGAAGGGCCAGGATTAGAACCTCCTGGCCGATCTGACGGTGGATGCACATCTTCATCGAACGGTCGGCGTTCAATCTGGGCCGCCCCTCTCGATCCAACGGTGCGGAAGGCACCTGGAAGAACTGGGAAGAAGCTCGCCCCCGACGAGCTTCGATCGGGTGGCTCGGGCTCCTCCGGGCACCTCCCGCGCATCTGAGGCTCTCTGATCGTAGCTGGGAAGCTTCCGCGTCGTCTGACGGTTCTTTGACGGCTCCTGGAGGTCCAAGTCGATGGAGCGAGGTCGAAGAAGAAGAGGACCCCCAGGAACCTCTTCCTGGGTCAAAGCAAGCCCAGAAGGGCTCGATTCTTCGAAGTACCTGCACAGGAAGAACCGCGGGCGAGAGAGCTTGCTCCTCGACCCGGGGTTTTGAGGCTACGGCGCAAAAATGAGGTGGGCGGAGGGGCTCCGGCGAACGGCGGAGGTGGAGCCCCGATTCGCCAGGACCTAGGGTCCTGGGTTGAACAAATGCGTGCGGCAGATGGAGAAAGCGTTGGGTTTCGAAATGGGGTGAACCGGTCGGTCGGATACGGTCAGATCTACAGTGGAGAAGTCGCCGGAGCGGAGCTCCGACGAACTTCGATTTTTGATTTTTACGCTAGGGTGATTAAATAACAACTAATCTAACTACTGGAATGAAATGCTAACATTAAAGGCTAACTAAAAACGCATGAAAGGGCAGCTCTTATACCTGGGGGCCTCCAGGGAGCAGGGCGGACGCCGGAGCTCCGCCGCGACAAAATCTTCCTCTCTCCGGCCGATTCGAGGCACCAGCTCACTCCCCCTGTCACGAGGAATGTCCTAGGACTAGAATTGAGGCTTGAGATTGGATAAAAAGTGGCCAAATTCGAGGAAGGAAGCGGAGCTTTTTATTTATAAACATTGGCGAGTGGCCTTATTGACCGGCGATTATTTCATGATCTAGAGAGTATTAGGTTGATCTATGATTTCGGCGGGCATCATGGAAGATTAGGGAACAAGTCTTGTGAAGGAAGCGTTGTCGATTGATGGATGGTGTGCCCGGGAAAAAGGCATGAAATCGGGGGAGTAGACTGTTCAGAGACGCCAGGCGAGGGATGGGACAGTTGACCTGGGAGTCAACGTTGGCCGGCGCCTCATTGGGCCACGTAAGCCGCTACGAGACAAAATAGCAAATCTGAAGGAAGATTGATTTATTTGACGTCCTAAATGATTTTATTAATTTTTTCTTAAAAAATAAAAAATGTGTATTATTTCATCTAGTATTTATTCATGATTTTTATTGATTTTTTCGAGGTGTTTTATTATAGTTTTATTTTAATAATGTGTATATGTATGTATTTACATGTATTTTTGGATATTTTATTTTTAATTTATTTATTTTCTTTTATTATTTTCTTGGCTTATTTTATAAATTTATAACTTATTTTTGTGAGTATAAATGTATTTTTATTTGATTTTTATGAGTTCATTTATATATTTAAATAAATAGGTATATATGTATGTAAGTATAATTATAGGTATTTTACCTGTATAGTATATACATTGTATTTATTCGATTAATTTTATGTGTTTTTATTATGGATTTGTATTTTTAATAAGATATATATAATATATACATTATTACAAAAATATAAGAGGATTGAATAATTAAAGAATGTTTTCCTCTTTTATTTAAGTACATCCTTCTCATAGGTATATTGCCTATATATATTTCATAGACTTATTTTATTTTATTTTACAAACTCTTTTTGGTTTTATTCTAAGGCTAATATGCATATGAATTATATACATTATTTACAAGATTCTAAAAATATTAATTTATAAAAATAATGAATGGTGAATATAATGAATGTTTTAATCAGGTATTTTGTACAAGAAGGGCCAAAAACCTATCTTCCACAGATGGACTCCAAAAATTATGAAACCAATTTTATAAAATAGTTTATGAAATGCTATATACAATTGAAGGTGAGTTTGGTTGATTTGGAGTTTTTATTTGCAAGATATGGGTCTGTGAAGTTGAGATTTTGGCTTTTTATTATGTGCATAAAATGTACACTATGTATTATTTTTACACAAACTCAATTTTGTATTTTTATTTACATTATTATCTACAACTTTTATGAACAAAGTTTCTTTATTTGATGAATAAATAATTATGTACAAAATAGGTGCCAAAAATGCATAAATGAATGAATGAATAAATGAGGTATTTATTGTATACTGCCCTTATCTCCCCCTACTTTATTCCTTGTCGACCAATTCCATGCTGGCCTTGGTCTCGGGGTTAGGGTCATAAAATATTTGCAATATTTTACTCCTTTTTCTTTTCTTCTCTTTATTCTATAATTTTGGCATTAAAAACCTTATTTTATATACAATTAATACAAATGAATAATGAATGCTATTATGTACAAATTGATGCTATTTACATGCATTTGCTGGGGTTTTTGAGGCCAAAATGATAGAATAAAGGTGATGAAATGGAGATTCATCAGGCGGTGGTCGTGCGGAGGGGCGACGCGGTGGACGTCGGTGAGGCGGAGATCGTAGGCTCGCGCGGTGCTCGGGCGGAGGCGAGCGGGAGAGGAGGTTGATGCGCGACGGAGGCGGTGGCGGGCGACGACGCCTCGACCGGTCGACACACGACCGGCGGAGGCCCAGGAGACGGTGGGCGAAGGCGCGCTGAGGCGCGGGGCGGAGACGCGGCTGGGCGAAAGCGGTGGTCGGCCGCGAGCTGGTGAAGGCGAGGCGGCGGAGGCGATTGTGGCTTGCTGGAGCTTCGAGCTCCAAGGTCTTGATGGAGGAAAACCTGCAAGAAAATAAAAAGGAAGGGGGGGATTTCGTCAGAAGTCGGAGGAGCCAAAGCTCGCTTCCAGGTGATCGCCTCAATCGCTTTGGCGGAGGCGGCGAGAGGCTTTGCAGCTCCTAGGATGGAACTGCATAAGGCTATCGAGCCTTGGATCACGCCGCGAGGGAGGCGGCCGCTGTCACCGGCCATGCTTGGAGATAGGGAGGATGATCGGAGTTGGGCTGCGGCAGGCGTGGCTTTATAGGAGGAGGAAGGGGAAGCGTTATGGCGAGGAAGAGCTGAAGGGCACGACCGTTACGAAGGCGGAGGAGGGCAACGACCATGCGTTACACAGGGGGGGGGAATAACGGTTGGAGGTAGGAGATGATGGGGTCACGTGCTAGGCACGTGACCCGGGGGTGGGTCAGGAGAGAGATGGATGGGGTGCCATGTGGCGCGCCTAGGGGCTGCCACATGGCGCCCCAAAAAAAATTTCAAAAATTAAATATAAAGAAAAATAGAAAAGAAATAGCAGGACACCTCGGATCGAAAAATTTTCTTCACGAAAGTTATTCGCTCGACGAGATCTACCACTTTTATGAAGGACTCGGGAGCAAAAGAGATCACCTGTAAGAAGTGGTATTTTTGGTAGTTCTCCATGTGTATAGAAAACCGGGTTTTTGGGATTTTGTATTTTTTTGGTAGTTTTAAAGGGGATAAAAAAATATAGAAAAAATACGATAAAATACAAGAAAATTAATTACACATTAATCTATTTTTTGGATTTCTTATAAATATGAAATTCGGAAAATAAAATAGAAGTCAGAAACACAACTTTTGTACAGACCGACAACGGACACTTGGACTCGGTCAGTTTCTTTGATTTCAGTTTTGATCTGGATTTGGATTTTTACATTGCTTAATAAAACTTTCATCAAAGAACACAAATGAAAAGAAATAAAATTAAAAGGATTAATTATGTACATAAAAACTGAGGTCAAAAACATCAAAAACTCAAAATACGCAAAAGAGGCCCAAAACCCAACTTTCACAAATGAACTCTGAATTTTACGAAATTGGTCTTTTTTTGAAGGTATTTGAAAATGGAGTACTTTAAAAGTGAGTAGACCAAAATCGGACACTGTATGTGGAAGATATGCTCATTTTAGTCTGTTAGATGTGAAATTTAACTTTGGGATTATTCGACACTTATTGGGGTTAGTAATTTTTTTGTATTTTTTAATTAATAAGATTAGTAATATCTACACAATGGAGGTGGTTTGGGGTTAATCGGAGTTAGGATGAATTATCTACAAATATGAAAAGTTAGCAGCTTTTTCGGCTAATATACACTTGGGATTTTTAATGCAATTATGCATGATGAAATGCAGATATTATTTACACATGTATGAATGCTAATAGTGCTCTATTAATGATTAATTACAAGTGAATGATGGGGAACATAGCTTAAATGACCATTTTTAGCATGATGAATACGAGATTCATCAGATGCCGAATTAAGAAAAAGTCAAAACACGAAAGTTGTAGATCTCGATGAGATCTACAAGTTTCATGTTGGACAAAAAGTCAAAAGAGGTCATTTGTACAAAAGAATGTTTTTGGATGTATTTTTAATGGGTTAAAAACGCAGTTTTTTGGTTTTTGAGATGTTTTTGTTTTTTATTTCTTTTAAGGGTTAAGGAAATTATAACAATTATACCTAATTTTTATAATTACAAGGTAATTAAATATAATAATTACAGGTTAAATATATACAATATAATATAAGATAAAGTGAATGAATTATTAGTTAATTTTATTGGATTGATTAAGCCAGGGGTTTAATTAGTGACTTTTAACATGGTGAATACGAGATTCATCAAATCGTAGACACATTAAACCAACATCAAGAGAATGGTAAAATCCATTTCATTTCGTAATGTTCTCTTGAGCATCATGACTTTCTAGTTTTTATATGTTTACACGCATCTTAGCATAATATCTAGTTTTATTATGCTAAGTTGTTTGTTTTTATTCCATTTCTTGGATAATATGATTATTTTATATTATTTTTTACATGATCCTGATCATGCCTTTGTTAAACAGATAATAGTAATAATAATGTCAAATTTTGTTAATAATATTATGTCTTTAATAGGCCTTATTTAGTTATTCTCAATCATATATTCCTCTCATCCTTAAACAATTATTCCTCTCAATCATATATTCCTCTCATCCTGAAACTTTAGATTTCCACATTACAATATATGATTTTTATGAGAGTTTATTGCACTGGTTAAAACTATTATCTATTGTCAAAAAAGAATTTGTTGTTGTATTTATTCCTACTTAATTGTGGGAAAAGGTTCTGTTATTGTTGTTGAGTTTATTTCACTAGTGTAAAACAAAGTGTTTTAACTTTATTTGATTTTAATATAAAGTCATTCTTGGTTTGCACCATCCATAAAATTTATGAACATGCAAGAGAGGCACACACATATATGTAAAATATGCAACTTGTCTTGTGGACAGAAAGTTCAACACGTATTTTGTTGTATTGTTAGGTGATTCTTTGGTCACCAAGAATAGTAAGAAGTAACAAGTGGTGCCCAAATCCAATGATGATTCAGGATACCGGGCTATGCTAGGACGACCTAGATATTTTCTAATAGACCTACACCCTACTACTTCTCTTGTACGAGGAGGCAATCACGCAAGATTGCTTGTAGCAAACAATCCTACATTCCACAAGAGAACACAATATGTAAAGGTTGGTTGTCATTACACCAGAGACATGATCTGGAAGGGCCACGTCTCTGCTACTCGTGTCTCCTCACATGAGAGGATAACCGACATGTTCACCAAAGCTCTCTCTCGAAAGGACTATTTCAAAAGTGTGTATCCAAGCTAAATATTACAAAGATCTATGCTATGGATTGATAATGAGTGTTGAAAGATACATTCTATATACATACATCTTTACTGATATTTATTTTCTTATTTCCGTTAGATACTTTGCAACCATTTAGGGTAGTTATGTCTTTTTACTTATTTTGAGGTGCCACTTCTTGTAACCCCAACCATATCATACGCAATTATCTCTTTCTCTACTTTTCTCCACATTGACACATATAAAAAAAGGTTTTTTATCATGTGTGCCCCTCTTATATATCACAATATCAGTTATGCCCATCCCTTTTTTAGAATATCAGTTGTGCCCCTGACTTCTTACGGTTCTATCAAACGTTCCCCTCAAGTTAGTTTTCACCTATCCACGTCCCAAATGGACATTAACTTTTAGGACACATGTGCAATAGGATTGAATAACTAGAAGCAGTCTGTCCATTACCTCCTCTACCCCTCTCCAACCCCACCCCACCCCCATTCTTCGCCTTTGCCCCCTCTTTCACAATCTTAGGTGGCGGCTCACCGGTGGTCAGAGCAAGATGGTGCTGGCATACCAAGCAACATATGTGGGCGTCATTGGTGAATGGGAGAATATGGGCCGAGACAATACGTTCTTTGCAGAAAGGGGAGGATCCGATGGCGTTGTCCAATTGAGAAGGGAGGCAAGGTGCAACAAAGCAGCACCGTGCTTGCATCACCACGATAATGCAGAAGGGAGGTGGTGGTTGCGGAATGGGGGAGAAACCCTAGGATGTGTTCTCGCCTTCGATTGGTCATCCCCTCCCCCTCCAGCCGCTTCTTCCTTCACATCCCACCTACTTCTCCCTCCATCTGCTCTCTCGGATCAAACCTAAATCCACAAAGGGCTTCGCCCACATTAAATCATATGTAGCTCCGCCCTCGAGCTCGAGCTTCACCATTCTACTGCAGGTCTGCAGGAATACCGCCGACAACAGAAAGAGGTTATGGTCGAGCTCCTTCATCCTCCATCAGAGCAACAACAACATCAGTTTACCCCTGTCCAAGTCTTGACAGTGTTGAGTTGAATTAGAGAGAAAAAGGATGAGCCCTTCAATTGAGCATCTTGATATGATTTCAATCGAAGAAGAAGACGATGATGTCTACTACCACTCATCACATACATCGGAGACCTTCAAGCTCAGAATACACTCTCTGATCTCCCTTCGTCCAACCACCTCGGCCTCCTCCCCCACCCTCCATCCTCCTAACCACCTTCCCCAACCCCCTCCTTCTTCCTAGCCCCTCCATTAGGCTCCCTCAACCTAGTTGATGGCGACCACATCTCAAGTAGATGTTTTAACAATTCTGACCTCTCAACCACACCATGGTTTGAATAAACCATGGTTTCACTCAACTCATTGATGACCAAACTAACGTAAGGGCACAATTGATAGAAATGCATGAATTCAAGGATGCAAATGATATTCTGAGAAAGGGAAAGGCATAATTGATATTACAATATCTAAGAGGGGCACAAATGATAAAAATCTAAAAATTAAATACATACATAAATATGTATGTATATGTGCATTTACATATCAGATTCTCAATAGTTTTTCAAGTCAAACGAGAAATTGAGAATGAATGCGATCATATAAAAACATATTAAAAAGGAGAATCCTCGAGCTTGCAACTGGTGCAAAAGACAACCAGAAATTTAGAACTTATTTGTATTTATCAAATTCAAATCAAGTAAATTGTCAATGAAACATGTTATTATAATTTCGCAAACAGAACAAGATATTGATTTTTAGTAAACTATGATATAAGTCATTTTTATATAAAAAATATTAGCATGTTAGATCTCACTCTAATAAGATATTTATCTATGTTAAGTGAGAAATTTAGAATGATCACTGTCGGATTAAAAGGTATAAGAAGGGAGAACGATGGCGTTCTTGAATTTAAAATAAAAAATTATAGATTTTCTATTCTATTAGAGGAGAATATTGTAATTCTCTTATTAAGTGTTTTTTTGAAGATATCACTACACTTTTACAAAATGATACAAGTTCATAAAAGGACTCGATGGAGTTTGTATACCAATAATGATTAATTTTGTTACAATGAAAGGAATCATGGAGTTTAGTAACAGAAAAAGAGGGAATAACAAGGGGACTTGAGAATTACTCTTATATAAAAGTTTGATTTGATTGGATTATTGAATGTATTTACAAGTTCGGATCTTAATTGAGTAATAAGTGTTGAAGACAAAACCAATATATCATCGAGCCTAAGTTACGTAATGTGAGTTATGGTTGCAGTTGCATTATTGCATACTTTATTTACCCATTATAACGATTAATTTTGTTATAATGAAAGGAATCATGGAGTTTAATAATAGAAAAAGGAGGATAAAAAGATAACTTGATATATAAAAATAAATAACTCGATTTGATTGGATTATTGAATGTATTTACAAGTTCGGATCTTAATTGAGTAATAAGTGTTGAAGACAAAACCAATATATCATCGAGCCTAAGTTACGTAATGTGAGTTATGGTTGCAGTTGCATTATTGCATACTTTATTTACCCATTATAACGATTAATTTTGTTATAGTGAAAGGAATCATGGAGTTTAATAATAGAAAAAGAAGGATAAAAAGATAACTTGATATATAAAAATAAATAACTCGATTTGATTGGATTATTGAATGTATTTACAAGTTCGGATCTTAATTGAGTAATAAGTGTTGAAGACAAAACCAATATATCATCGAGCCTAAGTTGCGTAATGTGAGTTATGGTTGCAGTTGCATTATTGCATACTTTATTTACCCATTATAACGATTAATTTTGTTACAATGAAAGGAATCATGGAGTTTAATAATAGGAAAAGGAAGATAAAAAGATATCTTGATATATAAAAATAAATAACTCGATTTGATTGGATTATTGAATGTATTTACAAGTTCGGATCTTAATTGAGTAATAAATGTTGAAGACAAAACCAATATATCATCGAGCCTAAGTTACGTAATGTGAGTTATGGTTGCAGTTGCATTATTGCATACTTTATTTACCCATTATAACGATTAATTTTGTTATAATGAAAGGAATCATGGAGTTTAATAATAGAAAAAGGAGGATAAAAAGATAACTTGATATATAAAAATAAATAACTCGATTTGATTGGATTATTGAATGTATTTACAAGTTCGGATCTTAATTGAGTAATAAGTGTTGAAGACAAAACCAATATATCATCGAGCATAAGTTACGTAATGTGAGTTATGGTTGCAGTTGCATTATTGCATACTTTATTTATCCATTATAACGATTAATTTTGTTACAATGAAAGGAATCATGGAGTTTAATAATAGAAAAAGGAAGATAAAAAATATCTTGACATATCTCACCCACCGTGGGGCTCGAACCCACGACCACAAGGTTAAGAGCCTTGCGCTCTACCAACTGAGCTAGACGGGCATGTTGAATGTAATTATTAATTTTTTATATAGTCAGTTTACCTTAAGATGACAAAATCCAACACGGAATGACGATCTATCCACATATAGTCCATCGCCACAGATTGATCATAGGAAAAGCTGACTGCACTTAAATGGCTCGTGATAAATACCCGGTCCAAGCCTAGATATCACCATCCTAAATGAAGTTATGAATATTTTCCCCCCTCGTTTAACATTCTAAGAATCCGATCTATCAATGGATACTTGTCAGGAGTCGTCGTCGTTTTTCGCAAGAGGGGCGCCATTTCATGTTGCTGATTAGGGTATTGTTTTTGCTGGCTATGTTGCAGCCGAGCATATTGCAGCTATCGGATCTCGTCTCGGCTTTGCTTGTAACCGTGAGAGCAATTCCAACTCAAATTTAGTTATCCATTTGCAAAAGCTTATCAATTAGCTGATATGTAGTCGTAAACAACTGGAGCTGTTTGTTTTAGCACTCTGCTTAGTAACCCAAACACAATTTGTTTGGCAATGTGAACTCCGACCACAGATCCCCATTTGTCTTTGAAAAAGTGGTAGGTACCCATTTCGAGTTCCAGCCTAAATTTAAAGACATGCATGTAATATGCATTAAAAAAAAAGGCAAAACGTCGAACCCGATTGCACACGACGCATTTAGATAATAATAACAGCCGGCTTCGTGGTCAATGAGGAGAACAATCTCTCCCTCTCTCTCATCCATTTCCATCGATCCGCGAGGGAAAGCAAAAAAAGGGAGACTTCTGCTTCCCCCGGCAAAGTTTCCAAACGATCTCGCATTCATATCTCGTCGTCTACCTTCCTGTTGCCCGAAGAAACCGACACGCCTTTCCTGTTTGATCGACTCTCGACTTTGATCGGCGTTGCTCGCCCTCTGCCGCAGAGTATCTCGGATGTCGAGGTTCAGTTGGTTGTTCGGGAGACCGAAACAGGAAACCAGTCCCTTGCCAACTCTCGACAAGTTAAATGAGGTATATTCATAAAAATCTGTGCACACGAACTAACTTTAATGCGCTAAGGCGATTTTGTTTAAATGAAGTGGATTAGAAGGATGGATCGTTTAATTATCATGGTTGATTTCTTGTCAGCAAATATTTCCTGTAGCAGATGCCTTGGCTGTGCATAGAAGAGAGCAGATCTCATTTGTACAGCAGGGATATGCTGTAAATTGGAAGTGTGCTCGAGCCACTCGATCAAGATCAAGCGGTTCACACGATAAGGGCCTACAAAAATCTTGATTTCTTGTGAATCGCTCGATCTTGATCGAGCTGCTCCGACACACTCCCGATTTACAGCAGATCCCTGTTGTACAACAGAGGATCTGATTTCATGCGTAGAATCACCGCATCGATATGTTGTTCCGGGTGTAATGGACCTGGATCTATCTCTACTTCTGGAAAAAAGAAACCATACTGTTTTTTTGCCCATCTAATCTCTTGCGTAAAGATTGCAACTGCGTGAATCAATTGATCCATAGTATAGCTTAAGCGGAGGAGATCCAAAGTAGAGAGGATCGTCTGTCTGCTGTAGGGGTGTTTCTGCGGTAACTACTTGAGCAAGATCGAGCGGTTCGCACGATTTTGCACGGTACGGGCCCGCAAAAAGTGCTAGATCGTGTGAAATGCTCGATCTGGATCGAGTGACTCAAGTGGTTACTGCACACTCTGCTGCGGTTCCCGCTACAACATATGATCTGTGTCCGATCCAATGACCATACTTTAATTTTCTATTCGAAATTCTCGAATTATTTCATAACTATACTTTGGCTAATTATTCATCTTCCTTTTGATTATTATTTACAAGGGTTAATGTGTATTATGCTCTGCAGGAGCATATAAGAGTATGCTCCCACTCATCTTTCCTCACTTTTTTTTTATTTTTTTGAAATGAAACCCATGCGAGATTCTACAGAATAATAAACAGAATGCAATTTTTGAAGTTTTATTCCTTTCCCCATCAACTAAACAAAATGAAAGTTTACATCGAAACCGAAGGCAAGCGGGCAACAAGCTGCGCCGCCAGAATATACATTTCAAATTTTGTGAAAATAAGTTATTTCTAACATTTTCATCTGGAAGAGGTCAATTTCAATTATTCTGAATCGTTAATATTCGACAGTCCTGATAGAAGAGATAAAAGTTTCGAATTAAGTCGAAGTTTGAATAACACCCTTGTGATATATGGTGATTCTCCATGTTTCATTTTTAAAAAATATGAAAAAAATAGTGGGAGCACGTAAGTTAATGCTCCCTGAGCGCATATTACTTTTTCGCAATTTATAATCCATTTACATCGATCACTCCACTGTAATTATCATCTTTTCCACAATAACTACCCTCATCTCATATTTTCAAGACCAATAAACAATATGAATATCTTCTTCTTATTTTACCTCCATCTTTAGTAAAAAAATGATAATATGGAATAAATCCTTGGTATTTTTACCCAGTAAACCCTATAAACTTTTTCAATTACCTCAACGACCTTTGAAACAACCTAATTCTCCCCTCGACCCAGTAAACTTGCCAACTCTTATTCCATGAACCCTCCGCTTAATCTGTTTAAAGCCCGTGAGGGTTCTTGGGTAACTTACATGGTCGATGAGATAATTACGTTATGCAAAAAGCCGTAGATATAATTTAAAAAGTTTATAAAGTCTGACGGATAAAAATCCCTATATCCTTTTATTTCTCATGCTACTTTTTCATTCCGCCGTTTTTTAAAATACGAACATGTGATTCTATTGCATCACTGGTCAGAAAAAGAATCAATTATTCGTAGAAGTAAAAGGATGGAACCGTTATGCCAACCTGATTACCTGATTGAGGTGATTTTGCCCGTTTATTTGGATTCCCTGTTGAAGTTAATTGACTAATAATAAGATTGTTTTATGTACCAAAATTGGATGGAGCAAAATATTGACAGTGACAAAGATGGTTAGAGATAGATTTGATCTTGAACTTCAGCTAATTTTAGATTATTGCACTATTTACAATGCAATAGAATGGGAATCACAAGTGAGTAGAGTGTAAACGGACCAAACTTGAACGAACCTACATTTTTTTAGGTTATCTTCATTTATTTAATTGAGGGTGTTCAGATTTGGTTCATTTATTTTCGAACCGAATCTTAATCGATTATTTTTTTAATCGAATCGAACCTAAGCAAATATCGGACTTGAGAATTCTCTAATAAGAGGGAGTGGAAAGAAAATAAATGGAAATATATGTGTGTGCTTATAATTAGAATAAACATTCATTCATGTTTTTCTTTATCTAACTCTTCTTCATCTTTTGAAGAAATTAGATTAACAAGAATTTGTCTCTTTGAAAAAAAAGTATAATTATAATATATCCTTATATCCGTTCAGACGAGGATAAGGAATAATATGGGGATATGCGATAAGTAAAGTTTATACTTGTTTTGTTGATTCGAGGATAAAGAAGAGAAAAGTACTAGACACATAGATGTTGGATGTTGTATCGACGTCGTGACTATTTATTTTAGGATAATTTATACCAAGATAAAATATACCTATCCTGTAAACTTATCTCCTGACAAAGTTCATTTATCCTGGGACAAAATCTACTTATAATAAGGTCAACTTATGCGGATAAAAATTTGTAAATATGTATATATATGTTCGTTTATCGAGCTTTTAACGAATCGAACCTGACCGACCTTATGTTTTTAGTTTCAGTTCATTTATTTAATCAAGCATAAACTTATGTTCAGTTTTGATTCGTTTATTTCCGAACCGAATCTGGATCGAACTTTTAGCGAATTTGAAAACTTTCTGACAAACCTAAGTGAGTGCACAGGAACATAAAAAATATGTATATATTTATATTCGTTGCTGTTCATTTTAAAGAGGATACAGATATTTTCATGCAGAGTTGACGAATATGAATATGGACATAAACTTGCATTTGTGGAATACGAATATAAAGTTGAATGTTATATTCAACGGTACGATGGGAATAAATATGAATACGAACATGGTTGATAGTTCTTTTAAATTATACGTAAATATATTGATACATATCGATTTTAAGAAGCTCTTTTATTTATCTAAATGATAAGCAAATAAATAGTTTTCCTGATAACGTTATAGAATCAAGTTCTATACAAAAATCTCCCTCCCAAGCTCATCAGCTAACGCAACCATCAATTCTTCTCAATTTTGTAGTAAAGCTCAAACTTGATAATTGTAATCGTCATTTTCATAGTGCTTATTATGCTTTTTATTACTTAGAGATCGTCTTTAAAACCAAACAATTTAGGTATGAAATGAGTTAGAAATGTATATAATTTATGAATAAGAGGGCGGGGAGGTTGTTTTAAGTAACAATCAATTTGGCTGTTACACAAGGCAGTTCTCCTCCCCTCCTCCCCATTTTACTTTTTTTTTTCGAAAATAAAACCATGTATATTCATATATATATATCCTATATGTCATTCAAATTTCATGAGAAACATAGACTCATATGCCTTCCATCTAGATTAGGTCGATTACAACAAATTTCAGACCGTTAAAATTACCTGTTGTAGATGGAGGGCATAAGAGTCTCTGTTTCTTACAAAATTCGAATGACATGTAGGAGGGCTATATACATGAATATACATGGTGGAATTTTTGAAAAAAAAATAAAATAAAAAAGAGGCGAAATTGCTCCGTGTAACAACCAACTTGGCTGGAACAACTTCCTTTTTCTCTATGAATGAGGGCGGTGAGGCTGTTTTGAGTAACAACCAAGTTGGTTGTTATTCATTCAAATTATGTTTTACAAATGTGAATATTCATTCATCTGGATCATATTTTGATAGTATAATTCTTCTTAATATATTCATCTAATACATGCATTCATATCTATATTAAAAATAGAGAGGATAAAAAGAGAAAGGATATAGCAATACTTATATTCATATATGTATCAATCGCTTTACTGCAAGTTCAAGTGTAAAGTGGACACATTTGTGTGCAAACTACCACCATTATTTTTTGGGATTTTTAACCGGGTGCCCTTCGGATCTTTTCAATAATATTTATATTTCTCACTTTTTTTAGAATTATACTTGTGCTCTTATTTATTACAAAAATTACAGTAGTGTTGTTTTATTTTTTTTGACTTGTGCTTTTATGACACACCAACGAAGGGGTAACGTTGTAAAATTTATAAGAATATTGAAGTACGGGTGTATTTGCAAAAAAAAGTTTACACACATGTACAGATCCTTTATACGTCTTATCAATGCTCACCTCTCTAACCCCAATTACTTTACCAATGCAGACGCTGTCAATGTTGGAGAAGAAGGAAGATTTGCTTATTAGAAGAGTTGCCGCAGAGGTTGAGAAGGCAAAGGGGTTTACTAGAGCAAAAAATAAAAGGGGTATGCTTTATTAGCATTTTCCATGTTTTTACCACTTCACACTATTTTGACTACTACACAGAAATAACTTTACTTTTATGTTGTGTTTTTTTAAATCTTAATCCATAAGTTGGTTTCGATGCATGTCACCATTTTGAAGTGTTTCTTCTTCTTTGATGAGAAAATGATAATTTTTGAGCTTTGAACCCTAAACTTTTATGAGTGGAAACCATTGAAGGGAGTTCTTTTTGAAAGGGTTTTTTTTTTCATTTGTGCCTTTTTAAACTTCTGCAATATACTTCTTCCTTTTTTATCAAATTATTGTGCCCCGACTTCTTACAAAATTCACAATTATTCCCTTCTATTAAGGGTTTGTTTGGTAACTGGGTTGGGTAGGAATGGGTTGGAGTAACTTCCTGTGAATAGTAGCTGTTTGGATGGTTAGGAGGGTTGGAATGATAAATGTGAAGTGATGTCATATTGATTATGTGTTATATTAACTTTTTTAATGATTATAACATATTTTTATGTTAGTTTTTTATTTGAAAGCAGTTAAAAAATATTATAACAAAGAAATTACATGGTTTATACAACTAATTCCAACCCAAGAACTTAGAAATATAGCAGGAGGTATGCCATGTTACATCGGGGTAACCTGTCAATCGCGAGCCCTAAGGTAAAGTAGGAGCATACTGGTATTATAAAAGGATAGAACTATGAAGTTTGTAAGAAGTCAGGAGCGCAATTGGTATTACAAAAAAGGGATGGACATAACTGATATTGCAGAGGTTAAGAAGGCCACAAGTGATAAACAATATTTCTACTTGAGTTTAAATTCTGGAAGCTAAAAACCAACAGAAATCAAGATGACAGCTAATCAAGCCATTCAAAGCAACTGCTCGAGATGACCACAAATGTCGTTAACCGTTCTTATCAAAACCATGTTGGACATGTGAGCCTACAGTGAGCCATTGCGCAACAAAAGTTATTGCAAATCACTTCTTAATCTGAAATAAAGAATAATTAATTTGCATAATAGGTCTCTTCGTACAATTATGGTTATGTATCATGGCCACCTTGATATCAAACAATTGTTGATCCAAATGTTGGATAATAGATGCTGGTGAAGAGTTGAATATCTAAAGTGTTAGATCGATGACTCAACCACAATGTTAAGTGATTATCAAGAAAGGATCTCCAGTCTGAGAAGGATATGTCAATCCTTGCTCCAAAGAATGACATCCTACCGACCTCTTGATGCATGTCCTTTATATAGGAATAGAGATCCAAATGTATCGGATGAGTTAGGTCAAAGAGTTGACTGGGCAACATCGAGATAGCTAAGACCTATGTCATATGATGTCATGATATAGGCATGCATCCTCTGATAGGAGATATATGTATTAATATATATCTTAGTATGTAATTAAGCAGACCATCAGGTTGGTGACCTAACCAAGGTATATACACCTGCGAGCTGGTATGCATATAAGGGCATATGAGTAATACAATCTCTCAAAGGGATCATACATGTTCTCTGCTGAACCGGAAGAAAAGAGCTCACTCAAGAGATATTTGGATAAACTAAATTCTAATGTTGGTCATCTTATTTTGAAAATGAGATAGTATTTGAAGGTATAATATATGTTTTTGAAAGCATATGATCGAAACCAACTCCCAATGGTCGAATAAGAAACTTATTAACCATGAAGGTGATAGTTTAAACGAGATCTGAATTTTGATTTTAATCATAGTCTTCCAATATGCATGATATACATGTATTAGGAATACTAGAGGGTGATGTGATCTTAATCAGATTGTATACCATGACGCTTCCATTTGAGGGAGTGATGAAAGATGTTTGGATTTTAGTGACTCCACTCAGTAGACTAGTTATCCAATCTTGATCCAAGTGTTGGACATTGATTTGAACGTGATTCAGATGCAATGAAAAGATAGGATATACTGTCCATAATGATTATACATCTCTGAAAGGTCTCTTAGATCTGGATATGAGATTAGATTTCACTATCAAAGTCACTTGGATTATGCAGTCGTATGTCCTTATCTCCAAGTATCCAAAGAGAATGTGCACTATCCTTGAAAGAGTTCAAGCATAGTTCCATTAGATAATATATGAGTATTGCATACGAAAGAGAAATATTGGTAACTAAATTATATTTAGTTAATGTGAATATGATTCACATTATTTGGACATGTCTAGAGAAACATTTAAGATAATTAAATTTGATTTAATTATCACAAAGAGATTATTGTGGATAACATTATCCACAATAAATCGTGGGTAATGTGGATGAGATTTGCAATATCATATAGAGACGTAATTGTGAATAATTCAATGTTAATGTGAATTAGATTCACATTGTGCAAATACATGTACATGTGATTTGCATTTAGATTTGGATGGATGAATATGATTCATATTTACCAATGATCTATTTATAATTGCAAAAAATAAATTAGAATTTTTTGGTGTCTAAATTTGCAAAAGAATTCAATAAATAAATATTTTGGTGTAATCTTGGAGATTACATTCAATTAGGAAAGAAGATGAGAGATATGCTCCAAGTTGGTGGGAGCCACCATGACAGAAATACCATAGTGGACGCCCACTCACTATATATATATCTCATGTCTTTCTCTATGTTCCATCTTTATTTATGAGAAGATTTCATGTAATCTTGGAGATTCCATGTAATCTTGGAGATTGCATGCAATTTTGAAGATTACATTAGTTGGAGATATTGAAAGAACCTCTTCAACTTGAAATATTGGAGACTACATGTAATCTTGAAGATTACAAGTAATCTTGACCATTGATTATTATTAGGAGTGCATTGGGGGTGCATCTCCACTATAACGTGCTTTAAAAGAGAAGACAACTTTAGCTCTCTCTAAGTTAGACAAAAGGTTAAGAAAATAGAAGTCTCTCTCTCTCTCTCTCTACATATGCATCCACCCTCTCTCCTTCAAGCCTACGGCCATCCCTTGTCCTAGGGATTGGAGTCCACGACAATCGTCGTACTGTCGGCATGCTGCTGGAGCGGCTCGACCGATGTCACATGGAGGTTCTGCTTTTCGACGCCCCATGCTCGTGAAGGAAAAGAATTTCCTATGACGAAATCATGAACTTCAAAACTCAGATCATTTCATGGATTGCGGGAGTCACGCGGTTCATCCCCTCGCCCGCAAGTGTTATCTCCCTAAATTAGACTTGAGACAAGTGGTCTCTTCGCTTAGAGACCACGAGATCACAAACACATTTCAAGAAGTAACCATTGTACGCATTTGATCTTTAATGAAATGGATTGGGAAAAGTTTCCAAGCCATGTGGTTCCAACGTTTTATTTTAAATTTCATATCTAGTGTGACTTGTATGACAAGTCTTCTTCTTGTCGGATACGATCCGACTCTCACATTTCAATGATGTGCAAGGCTTGATCACCTCCTTTCAAACCATCAATTCATGATAATTTCCTCCTTGAGGAGGAAAGAACACATGAATCCCGATCTTTTTTCAATGTTTTATTTGGAAAAAGAGAGAGGGCAAACGTAGATAATGCCCATTACTTTTTTAAAAAAAGTGCAAGCAATGTAGTTTTTTGGCATTACATTTACCGGTTAACGTTTGATTGATTAATATGTGCTTGAATTATTCGACTTAGGTTGAATTCATTTTGGATCGATGAAGTCCCAATCACCCTTCACCGTTCAATCAAATTAGATAGGTTGAGATGTTTTGATAAATGATTATGGTCGATTGGACTGAGTGGAAAATTGATTTAGATTGGTGAAAAATAAGTTTAGTCAACAGTCTGAACGTGGTTAGGGTGCAAAAAAGGTTGGGTCCTTTGATGCAATATTACGGATGCCAACCAAGCATGAGTCAAGGTTGAGAAGACTGTGATAGATATGGAGAAGTTTAGTGGGGGATGCAAACGAATAAATACGAATGCGAACTCAGGTCATACCATAATAATATCCATATTATTTTACGAATATGAATACGAATATTACATGAATGTAAAAAAATCAAGATCCATATCCTCAAAATACGAATACGAAATGAATCTTTTACGAACAAATATGAATATACAAACGAATGTTAACTTTAACATGAATATTAAATTATAAATAAAAATGTACCTAGATTATTTGGTGACCACTTCCGCATAACTTCCATCTTTTGTTTAACTACATTCCATGATTCAAGCAAGCATCATATGGTGTATACAATCTACATTATATGCTATAATATAAGAGATCCTCTTGTGCAATCACATAAGCCAATGGTAGAATGGAATGAAGATTAAGATGCTATACCAGATCGACTGAAGTTGCGAGGGAAGATGAGGGAGATGAGGGAGGCGCCTGCCTCTAGCTGTGAGGGAGGACGAGGGAAGTGAGGGCGGCTGCGGCTGAGAGGAAGGGTGAGGGAGATGAGGGAGGTTGGCTGTGACTAGGGCTGGCTATCGAGCCCAACGAGCCGAGCCAGCCCCTGGCTCGGGCTCGGGCTCGATAAGCCCAGCTGGGCTCGGGCTCGAGATCGGGCTCGTTCGAGCCCAGCCGAGCTGGCTCGAGCTCAGGCTCGATGAGCTCGAGCCCTTATCGAGCTGGCTCAGGCTCGATAAGGCTTGAGCCGAGCCCCTTATCGAGCCCGAGCTCCTTATCGAGCCTGGTCTGAGATCGAGCCCAAGTCGAGCTCGTTAAGGAAAATGGGTACTTTTTGGTGGAAAAGTGTTTTGTGCGGGTGCAAACTCGATACCTGCTCTATCAAAGACTATGTTCCTTACCAGTAGGCCACTGTACAAGTTGTGTATAAAATCTTAATTATAATATATATATTGTAACATTATATTCGTTTATAAAAAAATATTAATTTTCTAATGCGTGGACGGGGGGCAAATGTGTGGGCGAGAATTGGGATTTGAGAATTGGGTCATGACTCGTGACTCGTGGGAGGGTCAAAGTTAGTGGAGGAAAAATTGCAAAGGGCTAATTTTATTTTGTTTGTATTATATATAAATATATAAATAATATATGTATATATATTCTTTATCGAGCCCCTTATTGAGTTATCGAGCCGAGCGAGGCTTGGCTCGAGCTCGACTCGTTAAGCTATCGAGCCCAGAATTCTGACTCGGGCTCGGCTCAATAGCCAAATGAGCCGGGCTCACGAGCCCTTATCGAGCCGAGCCCGAGCCTGGCTCATCAGGCCGTGGCTCAATAGCCAGCCCTAGCTGTGACTGCAAGGGAGGGGGGGAGTTCATAGCGGATGCGACGAAGGATAGGGGAGGTGAGGCAACGGTTGCGACAGAGGTTGAGGGAGGCGAGGGTGGTCGGCTACAATGGAGGGAAGAGGGCGGACGAGGCGAGGTAGCGGCTACAGTGGAGGGAGAGGAGATGGTCGGCACAGGGGTGGGGCTGGTGGCAGGGGGGCTGCAAGGGGGATGCGGTGGTCAATAGGGGGAGGTGGGGAGGCGAAGGGCACATGGGGCGGCAGGTGGCGGGGGGCGCAGGGTGAGGCAGGAAGGTGAAGGGCAGAGGGGACGAAGGGAGCGGGGGATGCTGGGCGGCAGGGGGTGGCGGAGGGTGCAAGGGGAGGTGGCGGGCGGAGGACGCAGAGGAAGGCGAGGCGACAGGGGGAGGTGGCGAGGGAGGCAGAGGGCGCAGGGGGAGGCGGTGGGCGGCACCAGCATGAAGAGAAAGTCAGCAGGAAGCGAGGGTGGTAGCCTGGGGGCGGGGGCGGGGGGAAGAGGGCGTCAGGGGTGGGGACTGGGGAGGGGATTTGAGGGGCATATTAACCCTAATTTTATTTTTTATAACATATAATGCGAATATTCGTATTCGTAACCGCATTCGTTTTTTCGTATTCATATCCTTTAACTCATGATTCCTATCCGTATTCGTATCCGTAAAAAAATCATTTAGAATATTCGTATTCATATTCGTATTCATACGTTTTAAAAAAAACAAGAACCATATCCTCTTAAAACGAGTACAAATACGAACGAATACGAATATTACCATATCCGTTTGCATCCCTAGTGGGGATACGGTTGAGTGGATCGGCATTGGAACACAGATGTCGGGCAAGGAAGTATGGTCCAAGGTTGTTGGGGAAAGGCTTAAGGTGTGCAAGGGATTGTTGGATACATTTGGGTTCACCTAGTTAGGTTGTGGAGCAAAACAAATGAAGTAACAATATGGATGAATGAAAGTGGCTTAGGGATTTAAGTCTGTCTAGGTAGCTGAGAGCTTGATCTGACTATGAGAATTGAAAATTATAGATATATTTAATCTTTACAATTCTAAATATCATAAAATAAAATATAAAATAAAATATAGACTAGTTGGGTTTGGTGGGTTCAAACCATGGATTACATTCATTTGAATTTCAGATTGTTTAAGTAGGTGGGGGTGAAAGACATTAGAATTTCCACCCATCAACCAACCTGATAATCATTGAAGAAAATATGATTTGAATCCATACATACCCAAAATCCAAATAAATTGTTGCATCTAACCCTTTTTCAATTAATCGATATGTGTAGGCCGACCCAAATAATTCGTGACCCAAGTTACAACATGCAACTGCCAATATATAAGAATGCTAATCGAACTAAAGTATAACAAACAAACATATGCTCATAGTTCAGATCGATAAGAAGTTCGAGTGTGCTTGGATAAAGAATCAGTAGCATATATAGGAACGTTAAAGTTCGATTGTGTTGTAATTTGTTCATAACTTGTCTTAAGCCAAGCTTGTTAAGAAGAACAAGTTTGTAGTTGGAGTTCAATAATTTGATAAGGAAGCACACACGTGTGTGGCGCATATGCGTGCGCACTCACATATGCACTCCCGCAAGTGCCTGCACATACACACAACCACTCACCCAGTCACCCGCATCAACATGCACATATGCACGTGCATGCACACACTCTTGCCAGCTGACTTAAGAAATTAATAACATGTATTTACACCATTATTCACATCAACATACCATAGATGTTAGAGAAATCATGGGATATCATGCTCAATCATCTTCTGCTTTGGAGAAGAACAACACATGAGAGGGGAAATTTACCGGAGAAAGGGAAAATATATACAATATAAAACTAGGAAAAAAAGGACGGAAAAATGACAATGAGATGCAAAAATTGCAGAACTACAACAAACCCACCTCCAGTTTAACTCTCTATGCAAACACCAAAACACAAAAATGAGTTACTCTCTACCAGTTTAACCCACCCTAACTCGCGTACCAAACACACCCAGAGTTTATTCAGAGTGTTTATAAAAAACCTTATATTAAAAGAGTCCAAGTACATGAGCTGCTCTCATATTTTTATTATCAATATTACGAGGATTGAATATTTTCTATCAACTTCCATTGTATGTCTTTGTTTAACAATGCATTTTCAAAACCATGCATTAAGTTAGAAAAAGAATTTATACATGAATACCCATCTTCATGTGGGGGGGGGGGGGGGGGGAGAACTCTCAAGAAATCTTACATGAACATGCTTAAAAATATTATAACAAATCATTACGTAGAAATTGATGGAAGGCGGGCAACAAGTTGCGCCGCCAATCCCTTTTGGATGGCAAATCCAATCCTTTGAAATACAACATTCATAGATTTAGAAACCATAACATTGCTATGTATAATTTTTTGTATCATTTTGAGGAGCTCCACTGCTTCACTTGCCAAGAACCCAAATGTATCAAAATCAAATGAGATGAATTGTTATGCCAATGGCTTCACAATGACCATACAGGCGATCATGTTGTTGTTGTTACTAGCCTAATTTAGCTCATCCAATCTTGAGTCAACATGGTTATATTTATACGAAACACTGTTCCTTCATTTTAATTATGCATGTTCATGTGGGTAATGATCTTAATAGAGTGTCTTTGGGTTCATTTGACAGCTGCAATACAATGTCTTAAGAGGAAGAAGTTATATGAGCAACAAGTTGAGCAACTTGGAAATTTCCAATTGAGGATTCACGATCAGGTATATATGCTCGTTACATGGAAATTTGCAATATTAAGATGTGACACATTTTGATTGTGTGTATCTATTTTTTTGATTTCAGATGATATTGCTTGAAGGTGTGGCAGCAACTACGCAAACTGTCGATGCATTGAGATCTGGTGCAGCAGCAATGCAAGCCATGCAGCTTGCAACGTAAGCATGACACCCAATTTGATAAAGGAAAATTGTCCATGCAACTTACAAGAGTGAACTTAACTCAATGCAACCAGGGTAAATTACAAAAAATACTTCAAACAATACACACTTTCATTATGGGTTTAGTGGGGCTACCCCCAAGGGGAAATCAACTAGACTCCCCTAACCCTATTTTTTTAAAGATATTATCTAGACAGGGTTGGACTTGATTGGACTGGGTTGGAGTATCCTCCTGTGAATAGTAGATGTTTGGAGGGTTGGAATGATAATTGTGATGTGTTATATTAACTTTTTTAATGATTATAATATGCTTTTTATATTAATAAGTGTATTTGAACAAGGTTAAAAACCATTCTACCAAAGAAATTGTATGTCCAATACAAGTAATCCCAACCCATGAATGCAGGGTTGGAGCTAGGGGTATGCCAGGGTACCCTGGCAATCAAACATGCCAAGGGGGTTTAGTCCCTATGTGAGAAAATGTTGTCATTCAAGTTTTTTTTGTAAAACAGATATTCATAACTTGTCCATCTATCTTCGTGTAAAATAGACATTCCTAAAAATTTAGACCATTAAAACTTAACATGCATGATGGATGGGATATGGGCCTCGAATTAAGTTGTAATTTGAATGAGAACATTATGTCATATAGTGATTTAAATCTTCTCAGGTATTTTTAGAAAATATCTTAAAAAATAAAAAAAGATGTGGTAGTCAAGTTAGGCCCCCATGGGAGTAGCCCAATTAAACCCTTTTATTAGGGGAAAATTGTATTGTTCTCTGGGAATAGCCAACGGGTTGCTCCCGCCACATTTCCACCCATTTTTTTAATTTTTATTGGATTGGATTGGGTCCCTTCGGGACAGACCGACCCAAGGTCTACTTAATTTGGTTAGTCGTGGCGTGAGCTGTTGTCTGAAATATTCTATCCCCGAGTAGCATAAAAACCGACCCGATCTAATTAACATGGGCTAGGGTTTAGGTTAGACTGAGTCATGTAATTTTTTTAAGATTGCAGCATAAAAAGAGATTGGCGGCACAGCTTGTTGCCCATCTCCCAATAGTCTCTCTCTAAAATGATTTTATTTTATTTTAAGGAATTCACGTAATTACGAACAGTTAAAGGTGCTTATACTCTCGGCTGAACGAAATGGTGAGTGGGCATCATACTGATGTATCTGCGTTCCCGAAGTCAAAAAAGTAATGATGCCATGAGAATAGGGGAATAGATTGACCGCATATTTGAGGGAAGAGAAGAGAGTCGACATTAAATGCGTGTATATAATAAAGATAGCTTGGAGTACAAAGGACCGAAATATTTTCATGTAAGCTTATGGGTTGTTATACGAATTTTCTTATTGGGACCTTATTTGATTCAGTTCGTGAACTTTGAATACCAAATGGTTCCGCTGGTTCGAATAGCTCCCTACTTTTCTTCTTTAAGGAATCCTAAGATATGGTCAAAAGAAACGCCATTGAGATGTTGAAGGAGCTCAGGGTGGGGAACTCACATTTTCAGAGGATGAGAAAAGCTTTGATATTTGGGCTGCTTAAGAAGGAGGTGACCTTGAGGGTGACGAACTTTTTATCCTTTAGTTTTTCGAATGCCATTAATCTAATTGTGGCTAAGCTTTTGACAAATGAACTTGGAGAGGTTTTGGATGATCTTGTGAACTCACATCAGAATGGCATTCTTCTCTGACAGGTTGGGTAAAAAAAAAAGGGTTTTTATCAGTTGTACCCCTCTGAGATATCGCAATTTCAGATGCCCTTCCCTTTTTTGGAATATCAGTTATACCCCTACCTTCTTGCAAAATTCATAATTGTGCCCTTCTGTTAAGGTAAAGTAGGAGCATAACTGATATTACAAAAGGACAAAACTGTGAATTTTGCAAGAAGGTAGGGGCATAACTGATATTCCAAAAAAGGGAGGGACATAACTGAAATTGTAATATCTCAAAGGGGCACAACTGATAAAAAACAAGCATAATTATGATATTTGAGATTGAGATGGTGGCTGATTGGAAGAGAAAGCACTAAGACCCATCCTTTGAAAGCTAGACCCAAAGCATATGATAATGTATATTGGAGCTTCCTATGGATCTCTCTAACTAGAGTTGTTTTCCTGATTATGCATTGCAAAGATGAATAGGCGTGTCATTATGGCATCATCTTCAGTATTAGCTAATGGTCATTTGGAGATTGGATCCTTCAGTCAAAGAGAGAAGTCAAAACATGAGTTTTGCGAATCTTCATTTTATTTTAGTGGTTAAGAGAGGGCGAGGACGACCCACAAAGTGTTGGAATAAGACTATAAGAAGGGATCTTAGTTTTTGGAGATAAGCCCGAGATTGACCCACAATAGATCTGAATGGAGGCAAAGAATCCATGTAGCCGATCCTACTTAATTGTGGGAAAACGCTTTGTTATTGTTGTTGTTGGCTGACGCCCTGGTTGTTACTACAACGTAGGTCATGTTAGAGGAATCTGTTGGATACACGACTCATGGGATATCGAATCCTCTTCTACAATCTGCAGATGATACTATCATTATTCTTGAAGAAGTGTTCGAGGAGGCTGGGCATCTCTTTTTGCTAGTTGACACTTTTGGTGGCTTGTCCAAGATGTGGGTTAAGAGGGATGCTAATTTTTATGCCTGTCCGTGTGTCTGAAAAAGTTTGTAGAATCTAGTTCGGTTAAGGAGTTAAGGAGTTTTATTCTTCTTCAAGTTTAACCATGATAGTTAAGATGCGGTATTGGTGGATTGGAGCTCGATGAAGAGGCCAGTTGAAGAGGGTGGGTTTGGTGTATTGAGGTTAAAAGAGAGATTTAGAGCTTTTCTTATAAAGTGGTTGCTGAGAATCTGGGAGAGAGTTCCTTCAAAGTAGAGAGCCCCCTTGGTTTGGTATGTGATGTAAAACTATTGTTAAAAAAACATACAAGGTGCTTTCGACTGACATAAATCTCCCTGGGGATTGTCAGTTTCTAAGGTAAGCCACGACATTTTTAGGGGTGTTCAAAAATATCCGCATCAATGGATATCCGGTTTGATCCGTTCGTTTTGACCTTAAACCCTCGGGTACCCGTTTCTAAATGATGGGGCAGGTACCTGTTATGCCATGACCAGTGTGCTCCATATAAAAAAAATCCAACGGGTACCCGCGGGTACCCGGTTGGAAGTGGATTCACAAAGATACAAATGGTTAGGTACGAATACCAACATAGATGTTACATTATTCTTATCTATTTTTAAAATATAGATATGGACACAGATATAAATACCGGTAAATATGGAAAATATATTGCCCAATTATTAAAAATAAATATTGATATAAAATGGATACAAATTAGATAAAAAATGACAGAATCAGAAGTGTATAGATAAAATTAAATTTATATAAATGAGAGGGCTCATATATGTATCCGTTTTGAAATCGAAATATATACATGAATGTCAAAATTTGAATTAATATATATGACAATAAATCGGATACGATCTAAATTGATATACATATATCCTGACATCCAAACATGATGATAATGAATACAATTGGATATGAATTGTATCGCATACACATACACACACGCACATGAACGCACCCACCCAGATGCGCATGCACGCTCGTTCCCACGCCCATACCCACGTGCGTGTGCACGTGCACATACGCACACACGCATCGCGATAACCAAATGCGGTGATAGTTAATACAACCATTTATGAATAGGAATATATACTTACATATTGTTTGTCATGTTGTCCTCTGATTATATATATTTACATCATGTTTATCCATATTTGATTCATTATGAGGATGAACCTACATGAATGTATCATTATTAGATCCGTATTCGATTGTATTCCTTCCAATTTTATATATGCGTAAAGTTTACATTATCCACATAGTTTTTATATATCCTCATTAGTTTATTTATCTATGCTTATATATCCCTATCGGCATTCCGTACCATTTAGATTTTCGTGTCCCGGCATTATCATTATAAATATGGTATAGATACGGATATACATAGTTGGACATATCGTTTACATTTGTATACATATCACATTTCATTAGAAGTATCTCTCTTTGTCCCTACGGGTACCTGCGGGTACCCGCAGATAGTCAACATCCATTGGCATTAACTGAGTACCCGCTATAATTAGTACCCATTGGAATGGAGCGGGTCGACTTGTGATCCAATACCAACGGAATGGGATGTGTCACGATCAAATGGGTCGGGTAACCGTCCCATGGACACCCCTAGACATCTCTGCCGCTCTGTGAGTGGAGATCTTCTTGCAGCTCTTGCAAAGATTGAGGGTGTTGAAGAAAATTGTCAAACTGATGCTCATTCCCACTTCCATTGTCGTGTGCCCGCCGCTTTGTCAGGAGGATCCAAAAGATGTGGAACATTAGTCCTCCTCCGGTAAGGTCGACAAAGTGGTCTGGAGAGGCACTGCATTGGCCACAGTCCGTCAGGATTGGGTTAAAACTTCAACTTTTGTCTGGGCTTTGGTGATTGGCCTGAAATAGTGGTCTTTGAGGGAAGCTGTTCTATGCAGATAATATGTTCCCACACGCAAGAGCTCTTTATGGTTCCTAGTTGTCGTACCACATAAGATGGGTTAAATTGGTAGAGGGTAACCGGTCTTTGTATGTTGATGTTTGGATAGAGGGTTAAACTGGAGGTGGATTTAAGGAGACTTTGTTGTGATATGATTGTATTGAAGTTTGAAAAAATGTGTAGTTATTGTGATGTGATTGTATTGAAGTTTGGAAAAGTGAGTAGAAGTGGAATAATTTATATTTTTATATGATATGATGGTATAATATATTATTTTTTGATGGAATTGATAAAGGGAAATTGATTTATTTATATATTAAAAAAGGTAAAAGTGGGACCCACGTAGGAGAGAGATGGAGTGGGTTACGTGGGTCCCACTTTTACCTTTTTTAATATCTTAAATAAATCAATTTCCTTTGATCAATTCCATCAAAAAATAATATATTATACCATCATATCATATAAAAATTATAAACTATTCCACTTCTACTCACTTTTCAAAACTTCAATACACTCATATCACAATAACTACACATTTTTTCAAACTTCAATACAATCATATCACAACAAACCCACTTTAAACTCAACCCCAGTTTAATCCTTTATCCAAACACCAAAATACAAAAACAAGTTACCTTTTACTAGTTTAACCCGTCCTAACCCGCATACCAAACGCAACATGAAGCTTTGCTATCTATTAAATCAATAGTGCTTCTTCTAAGAAGCATCAAGTCAACAACCGTTTAGCTCTCACACGAAATCTTGAGTTTGATACAGATCATAGCGATTTGAGCTATAACAGTCTAATTGAACAAAAATGCCCTTAACTATTTAGGGAAATTGGCTCCAATTATACCAATCACAGACATGCAAGAATCAAGATTCTTAAATGCTTGTACAGTCTTGTGCCAAGTAAAAATTCAGTAGTGCAGGAGTTTGGACTTCACTTTTTTGTTTCTTTTCCTTGTTAAATGCTGCATCTTTTCTTTGCAGCAATATCACTGATGTTGATAAGACCATGGAGGAGATCAATGAACAAACGGAGAACATGAAATTGATACAGGAGGCCTTATCAAACCCTATTGGTGCGGTCGCCGACATCGACGAAGTGAGCATTCCATTGTGTTAATTTTCCATCTTCGAACTTGTTTTGTTTTTCTCTACTTTCTTGAAAAGGGAATAAATGCCACTGCAGGATGAGCTGGACGCAGAGCTTGAAGAGCTGGAGGGAGACTTGCTGGAAGAACAGCTTATCAAACCTCCCGATATCCCAAACGCTACAATGCCTGTGTCCCCGCAGCCGGAGGTGTTACCGGTTGCCCCTCAACCTGAGAAAGCTATTGAAGAAGCTCAGCTTGCCGAGCTAAAAGCAGAGATGGCCGTGTAGTCAGGTTAGTAATTTCAGGTTGCATTTGATTGATAATTTACCTGAAGGTTATCATGGATCCGGGCTGTTTTTCTTAAAAAAAAGGTAAACAATGGGGAAAGGGAGTAGTGTGGGTCAAGGCCTCAAATTACGGTTTTGGTCACCATTTCGGTGGCCGATTGAAACGAAATTTAATTCGATGAAACTTCATCCGGTTTTTGAACTGGATCCTCAAATTTCGGTCAATAAAGTCTATTTCGATCAAGGTTTTAAAAATCGGACTGGACATTGAGCCGGTCAGTCTTCGGTTTGGTCCAACCAGGTCGAACCGTCGGTCCAAACCGGTCGGACCGGTGATGACGTCAGCATGGCGTCATCATTCTTATCGACTCGGAAAAAACCGGACCGGGCTTAATTTACTGGTCAGACCGGTCGAACCGATTTTTTGAACCAATAAAACCGGATACATATATGTAAGTATGTATTTATATATCAATGAAATAATCGTTAGAAATTTCAAATCTTTAAATAAAATAACATGATTGCCTATTTCGAGTAAAACTCTACAAAGTTAGTCACATTTTCTAGAATTATATATATGAATATACTATTATAATTAGGGGTGCACATGGATCGGATTGGATCGGATTTTACCTTAATCCATGTCCAATCCAATCTTAACGGATTTTAACTTTTTCCAATCCAATCCAATCCATCAAATATCTAAATCCAAACCAATCCAATCCATCGGATTACGGATTGGATCGGATTGGTTCGGATTTTTTTTATACGTTTGTATCCCATCTCAATTGTTTGCCCTCTCGTGTTTGTGTTTTATCGCACATTAGCCCTCAACATCTAAATTATGGCTCAAAAATTGGTAATATAGATCGGATGTAAAGAAAAGGATATGAAGACCACTCAATCAAATTAAAGTTGAATAATTTCATTGATTTGTAATGAAAAAGTTGAAGATCATATACTCAACGTAAAGGATTATATTGGATTTAGAATTTGATATTCCTTCTATAAATGTTGCATTATTTTTTTTGCAAATGATTTCCATCTAATGATTCAAGTAAGAATAATACAAGTTACCATCCAAAGATAAAAAGATAATTTATACAAACAGAAAAGTGTGATCTTTACAGTCACATATTGATGAAATCCAAGGGAGATGAAACTTGGAGTGAAATATTGAGGTCAAGAGTGAAATGAAAGAGGATCGAAACTAAGAGGGGAATAGTCAATTGGAATTATAACTTTTACAATGTATAATTATATTTTTATTATTTAGGAGTTTAAGGGTGATGACAAGAGGACTTGTATCCACTACAGATATGAAAAAAAGAGAAGAATCACATTGGTTATTGTCTTATTGGAATGGGTGCACACGCACGTACGCGTGTATATGCATGTATGTATATGTATTTATGTATGTATGTATGTGTTAATGGATTAACGGATTGGATCGGATTGGATTTTCATGATAATCCGATCCAATCCATACTTTAACGGATTTGAAAATTTTCAATCCAATCCGATCCATTAAAATGATAAAACCAAACCAATCCAATCCAACAACATCGGATTGGATTGGATTACGGATTTTATCCGATCCGTGTGCACTCCTAATTATAATCATTTATTTATAGCTGTTTCAAGAAAATTACTCTAAGAAAGTATTGACATAACGTATATTCCAAAAAGAAAGGGACATACCTTATATCACAGAAGTTAAGAAGGGCATACATGATAAAAATCCCATTATTTAAACTTTTATTTTTTTGAAAATTATCAAACCATCAAAACTGGGACAATCCGGGTCAACCCGGTCCGACCACTGGTCGGACCAGATTATTTATTTTTAATTTTTTTGAAATTAATTACAAAGAACCGGCCGAACCGACCGGGTCGGGGCCGGTTCCCGATCCAACCGGCCGGTCCGGTCCGGTTTTTTAAACCATGATTTCGGTCACCTGTCGAAATAAAAATTCGACCAAAATTCGGCCGAATTTCGGTAAAATTTGATCCCATTGTGTGGGTTCTAATCCGGATGCTAATGTCGCGGTGGAGTATGTTGAGATTGCCGCTTGTTCGTGTTGTAGGCAAGGGCGTCAACAATGCGTCAATTCCCAATTAAAGGTCTTATTTTTCAAGTGTAACAAAGATAGATATGAAGTTTCAACTTTAGAGTTTAACGTCAACGTAGAAGGAACCAAAATCTTACTGATGCTTGTACTTGAGGCAATAAAAGAATAATTTATTTTTTATTACATTTGAAAAATAAGGTCTTTAATTGAGAATCGAAGCATAGTTAAAGCTCTTTTTTTAAATTTACCACTGTTATTTAGGAAACGTATATATGATAGTATTGATGCGACTTTGCTAACAATTCAATTCTGCTCTATCTCGGGTCTTCTTTTTGTTCGGATTTGGATACCATAGGCCTCAAACTATTCTCTAGTTACACCGCAACTCCCGTAATGTTTATAATTACAAAGCAACCCCTATAATTTTACTCCATATAACACATGTGTCCCTGCCAAAGGTGAAAGGTGTAATAGTTAATTAAATTACAAGGGCCTTGGTGTAATTACAAAGATTATAGGTGTTTTGGTGTAATTCGAAAATATTTTAGTGGTAATGTTAGAAATCAATTTTCCTTACATGTTCACGCAAGTTTCAGTCGACTATTCAGGCGAAATTAATTCCGATTTTTGTGTGTTCAAACTCAGGTTTCTTATGCTCCAACGAGAGCAGAATGGATGGTGGTGTATAGAAAGTGGAGTTGTTCCTGCGAGTTGTTCATGTTTCTTATGTGTTGTATAGTATTTCCTTCCTCGCGACGTTGAAAGTTCTACTTCTTTCAAGACAAGCAATTAATCATAAATTATACATCCGTGTATTTTGTATATTTTCAATCTCATGAAAGATTGAGTGAAAAGCAATTGCATTTAGCATGAAAGACATTACAAGTCAGACATTATTGATATGAATTTGCAGTCGTGACTGAAATGCATTCCTGTTCTGTCACCAGGTAAGATCATTATCTTTTCGGCTAACAATCTGAACAGATTGGCCATTTAGTTTTTGTTGGGAAAAATTCTTTCAATGCATTAGTAATGGAGATTGTTCCAGATGATTATTGTTTTTTGTGGTTTTGTTGTAGAGGTAAAATTGCGGTGATGATTGGCGAACTTAGTGATGATAACACATCAACGGTCTGTAGTGATGGTTGACAACATTGATATCATGTCGGTGGTTGGTGGTACTATCGGTCGATAAGGGTGGTGATCGATAGGGTCCGTATCGATCCTTCTCTTTGTCAAGTCAGACACACCTGATCATTGGCTTCGATGGTGCCAGCATTCATCCTGAGCAAGATCGAACTCTTTCTGAGATTCATAGTTGCATTACTTATAGCTTCCTTGTCTGTAGACAACTGATTGGGAATTTGTGGCTATGCGCTTCATATAAGCCTGGAGTTTGCTCCCAGCAATATAGCCATCTCTACCCTATCACGTCAATCGCACGAGGCTCTTATCCATTCCGTTCTCGTTTGATTGCGACAGGGGACAAGTCAAATAAAATAGAACTCACATTTAGTTTGGGCTTAGGGATAATCAAGCTCGAACTGATGACTTCCATCAAGTCAAGGTGACACTCTACCTCTGTGTGTCTCATGCTCAAACTGCTAGAGGATCGAAGATCGATGTTGGCAGCTTTGTCGCCAATGGTGGCAGCAATAATGAAGGGGAGGAAGGTGGTCGGCAGCTATGCTTCAAGGAGAGGCATCAAGATTTCATCTAGAACCGCTGCACCAAAATGAGTAGAAACACATCACTAAAGAAGTTCTTATTCATCGTAAATGTCTATGGGCTCATTGCAGGGAACCTTACAATGGTCAACCACTTATTCATATTAAGAAAATTCCATACCAATCACTTCTTGTTATTCCTACTGTGCAATGGTCTCTATTAGAGGTGATGGGTGCTCATTCACTTGCCCATAAAAAAGGACTTACATATAAATCCATCCCAAGTCCAACCAATTGTAACCTAATGTAACTTAAGATCAGTTCATATGAATTACATAATGTAATATGGATTGCTGCATAATAAAGCCACTCGCCCTCTTCGAGCATCTCACTGTGATGTGTAATGTACTTAAGATAGGACCATACAAACCTACTCGCGCTCTTCAAGCATCTCACTGTGAGAAAAATTCGAACCCTGCTTAAAAAAATTCTAATTGCATCATCAATATAAAATTACAGAAAATATAGTGAACCCTGTAAAAGCTTGATTTAAAGAACATAGAAATCCGGTACTACACCGGTAAACAAGGAAACAATTAGATTTACATGCTGCCATTATCCGATTCATCATTATCGAGTTCAGACCCATCTTCCTGTTCTGGATGAACATGCTGATCCAAAAACAACTTAATTACCCTCCAATATCGATCTCCGCCTGATATCCAAGTGTCCATATGCATACCCGACTGGAAATCAACAAACAGGCACCTGTTGTTCGCTTCGATTGCTTTGGAGTACAGCATTTTCATATGGCGAGGAGGAACCACCTCATCTTGCAAGCCAGACAGGAAAAGTATGGGCTGTTTGACCTGCAGAATATTTTTTAGGGCCAAAAGAGAAATGCACGAGAAGACACCTGATGAAATCCTAAATGTAGACAGCGCAAAAAAATGTAGACGATTAATTTCTTGAAGTTATAGTCATGCATCTCACCTGATGAATGATATCGTAAGTTCTCCACGGGGAACGTACTAAACCATTGAGGATCTTTGGACCTTTTGCATCACTGTCGCCAATAAACCACCCAAGAAAAGGAAGTACCACGGCAGCCATGTCGAGTATTGAAGTGAACGTGTTCTCCAATATCAACGCAGAAACCTGCAATAAGTTCAAATATATCGTAGTCTCAATAAACATACAGTGGATCGAGCAAGATCATTATCCAGAATCCAGATGGCATTCACAAGCACAAGGGATACATAAATTACAAGGTGTGTGTGTAACAATACATATATGATATTCGCCACAGTTTCCTGATGGCATGTTACTAGATATATTGCAAGCCAAACTATGAATATTACTTAAGCTCTAAATAAAACCAGAATTTGATTACTTATTTGGGTTGGATTCCTTTGAAGTTCGTATCTTGATCCATTTGAATTGGACGTGGTGCCTCTAGGGTTACATCTTTGGCTTCACACCATTTGTAATCCCATGTACCCTCACTAGTCTTTTCCCACATAGACCTTTTACTTTCACCAGACCTTGTATTACAATCTTCTTCTCGATCCAGAAGGAATAAAGGCTAATTACTCTACCACTCCAACCCAATCCAAGTAATATGTCCAGAGTTGAAGGCAGCTGCACTTCCCAGGATTACAGGTTCTGCTCGAACCATATATGCTTACAAAGGAAAAGCACTGTGGTAAAGAAGATCGACGTAAACCTCTAAATTTTCAAAAGATTGAAGAGAAATAGAAAACGAAATTACAGAAATCCATACTCAATCCAGATTATGTGACTGATTCTAGTTTCTGGCATCAAACTTACCCTTCACTTGGTGAATGATCAAGCGGGAAGGTGGTAAATTCTAACCCCCCCAAAAAACTTGGGAGCATCAGCCAAAATAAACTAATTATGCATCAATTTAGATATCTTGAGCTTTAACGTAGGACTATTTTACAACCCGAGGAAAGGGCTTCAAAATAAAGTGAAATATCTCCTTTTTCACCTGCTGTGACATATTTTCAAGTTTGATATTTCCCGTGACAATAAAAAAATCCACAACAGAAAGGACTACAAAAAGCTCGTTATTCTCGAACCCTTTTATTCAAAAGTGGATGAGCACTCAAAGTGGTTAGTCATGTAGTACATTAATGATTAAGCGGTTTCTATACAAACACCACTAGCTCCTGTCAGTGAAAGTACGCCCACAACATGTACAATCCTTCAACACTCATGCCGCCAAACAACGTTACTCTAGATTGATCTCTAGAACTTGAACTGAATGAAAAACAGAATTCGAATGATAGAAATCCGCTTTCATCATGCAGTATTGCATCTAAAAACCATTTATTCTGATTTATTTCGCCTGAAAATCATTTAAATAGTTTCCTAGTAAAGGACTTTTACACACCACTTATGTGTGATGGTTTCAATTAATTGCAAAATAAAGAACTTTCACAAACCACTTAAAAAGATGCTACGGTTTGAGCCCCTCACAATGGAGAGCGGTGAGGGAGTGAGGAGGAGAGTGCGGAGGAAGATAAACAGGGGGTGGGGGGTGATGAAGATGATGCGGTTATGGATGATGCCTCCATAGTGGAACTCACCGGAGACGGGCCATGGAGTGCGGCACCTAAGAAAAACCGCAGCTCTAAGGGTTGTCTCGCATTGAAGACTTGGTGCTCAGATGTGAAGATTCTGACCATATTTCTAAAGTGTGCCCGGCATCAAAGCAACTCAGCTGCTGCAGCGGCAAACCGAGGCATTGGAGAAAAGAATGCGGAAGAAGAGGACAGTGGACAAGAAAGAAGAAGGCGGAGGACCTTCTCTCGGAGAAGGAGGTTGTCACTTTACTGCAGCATCTATCGAAGGAGGCGGAGCTCAATCGACCGCTGGAGGGAATGGTCATGGGGGAGGGGAACGTGGAGGACCTAATGATTTTCCGGGATAGGTTGGGGGTGGCGAAGGAGGTGGGGATTGTCGTCGACTCCATTTGGCTACCGAGGGGCCTCTCCTTTGTATCCGTGGGCTGTCCGGCAAAGTTATGAAGAAGGTCATCGGAGGGTGCTTAGAAGAGTGCGTCCCCTTAGATCTTCGGGGTCTTGTCCGATGCAGGTGACCTTGCTTTTTGGATGACGAGGCTGACTATGAGGCTACATCTTGGAGGCTCAAAATCATTGGTGTGTAACTGTGCTGCCAGAACCTCGAGTCTCTTCGGGCAACTTTGGCTTATTTGGGTGAGCTTGAGAAGGTGACAAGCACAGGGCCTTCGGATTGGTGAGGGCTCCCATGTCGAAGTTATTTTACGAGGGGAACGACCCCCATTCACATGCCTGAGCTGATTTGAGGATTGGCCAAAGAATTGTACCCATTTGGGTGGTTCTCCTAGAGGAGACGCCCACTGTGGAGGGGATCGATGGTGGCGTCGGTAAAGGAGAGGGCAAAGGAGGCAGCGGAGGTGATTCTCGAGGAACGAAATAGACGACATTAAATGTGCAATCCATAGCATTCAGTGCGGCATTCAACGCCCCGATGGAAAGTGGAAGGTTTTGACCACCGACCTCGCTTGCAACCCTAATGCGACGAAATCATTCTTGGAGGCAGTGCTTCACAGGTCTTCAAATCGAGTATCAGCTTCATGTTCGAAACCGAACCCGATTAGGTATCTAAAAAGCCCCATTTCGAGGATTATCATCTCGTTACTTTGGGTAGCTCGAATCATTATACGATTTCATCGAGCGGTCCAGATCTTATACAAAACACAGCTACAGGTTCCGACCCACTTCTCGACCCGATTACAATGCCTTTAGCCAATGCGGTCCAGGCCTTCATCGGGTTGGCATCCTGCCTTCCATCCAACCAGATTGGCGGAGCTCACAGGGTGGTATTGCCTGGAAGGCTACTGAAAGACTGGATAGGAGGTTCAGGTGTGTCGTGGAAGGCTTCCTCGATTCCTTCCACAAACCCCGTGGTTGTTGTCGTAGTTGCGGAGGCAGGGGGTCTCTCTGGGGAGCGAAAGCGGCGGCACGGGATGAGACATCGAGACTACGAAGGAGGGAGGAGATGCTAAAACAAGAAAAGAGATCGTCCAATGAGGAGGTAAAATCTAGCAAGGGACAGTGGGTCCCCGAACGAAGAAGGCAGCAGTGGGTGCATGTCGAGATAAGGAAAGGGGTGGGGAAGACATTGCTCACAACCCATGCATAGGGATGCACTTGCGAATTTGTCTTCACTGGGGAGGGGCACCAAGCTTTGGCGCTTTCCTCGCGTAAGCGGTAGAGAGCAGAGAATCACAACTGGGAGACTATGCAACTGGAGCGCAACTGCGAGGGGGAGCTTTTACGGGTTCAGAGAAAGGTGGAGGAAATATAGAAGAGCGATTTGGTGTGCTGTAGGAAGAGGAATCTGGAGGTGATGTTGTCTCGTCTATCGTAGGTGAGGCCCTTGAGGGGATAGGGACTGAAATGAATACAAGGGTGTAGGATCGCAGACGGATAAGGCGTTTGAGCAGGAAGTGGCGCAATTGGTAGTGGTTCTGCTGGCAGGGGCACCCCCACGGTTTCCCAATGAAATACCTGACATGAAATGTTAGTGGGTTGGACCAACCAGAAAAAAGAAGCGTGGTTGGCGCTATGCTCGCATCTTGGAGGATCGATGTGGCTTGTTTATAGGAAACGAAGATTGGATCTTGGGATGTGGCGAGATGGAGCTCAACCTCTGGGCCCCATCTCTCGGAATTCAAGGTTGCACCTGTTGTTTCAGCACTAGAAGGATAGTGGTCACTTGGAATGGTGACAAGTTCAGCATAGTTGACGAGAACATCCTTGTGAACTCAGTGTCAGTTGTTTTGCACAACAAAAGGACCAATCACGATTACTGGTGACGTCGATCTATGGAGCTACAGGTGCTTCATAGAACATGGTGTTATGGTTCGAGCTACGACATGTGAGGAGAGTTTCCCGGAGATGGCTTGGATCGTGGGAGGAGATTTCAACGTCATGCTGTACTCAGAGGATAGACCTAGTGGAAGAGGTGTGTAGTATCCGGGTTCTAGCTTGTTTGCTGAGGTGGTGGAGGCGCTTAGTTTGGAGGTCCTAGATGTGGGCAATTGCAAGTATACTTGGAGGAGTTCTTCAATCAGGTCATGGCTCGACCACTTCCTTATGCTGGTCGAGGCCCTGGAGGCTGGAGATGTTTAGCCTGGCATATGTTATTTCTCTACCATGATCGCGATCTGATCACGTGCCTTTGTGCCTAGACACCTACAGTGGTAGAGACACATCTTCCTATTTCAAGTTTGAGCGTTGTTGAATGCTAAAGGAGGGGTTCCGCGACATGGTGACTTCGTTTTGAAAGGAATAGGAGGTGGACGGTTTGGCTACTGTCAGAATCGTTTCGAAGCTAAATGAGTTGAGAAAGATGCTTATTGACTTCAAGGACTCTCGTATTTCACACAAGCAAAGGAGGACTCATGCACAAGAGATGGCAAGGCTGGATTTGTTGGAGGACTACATGAAGCTGGAGATTGAGGAGCTTGGGAGGCACATGATCGTTCAGAAGACTTTGGAGGATAGGAAGCACGAGTTGGAGTGGAGACAACGATCACGACAGAAGTGGTTGAAGGAAAGGGATGCAAACACCAGAATTTTTTCATGTGGTAGCAAATGACAGAAGGAGGAGGAATATTATTCACTCCATTGATGTTGGGGGAGGAGGGAAGGGGGAATGTTCAGTGGAGAGAATGAGGTTGCGAGAGCGGTGACATGCTACTTCAAGAGCATGAGCAGTCACAGCCTCGCAAACGTCAAATTCGCCTTTAACCAAAGAGAGTGGGCAACTTTTCCCAGTCTTCACCATACTCTTTTTCTTATATATGCTGAAAGTAGAGCATTGCTTACTCAACACTGTGGATCACAATGTCTTGGTCTAGAGGTGAGCTGCATTGATGACCCAAATGCGGAATTGTTGACGAAGTCATTCGAATTGTTGGGGGTCCGTGCAGCAGTGCTTGCACTGAACCCGGATGGCTGCCGTGGGTTGGATGATTTTCCCATCTTCTTCTTCCATAAGTCCTGGCCATGATCACAGAGGAGGTGATGGAGCTGGTTGTTGAGTTTGGTGAGGGTAATTAGAGCTTCGATTTTATCAACTAATCACTGATCTTTTTGCTGTCGAAGAAGGATGTGACCATAAGGGTGGAGGACTACCATCCAATAGCGTTATCTGCGACGATCAATCTGATTGTGGAGGGGAATGAAGTGAGTAGTATGCGAGATTGATTTCGTGAAGGCGACAGTTTGGATTGTCATTTCCTGTGGGTCTCCTTATTCAAGAGACGTTTTCTGGATCGATGGATAGCATGGATGAAGAGGAGTGTTACAACAACTTCATGTGCAATTTTGGTGAATGGACAATCGAGAGGGGGGGTTTTCCACCCACAATGTGGCATTCGTCAGGGTTGCCCTCTAGCCCCACTGTTTTCATTCTTGTGGCGGATGCCTTGCCGATCGTAGTGGATCGAGTATTGACGAGCAGCATTTGTAGTGGGAACGATAAGGAGGAGCATATTCTTCAATATGTGGATGACATCATCCTGTTTGTAGAGGGTGGTGCTGAGAGCTGCAGGGGTTTTTTGTAGTCCTTGACATTTTCGGAGATGTTTCTGTTGGACATGCGAGCCCACGACGAGCCATTATGCAATAAATGTTATAGCGAATATCATTCCCCGATTTGAAATGAAGAATAACTAATTTGCATAATAGGTCCCTTAATACAATTAGGTTTATGTACCGTTGCCATCTTGATGATCATACAACTATTGATTCAATTATTGAATCATAGAGGTCAGTGCTTGGATGAATATCTAAAGAGTTAGATTGATGACTCATTAAGTATCGTCAAATGATTCTTAAGAGAGGATCTCCAGTCTGAGAAAGAGATGGCAATCTTTTCTCTAAAGGCTAATATCTGACTGACCTCTTGATGCAAGTCCTCTGCATAGGAATAGAGATTCAGAGGTGTCAGCTTAGTTAGGTCAAAAGAGTTAACTTAACGAGATTGAGATAACCAAAGACCTATGTCGTATGCTGTCACGATATAGGCATGTATCCTCTGACCAGAGACATATGTGTTACTATATGTCTGAGTATATACATTTGGCAGACCAATAGATTGATGACCTAACCAATGTCTATACACCGACGCGTTGGTATGCATGCAAGGGCACATGAGTAATACGATCTCTCAAAGGGATCACAGAGGTTCATTGCTGAACCGAAACCGAAAGACATGAGCTCACTCTTGAGATATTGGGAAGAATCAAATTCCGTGCATGGTCGTCTCGCTTTGGAAGCTTGACTGAATTTGTAGGTTTGATATATACTTTTGGAAAGTATATGATCAACACCTGGGTATGATATATGTTTTTGGAAAGTATATGATACGATACCAACTCCCAATAGTCAAATAAGAAACTTAATGATAAAACCCTGAAGGAGACAGTCTAAAAGAGATCTAAAACAACAGGTTTATTCTGTGTCTTTCAGTATGTAGGATGTACATGTATTAGGAATGCTTGAGGGTGATGTGATCATAAACGATTGTATAACCATGACGCTTCCATTCTGAGGGAGTGATGAAACCGATCTGGATTTTAGTGACTCCTCTCATAGAGAAGTAATCTGATCTTAGTCCAAATGTTGGACATTTATCTGAATGTGATTCAGATGTAATGAGAAGATTATATTTGCAGTCTTGATTTAATCAAGCATCTATGGGAGGTCCGCAAGATCTGGATTTGAGATGTGATCTCAATATCCAAGTCACTATACATGGAACAATACAATCGTCATGTCCTTATCTCCAAGTATCCGCGGAGAAAGCGCATTATCCTTGAAAGAGTTCATGGATAATTTCATTGTTGATATATGTATCCACGCATTGAGAAAAATGGATAATTAAATGTGATTCAATTACCATGAATAATATGATTTTGATTCATATTATAAGGAGAGTTATCTAAGATAATTAAATGTGATTTAATTATCAAAGATGTAAATAATGTGAATGTGATTCATATTATTTGGGCACATGAGAATTGAGATCCAAGATGATTAAATGTGATTTAATTGTCATGGATAAGAATAATATGGATAACACTATCCATATTATTCAGGTATATTATAAATGTGATTTATAATATATTACAGAGAGCATATTGTAATTTATATTTGTTAATTAATTATTGATGTGAATTGAATTCACATTGGATGATTAATTGAAAATATAATTTACATTTTGTTTTGGAATGTGAATGTGATTCACACTTTTCCAATGGCATGATTGTGATGTTCACAAGATAATTATGAATTATTTTGTGAAATAATTTACAACAAATGTTGTTGTAAATCTTGGAGATATCATGAGATAATGAGATCTCATGAGATTTTGAGGAGATAGACCCATTCCATCTCAAAGGAGTAGCCGTCCCCCCTGTTTAGGGGATATGGTCAATCTTCTCATTATCTCCAAGACTAGTCAATTGATTTGATTTGAAATTAATTTATATTGATTTATCAATATATATTAATTTAAATTAAATTAATTGTTGTGTTTTTTACAACAACATCATGGCCATTGAAATGACACTTTTACGACAACAACATATGCTCCCTCTACATGCCAAATGCTCTCTCTCTCTCTCTTATGGTCGTCCACCATGGAGCCATAGAGAGCGTCGCCATCGCTGCAGCATCGTCGCTGTGCTGGCGGAGTATTTGCTCGTGGATCTCCGTCTCCTTCGGTGCGCCTCGCTCGTGAAGAAGACGTCGGATCTCGTGTGACGGGATCAGGAGATTCGCTGCTCGGATCATCAACATGGATTGCGAGGAGCACGCGTCTCATCAACGCGTTCGCAAACGTCTCCTCCGTCGAATCGGACTTGAGACGGGAGGTCTCTTGGCTTAGAGACTCGATCGCAATCACGCTTCAAGAGGTAACCTTAATACTTATTGTGGTTTAGGTGAAACAATCCGAGAAATGTTCTTGGATCATGTAGTTTCATCACATTAATTTTTTTAAAATCCGCTGAGCAACTAGTGCGACTAGTCGCTCCCGATCGCATACGATGCGATCCTCACGCTTCCGTGACGTGCTTAAGGATCTCCCCATATCCTTCAGTTTCTGGCTTGAGGCTCAACAGGGCTAAGTCGTAATTTGTGCCTTTCGGTCTGGAAGAGGCGGAGGTTGGGAGATGTGCATACTGGTTGAGATCACGTAGAGAGATATTATTCACTTATGTAATGTTCTTATAATTTTATTTTCTGTTGGACTCTTTATGTATTTTACCCATAGGCTGCTCTCCTATATAAGAGAGACTAGGGCTGATGGAATAAACAAGTTCTCTTATTTTTCCAACATGGTATCAGAGCGACGGTCCTAGACCGGAGTTCTCGAGCCAAACCCTAACCCTAGCCTTACCTTCGAGCCCTCCGCGCCTTCCTGGATCGCACGCCTCCTCCACGCGTCTCCTCCGTGCCTCTGCGCACCTCTGCACCTCCACGCCTCCGGTCTCGCGCCTCCGCACACCTCCGCGCCTCCTCCACGCGGCGTGTGTTGTGCGCATTGTGCACGCTGAGCGTCGTGCTTGGCCTGTGCGCGCTGCACACTTGCGCGAGATCTTCGCGCGTGACCTGTGCGTGATATCCCTGCGCGTGCCCTAGTGCGCGTGATCTTCGCGTACCCCAGCGCGAGCTCCCTGCGCGTGACCTTCCTGCACGCAACTGTGCGTGTAAAGGTCTCGACTTCTGTGCACGTACAACCCTAAGTCAAGCGCGTGTGCGTGACCTCAGAACTCATTCCGCGCGCACTCCTTCAAAGTAATGGGTTTGGTTGCTTGAGTCTACACATGCAACTACACTCGTTAATGTCTGTATAGACGATCATATCTTCAGTCTACTACCCCAGTCTTCCGTTATCACTATGTCATAGAGCAAGGCAGACATCCCATCTATAGACGCCTTCAGAGGTCCAACGCTGATTGTGAAGATGGATGGTTCAAATTATGAACTGTGGGCAATGCACTGCATGAGTATGATGAAGTCAACCGGTAAGAAACACATTCTTACTGAAGAAGAGCATGCTGAGAAGACTGGGGTCAATGCCTCATGGGAGGCAGATGATGCATATGCCAAAGTTTGGCTATCTGGAACCTTGGCAATTGAGATTGCCAATGATATTCTTCATCAGCCCACTACAAAAGCAATGTGAAATATTCTGGCTGCTACATATTCTCAGGAAAAGAATGAGACAAAGATTCTGCAACTCCAGCATGACATATTTACTATCAAGCAGAATGGACGGCCTCTACACTCGTTGTACACATCTTTACGTGGAATGTTTGAGAAGCTTTATAGCTGCATGCCTCTCACAGCCACTCCAGAGCAACAGAAGACCTATCGGAATGCCACTATGGTGGGTGTTTTTCTTTCTGTCCTTGATCCTGAGTATGAGGCAGCACGTTCCCAGTTCTTGACAGATTCCACCATTCCTCCTATGGAGGAAGCTTTTCATAGGCTGAGTCGTATCACTGTTCCCTCGTCTGCTACGAATCCAACAGCCTCAGTCATGGCAGCAAATCGAGGTCGAGGAGGTCATCATCATCAGTTCCGTGACCGTGGACTTCGCGGTAGAGTAGGCCGTGTTCGGCCATTATGTACCTTTTGCCATCGTTCTGGACATACCGAAGACACATGCTATTCTAAGCATGGATTTCCAGCTTTTGCACGAGTCGCTGAACAGATCGAGCCTCCAGCCGTGTCATCTATGGATCAACACTTTGATGATCTTGTAGCCCATCCGAGGGGCATCATTCCTCCATCTGATCCCGCAACATCAACATCTACTTCTGAGAGTCACGCCGACGTTGCCGCATCTGCATCCACCAGTACATCAGGTAGCACCCATGCATTCACTAGCAGTAGTGGATCAGATACTTTAGAGTGGATTATGGACTCTGGTGCCACACATCATTTGTGTGGTGATAAAGGTCTACTTACATGATACATGCATGTTTCTCCAAGCCGTACAGTGGTTATTGCTAATGGAACACATTCCCCGATTATTGGTCAGGGGAGATTAGATTGACACCATCTCAAGAACGTGTTACATGCACATGATTTTTTGATGAATTTGTTGTCCATTAGCCAACTTACAGAAGATTTACATTGTTGAGCAATTTTTAATCCATCCTCTCTTATTTTTCAGGACATCCTTACGAGCAACGTGATTGAGTGTGGCTATGAGCAAGGCAACCTCTATCGCCTTAGTCGGACTCCTTATGCTGGAACCTCATCTCTACCAGTTGGATCCATCTCCCCATTACTGTGGCACCTGCGCTTTGGACATCTACCGCTTCAGAAGCTACGTTATGTGTTACCTCAGGTTTCGCCTCACACGTCCATTCAATGTGAGGCTTGTCAGTTGGGAAAACATCACAGGTCTACTTTTCCCAGTCGTCAGTGTCGGAGTAGTACCTCCAAGTTTGAGTTATTTTATGTCGATATCTGGGATCATAGTCATGTTCCTGATCATCAGGGACACATGTTTTATATAGTTATTGTGGATGATTTCTCTCGTGCGTCGTGGGTATTTCTGTTAAAGAATAAATTTGAAGCGGGGAATATTATCATCAATTTCATTAATGAAGTTCGTAATGTTTTTTCTGCATCTGTTAAGATTGTGAGAAGTGATAATGCACTGGAACTCTGTACTCATACCCTATCCAGTTATTTTTCATCTCAAGGGATTATCCACCAAACATATTGTGCCTATACTTCCCAACAGAATGTGGTTGCTGAAAGGAAACATCGTCACTTACTCGATGTCACCAGGTCGCTTCTTATACAGAGTAATGCCCCTCATTCTTTCTGGGGTGATGTTGTTCTTACGGCATGCTATCCTATTAATCAAATGTCGTCATCCGTCTTAGGTGAGAAGATTCCATTCTCTCTTATTTTACCTGACAAAGAATTGTTCTCCCTTACTCCTCGTGTGTTTGGCTCGGTAGCCTTTGTTCACCAGTTGTCTCACGGGACTGACAAGCTCTCTCCTAGGGCTGTCAAGTGTGTCTTTGTCGGGTACTCCAGAACACAGAAGGGGTACAAGTGTTATGATCCATTGCGTAGGAGGTACTTAGTCAGTGTTGTTGTAACCTTTTTCGAATCTGTTATGTACTTCTCGTCTACAGGTGATCAGTTGATTCCCTCTGACACTATTGATGCTATATACATGCCACCACCACCACCACAAGAACCGTTACCATCTCCTACACCTCCTGTCACGATGCTTGTTTCACTACTGCCATTCCACTATACCCGTAGGCCTGCTTCTGCTCATGGTCACCGCTCATCATCCAGCTCGCCTGAGGTATGTTCTGAAAATATTACTATTGATGGATCTGATGATTTTCCTGAACAGGATGTGTTACAGAGGCCAGATGAGGAGACATATGATTTACATGTACCTATTGCTCTACGAAAGCAGAAGCGGAGCTGCGCGTCATATCCTATAGCATCTTCTGTGTCGTTTAACAGTCTCATTGGCGAATTCAGGAACTTTGTCATTGCATTGTCAGCAGTGGATATTCCACGGAATTATCAAGATGCACTGAAGGATAGTCGATGGCGCTTGGCCATGGAAGAAGAAATGACAGCTCTTCGGTCCAGAGGCACCTGGAGCCTTGTTCCTGCACCTACTGATGAATCTACAGTTAGTTGCAAGTGGGTCTTTACAGTAAAGCAGAATGCAGATGGCAGCACTGACAGATACAAGGCTCGCCTTGTTGCTCGTGGCTTCACACAGACATATGGGGTGGATTATCTTGATACATTCTCGCCGGTTGCTCGCCATTCCACCCTACAGATCCTCCTTTCTGTTGCAGTTACTCGTGATTGGCCGCTCTACCAGTTAGATGTGAATAATGCATTCATATACGATGACTTACAAGAGGAAGTCTACATGCAACAACCACCTGGTTTTGCTGTTGAGGGGGAGTGTCCTACGGTGTGCAGACTTCATAAGGCTATCTATGGCCTTAACTTAAGCAAAGCCCCAAAGCTTGGTTCCAGAAGCTCTCGGACCTGTTTGAGAAACAAGGGTACATATGTTCTAATGCTGATCATTCCATGTTTGTACAGAGGACACCTAGAGGTATTATTGATGTTATGGTGTATGTAGACGACATTCTGATTATAGGTGATGATGAACAAGGAATCCATGGGGCAAAAGAAATGATGGGACGTGAATTCGTCACCAAGGACCTTGGGGTTCTTAGATATTTTCTGGGAGTGGAATTTGCCAGAAATCCTCGTGGGTTGGTAATGACCCAGAGAAAATATGTCACTGACATGTTGAGTGAAACATGAACGCTTAGTTGCCGACCTGCCACTACACCTATGGATCCCAGTATGAAATTATATGACGATGACACCGATGAGGTGGATAAGAGAAGATATAGAGAACTGGTGGAAAACTTCTCTATGTTACTATTACTAGGCCTGATATCTCCTTTGTTGTTAGTCGAGTGAGCCAGTTTATGGAGCAACCACGTCAGGTACACATGGATGTTATACATATGATACTCAGGTATCTTAAGTCATCTCCAGGTGCAGGTCTGCTGTTTAAGAAAGGCAAGGAGGCCACTATATCAGCTTGTGCAGATGCAGATTATGCAGGGTGCCCCAAAGATAGGAAGTCCACCACTGGGTTCGCTGTGTATGTTGGAGATTCTCTAGTCTCATGGAGAAGCAAGAAGCAAACGGTTGTAGCAAGGTCTAATGCCGAGTCTGAATATAGGGCTATGGCTCAAGTCAATACAGAAATGATGTGGATAAAGGCCGTGCTTGTAGATCTATATATAGAAATCCCGCTTTCTGTGGCTCTGGAATGTGACAATCAGGCGGCTCTATTCATTGCAAATAATCCAGCATTTCATGAACGGGTCAAGCACATCGAGGTTGATTGTCACTTCATACGTGACATGATTCAGAAGGGATTTATTGTTACATCCCATGTTAGCTCAGAGGATCAAACTGCAGACATTTTTACGCCTTAACAAGGCGTTACTTCGAGGGCCATTCCAGAAGTGTTCGTCCAAGCTTAGCATGATTGATATCTATGCTCCACCTTGAGGGGGAGTGTAGAGAGATATTATTCACTTCTGTATTGTTCTTATAATTTTATTTTCTGTTGGATTCTTTATGTATTTTACCCATAGGCTGCTCTCCTATATAAGAGAGCCTAGGGCTGATGGAATAAACAAGTTCTCTTATTTTCCCAACAATCACCTCGTAGGGAGCTTTTTATGTGGTACCTTAATGTGCCACCGGTTATTGGGAGGATGCGAATGGCATTGGTGGTAGATTTGAACTGTATCGTGGCGGAGGTGTGGAGCGAGCACTTGTTCTTACCCAATTTCATATCTGAGTTGTCTGATCAGCGAATGAGCGAGTTGTTGGTGATGTTGCAAGAGCTGGTAGGTGTTGGCAGACCCAAAGAAGATCGAGATTATTGGACTCGGTACGATGGTTCTTTCTCGATGAGGAAAGCTTATAAGGTCCTGACGGGTCCAATCGTATTTGAGCATGGAGGGTGCATAGCTAACTGCATAAGAATATGAAAATGGAAAATTCTGACGTGTGTGAAAGTGTTTATGTGGTTGTTTCAGAGGGGAAGATTGCTGATCGGGGACAGACTCGCACGACTCATCCAGACAACGAACCCGACATGTTGCCATTGTCACGAGAATGAGGAATGTGTGGACCATCTTTTCTTCGGTTGCTGGAGTTCGGTCAAGGCTTGGGAGTTGTTTCAGAGTACCTTGGCATCGACTGATGTGGTCTCGGCATTCTAGGAGTCCATTGGCACGACAATGAGAAGGGTCGTGTAAGTTGTGTGGCAATGATCTAGGTTCTCTGGTTAGCCAGAATGGGGTGGTCTTTTGTCATGATCGTTTCTATGGGGAAAATATGGTAGCACACGCTAGGGCGTTAGTTGACAATTGGAGTATGTCATGCGCACTTTATCTCTCGTGTATTAGGCTTGTAATGATTTGTTTTTTGTGATTAATAGTGAAGTTTTTTATGATACTCCTGTATGATGGTCTTTTTTATTTAAAAAAAACACACCACTTAGAAAATAGTTTCTCCTAAGAATAAATACTTTGCTCCCATCCAACAAGAGATGGCCCCTCCACTTTATTAAGAAAATTTTAAATCATTTGTCAAGAATCAAATGGCAACCACTTCTAAGCACCAACGACTGTCCAGTGTCTGTTTGATGGATTGCATCTCCATCCTTTGTTACTGGTATCCTTTTTCCGAAGATAATCGAATATACATCTGAATCCCCTTCTGAAACATTCTTTGGCTAAATACTTTGTTAAACAGGAAAAAGTATTTGTATATCGTTGTGTACATCATTCTTTTGACTAAATGCTTTGTGAGTGTGGGTGTGCATATGGGGGTGTCCGTGCGTGTGCATGACATACAACAGAGAAGCGCTCAGAAGATACATCGGCAAATATATAACAGTAGCGTTCGATTGACATAGCAGAAAAAAAAGACTTCGAAACATCACCTTATCTGGGTTCTCCTTGGCAAGAAATGATCCAACTGCCCCACCAAGAGACCGTCCAAAGACAACAATTCTCGATCTGTCAATATCACCTCTTTGGCTCAGATGGTCCAATGCGGCCTACAACACCAGCTGGTCTCAAATTAAGCAACTCTAAAGGGTAATAGGGAATTTTCATGAAATTTTGTGTGTGTGTGTGGTGGGGGGTGGGGGTGGGGGTGGGGTTGTGGGGGCGCAAACCTGAGCATCTTTTGTGATGCCAGGTTGAGACGGGCTGCCATCACTTGCACCATATCTAAATCACATACAAATACGGCCTTATTTAACAGGCCTTCAGCTAGTAACGTGTAAAAATCAACATTGCAATCAGAGTTTAAAACAGCATACCCTCGATAAGATAACAAAAAAACATTGCAGTGAAGCTGTTGCAAGATTAACTTAACAAAATCTAGGCGGTGAGCAATATCTGCAAGATATAAGTCATGGAAACTGGTTTGCGATGATATATTAAATAAATAAACATCCTAGCAGGAAGAATATCTCCAAAACAAAAGGATACTGCCTCCATTTCCTTGAAAAAAGAGTATTGTAGGACCTGCAATACCACACCAACTAATGTTATCTTTTCATAAGTTGTAATCCACCAATAAGATTACAAGGAAATCTAGAAAATAACAATAAGATCCATGATTGTTGTCATAATACATAGTTTCCTTTGTGGTGGTGGAAAATGGCTGGGAGAGTTTATTGTCTCGAACCAAACAGCACATGTTTTGTTTCTCACGAGACTAGTGTCCCAGTGGATCACATGGAGGGATAAATAGGTTTCCAATGAATATGTTGGGAAAAACAAAACGACTTATTTATTCCATAAGTCCTAGGCTCTCTTATATAGGAGAGTAGCCTATGGGTAAATTACAAGCATACAATGGAAAAATAAAATAGAGAAGAGGTACAGATACTACTACTATATGCGTTAACACTCCCCCTCAAGATGGAGCATAGATATCAATCATGCTCAGCTTGGAAGCACACTTCTAAAATGGCCCTCGTAGCAATGCTTTGGTGAATATATCTGCAGTCTGATTCTCTGAGGTAACATGAGACGTAGCAATGAATCCTTTCTGAATCATGTCACGTATGAAGTGACAGTCCACCTCAATGTGCTTGGTCCGCTCATGGAATGCTGGGTTGTTTGCAATGAACAAGGCAACCTGATTATCACATTCCAAGTTCATAGGAAGTGGTACATCTAAACATAGGTCTGTAAGCACAGCTTTCACCCACATCATTTCTGTAGTAGCCTGGGCCATAGCCCTATATTCGGATTCAGCACTAGATCTAGCTACCACCGTCTGTTTCTTGCTTCTCCATGAGACTAGGGCATCTCCAACATAGACGGCATACCCTGAGGTGGACTTCCTGTCCTTGGGACATCCTGCATAGTCTGCATCTGCACATGCTGAGATAGAAATCCCCTTTCCTTTCTTGAATAGCAGACCTGCACCTGGAGAAGATTTGAGATATCTAAGAATCATATGTATTGCATCCATATGCACCTGGCGTGGTTGCTCCATGAACTGGCTCACACGACTCACTGCAAATAATATCTGGTTTAGTGATCGTGACATACAACAGTTTTCCTACCAGTTCTCTGTATCTTCTCCTGTCCACCTCCTCTGTGTTATCTTCATAAAGCTTCATGCTGGGATCCATTGGTGTCGTAGCAGGTCGACACCCAAGCATACATGTTTCACTCAACAGATCTGTAACATATTTCCTTTGTGACATTACTAACCCATATGAATTTCTAGCAAATTCAAGCCCCAGAAAATATCTAAGGACACCAAGATCCTTAGTGACAAATTCACTACCCAGCATTTCTTTCGTCTGCTTTATGCCCTGCTCATCATCTCCTGTAATCAAGATGTCATCAACATAAACCATAATCACAATGATACCTCTAGCAGTCTTCTGTACAAACAAGGAATGATCAGCATTGGAGCGTTTGTATCCTTGTTTCTCGAAGAGATCTGAGAGCTTCTGAAACCATGCTCTGGGGCTCTGTTTAAGGCCATAGATAGCCTTATGTAACCTGCATACCTTGGAACACTCCCCCTCAACAACAAAACCAGGCGGCTATTGCATATAAACTTCTTCCTGCAAATCTCCATATAGGAATGCATTCTTCACGTCCAGCTGGTGAAGCGGCCAGTCTCGAGCAACTGCAACTGACAACAGGATCCGTAGAGTGGAATGACGTGCCACAGGCAAGAATGTGTCAAGGTAATCCACCCCGTATGTCTGCGTGAAGCCACGTGCAACCAGACGCGCCTTGTACCTGTCAATAGAGCCATCTGCATTGTGCTTTACTGTAAACACCCGCTTGCAGCTTACTGGGTTCACATCTGGAGGTATAGGAACCAAACTCCAAGTTCCTCTGGACTGAAGTGCCGCCATTTCTTCCTCCATTGCTAGCCGCCATCTGCTATCCTGCATAGCATCATGATGATTTCGTGGAATATCTATAGCTGAAAGTGCCACAACAAATGACCTGAAATCTCCAGATAGCCTCTCAAAAGACACGGATGCTGATAATGGATATTTAGCACAGCTCCTCTTCGACTTGCGTAGAGCAATGGGAACATCCAAATCAGCTGTAGTATCATCTGGTCCCTGCACCCTATCCTGCTCAGACATATCGTCAGATCCATCAACAGTAATATTTTCATTACATACCATAGGCGAGCTAGTGGACGATTCATGACCATGAGCGGGAGGAGGACTGCGGGTATAGTGGAACGGTAGCGGTGAGATAGGTGGTGGTGGTGGTGGTGGTGGTGACGGCATATGAGGTGGTGGTGGTGGTGGCGGCATCTGAGGTGGTGGTGTCATGTATATGGCATCAGGAGGTATAGGTGCTAGCTGCTTATCTCCTGAGGCTGAAAAATACATAACAGATTCAAAAAAATGTGACATCTGCACTGATCATATACCGCCGACGCAGAGGATCAAAGCACTTGTACCCCTTTTGAGTTCTGGAGTACCCAACAAAGACACACTTGACAGCCCTAGGAGAGAGCTTATCAGTACCAGGCGACAACTGATGGACAAATGCAACCGACCCAAACACACGAGGAGTAAGAGTGAACAGATCCTTGCCAGGATGAATGAGTGAAAACGGAATCTGGTCATTCAAGACAGAAGAAGGCATACAGTTGATTAGGTAACATGCAGTGAGAACTGCATCACCCCAGTAGGAGTAGGGAACATGACTCTGTATAAGGAGTGATCTTGTGACATCAAGAAGGTGACGGTGTTTTCTTTCAGCAATCCCATTCTGTTGAGATGTATGAGCACAAGATGTTTGGTGAATAATCCCTTTTGAGGAGTAATAATTGGCAAGAAAATTGGTGCACAACTCTAAAGCATTATCACTTCTCACAAACTTCACAGATGTGGAGAAAAACATTCTGTATTTCATTCAGAAAATGAATAATGATATTTCCTGCTTCAGATTTATTTTTCATCAGAAACACCCATGACACTCTAGAAAAATCATCCACAAATACTATATAAAATCGGTGTCCCTGATGATCGGGTACACGACTCGGACCCCAGACATCAATATGAAATAACTCAAACTTGGAGGTACTACTCCGACATGGATGACTGGGAAAGGACGACCTGTGATGCTTTCCCAACTGACACGCCTCACAATGAATAGGTGTGTGAGGGAGACCATAGGGTAAAACTTGACGCAATTTCTGAAGCGGTAAATGACCAAAACGCAGATGCCGCAATAAAGTTGATACTTATCCAGAAGGAGAGGATGAGGTTCCAGCAAATGGAGTCTGATTCAGGCGGTAGAGGCCTCCTTGCTCATAGCCACGACCAATCACGTTGCCCGTATGGATGTCCTGAAAAATCAAAGAAGATGGATCAAAAATTGCCCGACAATGTAGATCCTTCGTAATCTGACTAATTGACAACAAATTCATTGAAAAATCAGGTGCATGTAGCACATTCTTTAGCTGCATAGAAGATGTCAATCTAATCTCCCCCTGACCAGTGATGGGGAATGAGTGCCATTGGCAATTATTACTGTCCGTCCTGGAGGGATCTGAGTGTATCCTGACAGCAGACTCTGGTCGCCACATAGGTGATTTGTAGCGCCCGAGTCCATAATCCATGGTAATGTATCTGATCTACTACTGTTGAGTGCAAGTATACTACCTGAGGCACTAGTAGATGCAGAGGCAGAGGCAGCGGCATCAGACTGAGGCTCTGTAGTCGGTGCTGGAGCAGGTGGTGGAATAATGCCCCTCAGACGGGCAACAAGATCGTCGAACCATTGATCCAAGGTAGCTGCAGATGGAGGCTCTATCTGCTCAGCAGCACGTGCGAATGCAGGAAATCCATGCTTCGAGTAGCATGTGTCTTCATTGTGTCCAACCCGGTGAAAGTAGGTACATGTTGGCCTAGTGCGGCCACCTCTTCCACAAGGTCCACGTCCACGGCCCATGTTAGCTGCCATGGCTGAAGAATTCTGACTCGAGGCCGTGGAAGGAACTGTGATCCGACTCAGTCTATGGAAAGCTTCCTCCATGGGAGGAATAGTAGAGTCAGCCAGAATCTGTGATCGTGCAGCCTCATATTCTGGATCAAGTACAGCCAGGAACACGCCCACCATAGTTGCATTCCTGTATGTCTTCTGTTGCTCTGGCGTGGCTGTCAAGGGCATGAAGCTGTAGAGCTTCTCGAACATTCCTCTCAGTGATGTATAGAGGGAATGTAGAGGGCGACCATTATGCTTGATAGTGAATATATCATGCTGGAGTTGCAGAATCTTCGTCTCGTTCTTCGCCTGTGAATATGTAGCCGCCAGAATGTCCCACATATCCTTCGCTGTGGGTTGATGGAGAATGTCATTGGCAATCTCAATTGCCAACGTGCCAGATAGCCAAACCTTGGCATATGCGTCATCAGCCTCCCAAGAGGCATTGGTTCCAGTCTTCTCAGCAGGCTCTAGTTCGGTAAGAATGTGCTTCTTACCCATTGACTTCATCATGCTCATGAACTGCATTGCCCACAGTTCATAGTTGGTACCGTCCATCTTTATAATAGGCGTTGGACCATGAAATGCGCCAATAGATGGGATATCTGCCTTGCTTTCTGACATACTGGATACAGAAGACTGGAACAATTGACAAAAATATGTGATTTGTCTACAATGACATAGACGGGTTTAGTTGCACGTGTAAACCTCAAGCAACTAAACCCATGTAGACGAAGGTGCTCGCTTTAGGGCCTAACACGTGCCCCCGAACAGGCACTGGTGAACTGGTGAACTGGTGAGCTGGGCGCGATGCGCGCACTGGTTAGCGCGCTGTGTTGGCGCTGATGTACGCTAGGGTGCCGCTGGTATGCATTGATATGCGCTGGTGCGCAAAGGGCGCACAAGAGAACAGGGGCGGTGCGCTACACGCTACCGTGCAGTCGAGGCACAGGAGCACAGGACCTGCACGCTACTGTGCGCTGGCGAAGGGAGAAGCCAGCGCACGATGATGCGCGATACCGCGAAGGGAGGGCGAGCACACGATGCTTCATGCGGCAAAGATGAGGAAGCACCGCGAGCGATGGCGCAAAGAGATGGCGCACCGCGAGCGCACGAGGGAGCACCGCAAGCGCACGAGGAGATGGACCGCGAGCGCAGGAGGCGGCGCCGAGAGAGAGAGGGCGGCGCCGAGAGGAGGCAGCGCCGTGCGTGCGGCACCAAGGGAGAGGCCGGCGGTGGGGTGGGGTAGGGTTAGGGTTTCGAGAACTCCGATCTTGGACCGTCGCTCTGATACCCTGTTGGGAAAAACAAAACGACTTATTTATTCCATAAGCCCTAGGCTCTCTTATATAGGAGAGTAGCCTATGGGTAAATTACATAAAGCATACAATGGAAAAATAAAATAGAGAAGAGGTACAGATACTACTACTATATGCGTTAACAGAATAACATCTAGAAGGTTGGGGATGACACATTATATAGAAATTTCTGGCACAATGGAGGCATCTGTCTTGTTTCATTTCATTGTTTCTGACCTGTTTACACGAACTACAAGGCAACATCCAAATGGTTTGCCAGACTACCAGTTGTGCAATTATGTTTTGTAAAAGATAATTTTCAAAGCAAACAAACAAAAGTCTGATTTCTACAGCTAAAAATTGGTCAAAGATGCATAATTTCCATAAATTTCAAATATTGCAACTTGATGCGCTCCAGCAGAATCCTCGCAGACATGAATGCAATTCATTCTAATTACAAGAAAGCATTCCAACTATCATTATTTCAGCTTGCATAAAAAACTATCATTATTTCAGCATTTGATAGATTCACATTACTTGGGAATTGCATCATATTCCATTAACATTGTGGGAGTGGATCCCAGGCAATCTACCTTATATGTTCTGTGATCTAATTTGTTGGTTTATCACAAAAATCACATGTAATCCTTTATTTACTTTTCTCCCACAAGAATGCGGCTTAACTACCTCGAAACCATTCGTGCAGGAAGGGTCCACAGGCCCTGACGGTTTCCCGATTCTATTCTAGGAGCTTTTAGAACTCTTCGGGAAAGAAGTGGTGGTGGTGTTGAGTCATTGGCAGGTAACTATGGGCTAGGCAAAGTAAAGTGTACCGCTTGTGCATTTTCCTCATGTAGAGGGCAACTGCAGATCGAGTTGAGGATTTCAGACTCTAGCCTTATCCCACTTGATTCATCATGTTTCGACCAAACTGTTTGTTGTCCAACTCCACCTTTTTTTATTGTCGAATTTGTCCAGCGGGTGAGTGGATCCAACCACAATATGAGGTCCGATAGGGATGCCCATTGGCTCTAATGCATTTTGTACTTGCAGCTGATGCTTTAACTCTTGGGGTTATGTGCACAATTTTCCACAGATGAGGAAGGCCGTGGATCGACTTGAGGATATCAGACCTCAAGCCCTATCCAAGATAATTTATCCTATTGTGGCCAAGTTATTTGTTGACCAACTCGACTTTTTCTTTATTGGTGAATGGTCGGTCAGCTGGTGAGTGGATCCAAGCCCAACGTGGGGTCCAATTGGGATGCCCATTGGTTCTTGTTAGAAAATCGGAAGCGGAAGCGGAAACGATAATCAGAGCATAGAAATAAAGATAAATATGAAGAACACAAAAGATTTTTACGTGGAACCCTACTCCGTGAGGAGCGGGATGAAACCACGGGAGAAGCCCTCAACGGGGCATATGCTTCATTGCTTTTTCTCAATGAGTACAGGAGGTTTGGGGCTCCTTATATAGCCTTCCCAGAGCCTCCAAGTCCCACCCATAGGCGGTGTGGGACTAAACACTGGATGGGGGTAAATGGATCTTCTCCAGGATCCATTTACCCTGTTACAACATAAAGGGCGCACAACCAAATACTCTAACACTCCCCCTCAAGCTGGAGCATGCAATGCTCAGCTTGGACAAACAGACAGAAACTCAACTCAACGCTACAAGACACTACGGACAATATCAACCCAACGCGCACATGCTGCAGTCGAGGACGTTGCTTCTCATGCCGTGCAGGTGAGGAGGACGAACGGGCTGGAGTGTGAGTCAACTGAAGACTCGGAATCTGACCATCGAGTCTGAACTTGCGCCTGAAGTCTCCTCGTCGGAGAACTGGGTCTCTCCCATCTGGCTCAGAGAATGGTGCACTGCTCTGGTGTACCTATGATACCACATGAAAACCCTTGCCAACATATGGCATAGGGAATGGTCCTCTACTCTGGAGTCCCTATGGCTCACATGAAAACTCTGGCCTGACAACTAGAAGAATGATGGGGACCTCTGACAATGATGGCAACTTATGCTCATCTGACAATGACCGCACATTCGTGCGTGTCTGAAACTGGACTCGGAATCATGATTGTCGAGTCTGAAACTTGCGCATCTGAAAAACCTGTAGAGTCTGAAAATCGTCTGGTTTGAAGAATATGCAATCTGAAATATAGACCTGTGACTCTACACCATACTCCCCCTTTCTCCCATACTTGTCGGAAAACATGGGCGTCGACCAAGTTGGGAGAAGACAAGATTGATGGGGAGAAAACAACACATACTTGAGGCTTTTCTTTTTCATTGTCATTTTTTTAAGCCGTCATTATTTTTCTTTCCTCTTTTTTTTCGGCTTTCAATCATCATCGTTTTTTTTTGAAATGCGTGCGGCTTTTTTTTATTGCACGCGCTTTTTTTTTCTTTGCATTTTTTTTTTAAATACGGCCCATTGGACCAACTTACGCTCTCCCTCTTTTTTTTTAAGCTCTCAGCCTTCTTTTAGGCCCACTTGGACCTTACAATAAAGCAAACATTATAAACGACCCAACATGGGTGTGAAATATCGGCAGCCCCCCTTTTTTTTTAAATAAAGGGCCCGCTTGCCCTAGGGTTCCCCTACACGAGAACCCCCTTCATGAATCACGTCGCCCCCACAGATTTCAACCTGTGCCACTTGTGAGGAGGACCGATGGAGATCGCCGCTCGTCACAAGGAGCGAGGGAGACCGCCTGCGAAGAGGAGCGAGGGACATCTGCGCGCGAAAGGAGAGGAGCACCTCCGCCTGGGAATCGCCTGGGAGGTTGCGCCGCCCCACGATTGGGGCCCATATGCTGGAGATGGCAGCACGGCAGCCGCCTGGACTTGATCTGCCCACGTGCAAGGGGGAGAACTACGCGCCTGGGCTCGCACCGTCTGGGGTTTGCCTCGCGCCGCCTGCGCGAGGCGAGAAAGGAGGCGCCTGGGACTTGGAGGCGCCGCCAATGCCTGGAAAGCCCTTCAGGCTTTGCTGCTCTGGTTGGAGGCGAGGTAGCCCTCGCGCGTCCTGGGTCGCGCCGCTCGCGACGTGAAGAGAGGAGCGGCCATCGTCGTCGACACGCCGATTGGAGATGCGTCTGGGAAAAGCGCCGCTTGAAGTTGTCCAGACCGCCGCTAGGGTTCCCCCGAACCCTCTGGTCCGCGCGCGAGAGGAGGAGAGCGCCGCCTGTTGGTTTGCCCATCGCCAGGGAACGTGCCAATGGGAATATGGCTCTGCTAGGGCACAGATCTGGATGTTGCGTGCAGCACAGATCTCGTGTTGGGTTGTGCGGAGGAACAAGAAGAAAAGAACTGCGCGAGGTGCTTGCTGATGCGCCGGGCCTGGAGCACAACTGGATGACGATCATAAGGTTGGCTGCGGCGATGAGCCATCGGGGCTGTTGACGATCATCTTCGGCTGCAACATGGATTTAGGGTTTCACGAGAAAACCCTAGAACTGATTGTAGAACGCCATAATAATCTTCAGCGATGATCGCAGAACTTGGACAGAATTTGAACAGCACTAATAATCATCTTCAAGAACATAGAACTTTAAACACGAATCTCGAAAAAATAAAAGCTTGAAATCCTCAAGAATCGACCCGCTCTGATACCATGTTAGAAAATCGGAAGCAGAAGCGGAAACGATAATCAGAGCATAGAAATAAAGATAAATATGAAGAACACAAAAGATTTTTACGTGGAACCCTACTCCGTGAGGAGCGGGATGAAACCACGGGAGAAGCCCTCAACGGGGCATATGCTTCATTGCTTTTTCTCAATGAGTACAGGAGGTCTGGGGCTCCTTATATAGCCTTCCCAGAGCCTCCAAGTCCCACCCATAGGCGGTGTGGGACTAAACACTGGATGGGGGTAAATGGATCTTCTCCAGGATCCATTTACCCTGTTACAACATAAAGGGCGCACAACCAAATACTCTAACAGTTCTAATACACTTCATGCTAGCAGATGATGCTTTGGCCATGGGGGCTAGGGCATATGTCGGATTAGTTTGCTGATTGGCTTTTCTGGTGGGAAAGGAATTGACAGACTTTCCACCTCTACCATATGAAGATGATACTAACTACAGTTTCCTTGAGGGCAGTTCCAGCTGGTGATGGATCTAATTTCTTTTTTTGGAGCAAGAATGAACAGGAGACGGATGAGTTGGGCTGCTAATTCCCTGGTCGATGGATCTCAATAGTCGCATATTGCAGAGTGCCCTCTGCTGATGTTACAAGTGCTTGGACCCCCACTTATGGTTACAACTTTTTCCAATGCTAGATTTGAAGAATACTTGCAGTGTGTCACTCCTTCAGGGGCATAAACCCATTGCAGGAGATCGTGTAGGGATGTCAATCTGGGTATACCCATTAGGTACCCGACTCGGACCCGCCCATTTAAGGATCAAAAACCCGTCCCATTTACTTTTAGATGGGTTTGGGTCTTGAATTTACTATCCATGCGGACATGTGTATGAGTTTGGGATTTCCTTGTAAGTACCCGAACCCGAACCCGTCCCGAACCCGAATAAAAAATAAATATAAATATAGATATGTGTTGCAGTTTAGTCAAACTCATCAAATCTACTTCATATCTAATAGGTATCGACCTACATGTATAAAAATCCAACTCAATTTTCTCCTCTTCATCCATTTATTCATATTCAACTATCTTTTTATATATTTAATAAATAAATATTATCAGCTCAAAAGAGTTAAAAGCATGATATAAAAACCTTTAACATTCCATACAAATTGCACATCTTTGTGTACCACCCTATTTCATGATCGCCCCTTGTTTAGTCTATGTGGGAAAGACTTTATGTTTATGAATAGCTTAAAATTTTATTACGTCAAATATGTGGATACCCTTTGGGTTCACGGATATCCATCGGGTATATGGGTACCTGCTAAAATTTACATGTTTAATAAATGAACGGGTATGGATAGTGATTTTATAAATAGGTACGTGTTTGGGAATAATGATACCCGCCCCAAACCCGATTCGTTGTCATCCCTAAGACCATAGAAGGAAATATCACGATATATCGATGATATATCGATATCGAGACGAGACCAATATGGGTACCGATATGGCAAAATATCCTCCTTTTCAGGCATTTCCTTCACAAAAGTGCGTCGATATGGGCGATATAATTCGGCGATATATTACCGAAATATCGTCGAAATATCGTATCGATACGATATCGAAACGATATCGAAATCGATATGGCCTTCCATGCCTAAGACCATGGTCATTGGTTTTGGTGATATGAATTATCCATGTGCACAGTTAACAAATAGTGCATCCAACATCCCATGCCAATGGATATGAACATGCTTCGTGCCTAATCACATTCGGAAGGTGAAAGTCCCCATCATGGTCAAAATCCTCTTTTCTGGCCTTTTTTAAAGAAACAACCCGTGACAATGGCCTATAGGAATTTTTTAAGAAAAAATCCGAAGGTTTTTATAGGAGACGTGGGGCTCCTTGGTGCAACCCTCAGTATCCCCTATGTATCAATAGGAAGAAGACGATGATAACCTTTTTTCACTTGCCCTTTTGCGAGGGACAACTGGGGATATTTTGTAATTCCTCATATACCACAGCTTTTGACACGTTCTGGCACAGCTTCAATGAAGGAAAAAGAGGCAAAGAGATTCAGTTTATATAAGCGGAAAAAATGATTTAAACCCATAATTGTGGTATGAACTTTGAGAAATGAGACCACCTTTCGGTCTGACAGACTTTGTATTGAGACTGTAATCAAGTCCATGTCCAACCAACTTATATTTTTTTATGCAAAAGGGGGAGTCACGAAAAGGTGTCCGCCCCAAATGGATCAATCATAAAAGAGCAAATCATATTACAAATGCCAAGACTCAAGGAGAGTTTTAGTTGAATGGATCACATTTTCCACATAAATGTTTCGAATGGAAGAGAACCCCATTACACGACAACCATATTGCCCATACTGCCGCCGCAACAGGAACCATATTGTCCAACCAACTTATGAGTAAACCTTTTACTTATGGCTAAACGTGTATGATAACACTCATGTAACCATTATAACTAAGAAGATGGGGAACAAATTCTTCTATTGAATTTGAGATAACCCTATGTCTCACATATAGACAGAGAGAGAGAGAGGTCAAAAGGGAAAAGTATAGAGAGAACCATAAAGAAAAATACATGAAATCAAACGGAAAGGCCCATAAGTATTTTTTTTGAAAGAAAAAAGGGCCTCCACCGTAGGTGTGTGCTCAAAAACATCACCATTTATCACCTTGAAAATTTTCAAGCCCAGAATAGGTCAAAGTAAAGCAAATAAATACAAGTTCCAACTCTCAACAAGCGCCTTAGCACGCGCCGCCACATTTTCACCATGCACACGCTACTGGTGAAACAACACACCATTTCTGGCAATTCAAATTGCCTAGATCAGTGCTAGACATTCATACCTCTCCTTTTCTGTGCTATTCCATCCCTCACCAATGAAATCCCAGAAGCTTAACACACCTTCAAAATGCCCTGCCAGATTCCCTAATAGGGTATAGGCATCCACATAGCACCGACAACTGAAGAACATATGATATGCAACCTCCGCTTTCTCCTGACACCGCAAACAAACTGGATGAACACTTGGAACAAATCGTGCAAAGAGGTTCCCCGTCAAGAGTCTGCCCCTCCTAAAAATCCCCAAGAAGACCTTCGCTCCATTCAGAACGTTCCATTTCCAAATCCTCCTACAATCCGCCTCACACCCTCCCGGGTCAAATGTCATCAGACCCTTCAACGCTCAGTACGCCTTCCCAACCGAGAAGAATCCATCCCGCCCGCACCAACAATCTCGCCCATCAGTGGGCCCGACCACACTGTCAATCTCTTCAAGCTACACTAGCAGCTCCCCCCAATCTCTGATCTGAAAGTCAGTCCTGTAAGTGCGGAAAAAAAGTTTGACCATCCCACACCTCGACCATCGAAGCATCCTGGTTAGTGGCCAACGCCATCAACCATGGAAAGTGCACACCCAACGCCCCACCCTCACACCAATCAAATGCCTTTCTAGAAGTAAGAAGGCTCTGGCCCGAGCTCCCCAAATCTGGGGAATGACCAATTGGGGCCATATATCTTACGAATAGCATTGCATACTAGGTTGTCGCAGTCTCCCCAGATGCGCGCAATCCACTTGCCGAGTAAAGCTTTGTTCATTTCTTCCAAACTGTGCACCCCAAGGCCCCCATCTTCCTTTGAACACGTGACAGACTTCCAATCTACCAAAGAGAAATCATTTGTCCGTCCAGATGAGGACCAGAAGAGCCCCCTCATTATGCTTCAATTCTCATTCTCACCCTTAGCGGTAGAAGCCTGGCTAAGAGGGAAAAAAATCAGAATTGCTGACAGTACCGACTTCAGCAGCACCAACCTGGCCCCTCTAGATAAACAAATGGACTTCCATAATGCCAATATGTGTTCCATCTTCTCTCACCGAAAGCCAATTCACAGTAGTCAACTTCCCTGCCACCAAGGGAACACCGAGGTAGTGCACCGAGAGGTGTCCCCTCGGAGATCGCAACCAAGCCTCGTATCTCTCAACCTCCACATCCAAGCGAAAAGGTACGAATTCTGACTTTTCACGATTGATTCTCAGCCTCGATACAATCCTGAAGATGTTGAGGACTGCAGACATACCTTTGCAGCTCATAGGTCTCCCTTTCCGCGAACAGTAGTTTATCATCCACACATTGAAGAATAGGGATTGAGATCTCATTCTTTGTAAACCTTCTGCAGAGTCCCCTCGTGGTCGCACGAACAACCATAACCGATAGGACATCGGTAGCAAGAATGAAAGTAGGGGTGCCAGGGGACACTCATAACAGACTCCTCGCTGCAGCTGGAAGAATACCTCATTGGCTGACCATTCACAAGTATCACACAAGATGCGATCCAAATGATCCACCTATGAGGAAAGCCACGCCTATGCAAAGAAGCCCAGATGAAATGCCAATCTATATAATCGTACGCCTTGGAAAAGTCTACTTCCACAACACTCCCTTTGTTCTAAACCTACACCAATTAGCCACAACCTCTGATGTTAGGACAACACTATCCATGAGTAGTCTTCTTGGGAGAAAAGCACTTTGAGCTGGAGAAACAGTTTTCTTTAGTGATCCCCTCAATCGATTTGGCAAAGTTTTCGCCATAATCAAGTAGATCGCATTTATAGAGCAATGGGTTTGTACTCCTCCACCTTTGTAGCAACATCTTTTCTGGGAAGCAAAAATAAAAAGGACAGGTTGAGTCTCTCGAAGCCATAGTTCCCCTCCACAAACAGATTGGAAAAGAAAATGAAGGTTCTAGATCATTGGGGTGGACTACTATGAAAAGAAAAGGAAGGTCTCATCTCTCATCAACGCCGATGTGGTAGCATGTTAGTAGGTGTATATCATCAAGCATCATCATGGTGGATCTCTGGACCATTAACTTGTGGCCAGGGTGGATTACTATGGGACCTTTTCTCTTGTGAGTGTCTCGAATATGTCCAGATCATTCTTTATGTTGCAGTTGCAGTTAACAAAAGCTGGTCCCTCAATTAACCTGACATAAAGAAAGCATTTCTTATGTTGATAGTGCTAGGGAGGTCCTTATGTCATAACCTCCTGGCTATGAGGCTAAGGACGAATAGGTTTGCAACCTAAAGAAAACCATTTATGTGATTTAATGAAAGAGCAGGGCTAACGAGATTGTTAAGTTTGGGTTTTCCAACTTAACTGTTGATCATTCTACTTTATTAAAAAAGAGAACGAATATATACTCAGTTACAACAGTTTATGTTGATGATATGATTGAAAAATGGTGACCATAGAACAATATTCTAGACGATTTGAATTCAAAACAAAAGTACAACAAACTACCTATAACGACATGATGGTTAAAAGTATACACTAACCAAATTCGAAGCTATCCCGACCCCCTATCGGAAAAAAATGAATTAAATCTAAAAAGATAAAAGTTATCATCTTAGACTATCGAGAAATTACGAGGTTAATCAATATAAACCGACTACCACAATGTTAACATTACCAAGAAACGGGTTCATACGTAAGCATTAACCTCCGACACGTTCACCCAACCCTCCTATTGCAAGTCTTGGGCAACACATTTTTGATTCTTGATTGAATTGTTTCTTGATTGTACTGGGATTCGAAGTAACCATAAATAGGGAAAAAACATGGTTTTTGCATTGATGGCCGATTGAGAAAATAATAATAAAAAGATGACCGTGCAGGTGGATATCGGAGAAAAAATAATTCCGACACGATATTAGCGTAAATCTAAAAATATAGCAAAAGGAAACCCTAAGCCGAACCTGGGCGGGGGGCCTTGATGAACCAGGCGTGGAGACGGACGCCGTCGGAGGAGGTAAGCCAGACGTCCTCGTAGTCGATACGTAGGCGGGAAGGGGTGATGGGGTAGGATCTCGGAATCCCCGGGAGGACGGGCACGTAGACGAGCCTCTCCTGGAAGGCCACCAGGAGCCCCACCCCCGCCGCCACCAGACCCCCCGCCCCACACAGCACCGTCTTCCACAGGGGCCACATTTGCTACGCTCTCATGCGGCGGTGGGAGCCGAGAGGGAGTGGTGTCACCTGCCCCGTTTTGGCTTGGACTCGGGTTCCTCGGAAAGGAAAGGAAGCAAGCGGTCAACGAAGACGGACGTGCTTCTTGCTTTCTCCTTTTCGCTGTGCGTCGCTGAAGGGCAGTGGGGAGGTCTCCCAGATCGCAATTGATGACTTGGATCGTGAATCCCAAGTGCTGCGTCGCTCGCACGAGATACAATATTTTTATACCCGAATTTGAGATTAATTAAAGTAGGTATTGATTAAAACTCAGATGTAAGTTAGTTAAAGTAGGTATTGAATAAAAATAGTGCATAGCCGTGAATCATAATTGAAAGGGTGATATTATTAGGAGAAAAATGGAGCTGCTTCCGTCTCATTTCTCAGTTTTCTTTATTTTTTTAAACACGGTATATTTTTATCATTGTATTCATCTAATATGTCATTCTAATTTCGTCAAAAATAGAGACTCATATATCCTTCATCCAGAACAGGTCGATTACAATAATTCTAAGACGGTTAAAACTATATGTTCTAGATAGAGGGCATAAGAGTGACATATTCGAGAGAGATAGTGATGAAATATATGATGATATTTTCTAAAAAATAACTTAAAATGGAACGAGGGCAACCAGATTTTTCCGTATTATTAGTCTTTAGGAAATTATCTTACATACTTTGTATTCACAATAATAGTTTATATGATGATGATCATTCGGTGACTTTATGTCATTACATTGGAAAATATAACAATAAACCATGTAATTATTGGTTGATACGGATTGATTTTAATGTATCATTAAGTTTTGACAATTGAAAATTTATAAGATTGATCGGTCACCAATTAGTATTTTACTTATATTTTACAATACAAAAAAATCGACCTACAGAAACAAACTGTGAACCCCCGAGGATCCAGGTATCCGTTTACAACGAATTCGCGATATTACATTCACAAAAGATAGCACAAGATACATTAAAATATGGGGAAACTCTTCGTGTTTCTGCCATGACATTCACAATTCAAGAAGCAACCACATGACCAACAATAAAATGTGCCACCACAATTTCCATTCATTAATTTTTATGACGGTCTCGGTTTGTTTTGCGGTTTTCAAATTTGCGTCACGGCTTTTCCGGGCACGCATTACAATGTGACCGATTTTTGGTCGATTTCGCCCGAACGACGTTTGATTCATGATCAATTCATTGATTTAAGTTATTTAACGTTGATTAATAACTTTATTGAGTTATACCGACCTTAATTGGGTCGGTTTCGGGTTTGTGTGGATCCGGATGTTACAAATATAAAAAACCTCAAAGGGTGTCTCGTCCTCGAGACTCGGGATCAAGGTTCCTACGTGTCTCATTTGGATTCCATCTGATCATAAAAAGCTCAAAGGATTTTGAACCCATAAGATCCTCAAAGGGAAAAGAAGCCATTTTCTTTTAATATGTAAATAATTAAAAATGTGTGTTTTAATGATTATCTGAGAAAAGTTGCGGTATCGTTCCTGCATGTCGGCTTCAGTCTCCCACGTCGCCTCTTCGACGCCATGTCGGTGCCACAACACCTTCACCAACGGAATCTTCTTACTGCGATACTTCTTCATAGCGATGTCTAGTATCTGCACTGGCCTCTCCTCATATTTCAAATCCGACTCCACGTCAAGATTCTCATAGCTGATAATGTATCGAGGGTCGTGCACATACTTTTTCGGGTTGGATATGTGGAAGACATCGTGAATAGCATAAGGATGCGGAGTATGTATCTTCTTATGGTAAATATACAAATCAAATATTATCCGTGCAAAGTTATATTCGATTTTGCAATTCCCAACGAATGTCATATTTTTTTCTAAACGTTTATATAATGATGATTATTTGATGGGTTCTGCATTGAAAATTTACTAATCATTGTCAGTTTAATCATAATTTGGAGGAAAGTGATGGATAATCATTTGTAATATGATTCATTTATAATATGATTCATTGCTAACAATATAAGCAAATATGATATTTATTATGAAATTAAAGAAACATGCATCAAATAATATTCATTGCTATACACGAATACTAAACTATTCGTGGATGTAGGCAGTCTTGTTGCATCTCTACTATTGATAATGTTTTTATAACCCAGCTCTTTTGCTCGATATATTTAAAATGATACTTTGAGAATTGCAGTATTGTTATCAGTGTATAAGACTACTATCACAATATATGTCTAATTAATCAATGATGTCATTACAACTACATCTCATAATACCATTCCAGTGATTTCTAGCTTCTCCATCCATTTAATCCCTTTCGTTTTAGAAATCACATCAAGTAAGATGGGACCTCACCTCTATCGTCAAGCCTTAAACACATCTCTCTCTCTCTCTTTAATTAAGATCCTTCTCTCCATTAACAACCATATAAATCTCCTCCACATCGTCGTTGTGGTTTGGTGACACGTCTTTGCTAGAGCTCCAATAATCAGCAAAATCATTAGAAAGATACGTGATGCCTCACTCCTCACATCTCTCCATTCCGCACATGTGATGGCTCTATACATATTGATTCTAGGGTTTTTATCGCTTGTACCCCTCCGAGATATTGTAATATCAGTTTTGCCCCTATCTTTTTGGTAAATATCAGTCGTGCCCTCAACTTTTTGTTGTTTTATCAGTTGTGCCCTTTGGGTTAGTTGCCGTCCATGCACAGTGCAAACAGACGTTAATTTCGAGGACATAAGCGGAATTAATTTAAAAAAAAGGTTCAATGGTCATTTAACACCCTCTTCCTCATCCTCTTCTTCTTCCTCCTCTTCCCACATCCTCTTCCTCCTCCTCCAACCTCCTCCTCCTCCCTCTCCACCCGGAACTCCTCCCTCACCCTCGGCTTGCCCTCTTCCTCCGCCCCAGCCTGCCCCATCCTCCGCCCTGATCTCCCTTCGCCCCGACCTCCCCCCGCCCCAGCCTCCCTCCTCCCCCACGCCTCCCCCTGCCCCCGCCGCCCCCCGCGCCCAGGTCGCCCCCCACGCCTCCTCCTCCCCCGCGCCTCCCCCTGCCACCGCCGCCCCCCGCGCCCAGGTCACCCCCCGCGCCTCCTCCTCCCTCGCGCCTCCCCTGCCCCCGCCGCCCCCTGCACCTCCTCCCCCCGCACCTAGGTCGCCCCTTACGCCTCCTCCTCCCCTGCGCCTCCCCCTGCCCCCGCCGCCCCTCGTGCCCAGGTCGCCTCCCCTGCGCCTCCTCCTCTGCACCTCCCCCTGCCCCTGCCGTCCCCCGCACCCACATCGCCCCCCGTGCCTCTCCTTGCCCCCGCCGCCCCCCGCGCCTCCTCCTTGTCGCATAATGGAGTAAGATTTCTGAGCTAACACCGCTTAATATATGTTATAGATAGGATTCTAAAATGAAATCAAATGAGCCACTTGTATAAAGAGCCAGTCCATCCATCCATAACATAAGTAAAGGTCACCGACGTCCTATTACTTTTTCCCAAAAAATCCCCCTTAACCGCTGGCATGTTCTACCGACCTTAATTTCCCCATCCCATTTCTACCCATTCTCCGTTCCCCTCTCCCCCTACCAACATGTTCGACAATTTCTCTATGATTTATATGTTCACCTTACACCAAGTGTTACCCATGCAAGTGCCTCGACAGTTGCACGTGTCGTCCTCTCATGCTGCGGAACAATCCTTCTATATACAGTATATATGCCACCAGCGTTCATAACCTATTGCAGCACACCTTCTCCCCCTCCCAACCACGTGCAACTGCTCTTGCGACGACGACCATAGACGTCACTTCACCTTCATCTCATCACCTGGAACTAACCACCGAAGACAGTTCTCCTTCACACAGTCGACAACAGCCAATTTTGGAATATGCTTCTCTTGCAAACAAACGTTGGCAAGCAGGTATGCCTATGGAATTGAATATCCATGATGCTTGTCATTCAGAAAATTGCCAGCAGACACCCCTGTAAGATGCTTGGGTTATGCAGAAACGTTGAGAAAATAGTATGCTTATTGCTTATGCAGTATATATCTACACCATGCACCATATGCACGCATGTATGTTCTAACGGCCTCCTATACCAATGCAACGTACACTGCCGTATGCCACTCCGTGACATACATGTCTTACACAACCATATGACCTACTCACAAACCTTATATATAGAGAGAGATGTCTATATTTATATATACCTATGTATATGCCGTATAACTCAACTAGGTATTGAATACTATTTGGCAAGAACATGACAACTGAAATATATGTTGTATGGCAAAAAACAAACGATAGGATCTTAGGTTCCTGGCAAAATTTAGCTTCTTTTACTCCACGTTAATTTTCATTTATAAGGATGGATATCTGAGATATGCAATGTAGCCATGCTAATATAATACTGGGTACTTGCCATGTTGTCCTCTGATGTTGTTCATGGATTCTATCTATGGTATTATGTATTTCCATGATGCTTCTCAGTATTCTTTGTAATTGTCTTGGCTTGGCTTGCTTATGATTGTTTACTAATGATGCTTACTTCTGAATCATTTGTGGGTTTGAAGATATTTACATATATAATATATAATAAATCAGCATATCTTTCGCGGGGACTATATACTGGAACTATATACATGATATCTACATATATTAAATTATACATCGCTTACAAAATGATTGGAAAGATATGTGATCACAGTTCCAATTACAATTTTATATATTATAAAATACATGAATCTATGTATTTTATAAGTGATATACATATACATATATGAGGAAAGGGAGCCTACGTCCTGATGTAGGTAACCTACATCATGCTTGTGTTTTTCCCAAATTTTTTTATTTTTTTGAAAAATGATTCCGTGGATTTTCATAACTATATCCCTCTAATATGTCATTCAAATTTCGTCAGAAACAGATACTCATATGCCCTCCATCCAGAATAGGTAATTTTAACGGTCTTAGATTTGCTGTAAATTACATGTTCTGGATGAAGGGCATAAGAGTCTCTGTTTCTGATGAAATTTGAATGACATATTAGAGGGATATAGTTATGAAAATCTACAGAAGTATTTTTCAAAAAAAATAAAAAATTTTGGGAAAAACACAAGCGTGATGTAGGTAAGTTACCTACATCAGGATGTAGGCTCCATTCTCTCTCTCTCCCTCTCCCTCTCTCTCTCTATATATATATATATAGAGAGAGAGAAGGGAGTATGCACCCTGGTGCATGTAATTTTACATGCACCGGGGCTTATGTCTCCCACATTTTTTATTTTTTGGGAAAATATCACCGTATATATTCGTCTATATATCCCTCCAATATGCCATTTGAATTTCGTCAGAAACAGAGACTCCTATGCCCTCCATCTAGAACAGATAATTTTAACGGTCTTAGAATTGTTGTAATCGACCTGGTATAGATGGAGGGCATAGGAGTCTCTGTTTCTGACGAAATTCGATGGCATATTGGAGGGATATATAGATGAATATACACGGTGATATTTTCTCAAAAAATAAAAAATGTGGGAGATATAAGCCCCGGTGCATGTAAAATTACATGCACCAGGGTGCATACTCCCCATCCTCATATATATATATATATATATAGAGAGAGAGAGAGAGAGGATGGGGAGCTTGCATCAAGGTGCATGTAACTTTTCATGCATCGGCGCTTATATCTTCCATATTTTTTTACATTTTCGAAAAATACCACCATGTATATTCATCCATATATCCCTCCAATGTGTCATTCGAATTTCGTCAGAAACAGAGACTCCTATGACCTCCATCTAGAACAGGTCGCTTACAGCACTTCTAAGACCGTTAAAATTACCTGTTCTGGATGGAGGTCATAGGAGTCTCTGTTTCTGACGAAATTTGAATGACATATTGGAGGGATATATGGATGAATATACAAGGTGTTATTTTTTGAAAAAGTAAAAAAATGTGGAAGCTATAAGCGCCGGTGCATGTAAAGTTACATGCACCTTGGTGCAAGCTCCCCATCCTCATATATATATATATATGGGTAAAATGGGGTTGCCCCCATGGGGGAGCTAACTTGGCTCCCCGTCCCATTTCGCCTGGTTTTTTTAATTTTTTTGGAAAATTTCTTCCGTGGAATTTCATCAATATATCCCTATATTATGTCATTAAAATTTCACGCAAAACAGAGACTCATACGACCTTCATCCATAAGGGTCGTTTTTAACAATTCTGTTACCGTTAAAAAATGATTGTCTGGATGGAGGCCGTAGGAGTCTCTGTTTTGCATGAAATTTTAATAGCATAATATAGGGATATATTGATTAATATTCACGGAAGAAATTTTCAAAAAAAATAAAAAAAACGAGCGAAATGGGGCGGGGGGAGCCAAGTTAGCTCCCCCCAGTGGGTAGCCCCATTTAACCCTATATATATATATATATATACACATATAGAGAGAGAGAGAGGAAAGAGAAGCTACAACATGATGTAGCTAACCTTAGCTACATCAAGGGTATTTTTGTCTCGTTCTTTTATTTTTTTTTCGAAAATTCCACAATGGATTTTCATAACTATACCCCTTCTAATATGTCATTCAAATTTCGTCAGAAACAGGGACTCTTACGGCCTCCATCCAGGCAGTCATTTTTTAACGGTCACAGATTTGTTGTATTTTTCCTATGTTGGATGGAGGACGTAGGAGTCTCTGTTTCTAACGAAATTTGAATGACATATTAGAGGGATATATTTATGAAAATCCATCACAGAATTTTCGGAAAAAAAGATAAAAGAAAAAGACTAAAATGCTATGATGTAGCTAAGGTTAGCTACATCATGATGTAGCTTCCATTTCCTCATATATATATATATAGGGGCCCTTTCAAATAGGACGCAGTCCTTCCTGAGTTCAGGAAGGCCGGCCCTTTTTTGTATAAATCACAAACACTTTAGTAGAATACGTATAAAGTTTGTATTATAGGTGCACGTTATAAATACAAAGCCGCATACAAAACTACGCATTATAATACAAACATTAAAACTTCACATTATAATACAAAACTGTATATGTATTCTACTAAAGTCATCCTGTTTTATACAAAAAAGATGCTGGCCTTCCTTAGGAATGGAAGGACCAAGTCCTATTTGAAGGAAATCCTATATATATATATATATATATATATATATATATATATATATATATATGTATGTATGTATGTATGTATGTATATATGTATGTATGTGTATGTATATTTCCATTAGGTAGGCCTTTTGTGGGGAACATGTGCCGTATGTAGGTATTGGTAATTATATCTACATATATACATGTAACATGTACCTAAACTAACACATAATAGGTATAATATATGTATGTGTATACCTATTACATGTGATTATTATGTAATATGATAATATGTTATGTATTAGCTCGACGGATGGGAGAGTGGCGCATTTTGTCAGAATATAGTATTGGATTACACACACATGTGTGTGTCACGATGTATAAGGAAATACATGTACGATATATATTCTACGTTATATGTATGCAAACATACATATGTATCTGCTATATGTATGTATGTTTGTATGTATATGTATATCCGTGTGCGTGCGCGCGTGTCACGGACAGGTATATACACATATACATGTGTGTATGCGTAGGCAGAAAGAAATGATGTATAATGTGTAGCTATATGTTATATTTTATATGTAAGGCAGGTACATGATATATTTATATTATATATACAAATATATGAGCATGAAATGACTATCGCAACCATAATCGTCTTGCAGAGAAGGCAATATATGTTGATGTGCATGATTTGTTACCTAACCATGTAGACGATGGTGAACATTTTCACAGTGATATGGAAACATCAGAACGGAAGAGAAAACAGATAAAGATAAATATGCATATCTGCATGTTATAGCCGATCATGTGTGTATGTGTAGAAAGAAAGAGAGATGATTTACAATGTATAGCTATATGCAGAATGATATAATTATTTCATTATTAAACTAATATTTCGCCTTAAATAAGGGAAAATTCAATACATAATATATACATAACATATTAGAATCAAAGATCAACATGCGCCTTTTTGTAGTGAACTGATATTGACATATATAGGCAAAAATACTGTAGTCGTCTGGCTATGATCAATCCAAAAGAATTCACAAATTAAGACTTAAAAAATATAAAATACATTTACTTACAACTTTTAACTGGATGGAGGATCTATGAGTCTCTGTTTCTAACGAAACTGGAATGACATATTAGATGGATATAGTTATGAAAATCGATTGTGATATTTTCCCAAAACAAATGGTCAAAAATGGAAATGAAGCAGGTAATATTCCCTTTCCTCTATACATTATTAAATATACATTAAACAAATATATTACATGTGTTTATATACATATATAATATCAAATATATATTAAAATATATATTGCATGTAAACGATACACAATTCACCGATCGACGAATGGTTCATCGTTTGACCTTGACAGAAACATATAAATATATATATATATATATATATATATATATATATATATATATATTAAAGACGTTGTATATGACAGAGAGAAGGATGCAGCAATACTTTCTGCTGGTACGAACTCTATATCATATTAAAAATTTAGTAGGAGCTCCGAATAATATATCAACGAATAAACATTTTTCTTCAAAATTTCATTTCTAATAATTTAATCATTGTACATATCATCAGAATGCTTTCCCCGTGCTTTGCACGGGGTGTACACTAGTTATCTATTATATTGGAGGGTGTAGCTCGTTATTATATTTCTTCCAAAAAAATGACCATATATAACATATCTATGTATGGGATGTGAATCAAATGAGAAAATGTGAGCAAAAAAGGATCTATTATGGCATAAGATGGCTAAGAGAAAGGGTGGACCCATTAATTGGTGAGATATGCAAAGATTGAGGTAAAGAGGAATAAATGGTAGTTATTTATTTTCTCCGTTCAATTGAATAAGAAATGATCGTAGATAGAAGTTAGGTTTGCTAGATATATATAAGGGGTAAGAATATATTTTTATAGTTGTAAGGGAGAACTTTGATGGGAGAAGAAGGTCATGGAGGGATAATGGGCTAGATCCTATCCCTTGCGTTGGCATATGTGGCAAGCTATCAAATTCGTATCCCGACATTGCATTGTAGACGGGATAAGGGACTTATCCCGGTACTTATCACATAAAGGAAATGCCCTCAAGGTTTTGATCCTTTGGATAATATCACATTATAGATGAGTAACATATCACTAACATTCAACATGGCAAAAATCCAGTAAAAAAGACAAGTTTTGAGTTTACAATATTAATGGGACATATACCAACTAACCAACTTTTTAAGGTCCAGTACTAAATCTAGATTATGTCATCACTCAAGTCACCAAATTTATCAAAATTAAAGCGGACTGTATTCAAAGTAATACTCCTTCCTGATGTTGTCTATCTTCAATGGTTGTGCGATTATCAAATCTCTATTGAAGATATTTGTTCAAATAAAGCTTCTTTTGATGCATATCTTTGTCCTTTATTTGTTTGAAAAAAAGTAGGACATAAGAGTATTGTAATGTTTGATGTAGATATGTCTCTATTTGTCAGTCATCATATCCGTTTTTAAGCTAACATAGTTATGTATTTTCCATTTTGATGGATATCAATATGGATGGATATGGATTTTAATTTTTTTATGGACATAATTACCTTTTTCCATTTTATAAGAGATCTATTTTTTAAGGATACACATGTACATACATATATTGACGTACATAAAGATGGATTAAAGTACATACTATATATTTTGCTAATATGGTTATGGATAGGGATACCATTGTTAAGGATATGCATACATATATGGTTACATATTTTTTTCGACATATACAAATATATCAATTTATGCCCGCCATTGTATCTATTTTTAAAACAGATATGGATATGAATTTTGATTTTCATGGATAAGGATACAAATTTCTATTTTTCTGCAAAAATGGATATGTATATATATACCGTCTTAAATTTCTTTTTAAAGATATGGATGTTGATGAAATTACATTTTTTTGATCCACCATCTTACTGTTTTAAAAGAAACATGGATGTGTATTTTTTATTAGATATAGAAATGGATAATGACATATATCTATATTTTTGTGGATACGAGCATGGACAATGGTATCGTTTTCATTTTTTTAGGATATAGATACGTATATAGTTACATTTTTTCAAGGGATATGGATATGATATCCGTATTATTTGGACTATATGTGTATGTTGTATAGATATATATCCCTACTTGGCATTATTGAAATTTTGAAGCATTCTCAATAAGAAGATAGAAAGCTCGGTTTCCATCATCCAAATGGATTACGAAACTCATACAAGTAGTCATTACGGTGAGAGTGTGTTATTTAATATAATCTTCTTTCATTTTGATTAGGTTGGTAGCTTGAGGATTTGGCATTCAACCTTCAAAAGTTGGTTAGTTAGTCCATGCCCACTAATATTGTACCTCAAAAGTAGGCTTGTCGGCTAGATTTTTATCACGTGAAATGAGAGTGATTTAACATCCATCCACGACACCTAACTCGCTCTAGAGAAAGGTAATATTAGTCATAGGATCCGAGCCCCTCAAATTACTCACCCCATTCCATAAATGGCATTTACAACAGGGGTTGTAATGCACGAGGAACATCAGATGAGGATCCGACGACCCTCCTAGCGGGGCTGGGATAGTGGGCTTGCATCTTGAGGCATGGGATAAGTGATCGGACGGTTGTAACCCCTACAACAGAGTCTGATGCAGCAGGGGCTACAACAGACGATCCTCTCTGCCAAAACAGTCCTCCTCCCCATCAACAACTAATATCGTCTAAATTCATAACAATCTTCTAATAAGCATGATGATATTTATTATAAATATAAACGAAGATTTTCAATGGCACTTTATCTATTGAGTTTGGAGTACCAGCAAATAATTGTAAGTTTGACTTATCTCAATTATATGTAATTCTCAGCTAGATTTTGACTATAATTTGATCTATAGATTCCAATTGCATGAAATTATATGTACATAGTGAACGAAAGAATGATACTTTACTTTTTTTATAGAAAGACATATGTTTGATTCTGTTGGTGATGAAAACGACACAAAATTCTCTCAAAATATGAAAATAGTTGAGGTCAATTTTAAACTGGGGTATGAATTGTTTTTGTTGTGTTCTTGTTTAAGTTTGTATTTTTATGGCAAAACATGGGGCATTGATTGTTTTGTCATATTCTTGACCAATCTTATATTCTTATTGGGAAAATATCTTAAATTATGAATTTTTTTCTTAAGGACATTTTCTTGACAATAAGACGTTATAAAATGTAAGCAATACAATGAAGCGGTTGCCCCACCTATCATGAAATCTCGTTTACGCCATTGGATTAGACACCAAAACATTTTCAATCTCGTCGTCTCTAATACTGATTTTTCCATCGAGGCATCCATCGACATCTTTAATTGCTCCTATGTCTCGATGTTGGCCAGCTTCTCGTGTCTCACATCCCATCCAGCTTAATCCAAGGGGATTGATTTTATATCCAATCATCGTTTGATGTGTTCCTTGGTGATCGAAAAGAAACCGCCCCGTCCCCTCTACGATTTGCGTATTGCAAGTGATCTCAACATGCATAGAGTGTTGATTGATGCGATGCTGAGCTAGATATATGGGCCTCATCGTTGTGCCCTATCATCTATCTCAGACTTCCCTTCCACTTGTATATGGAATGTATAGGGATGATGAGATGTCCTCCCACGGCTTTATTGGAGCTGATATTGCCTTTCGTCCCTTCATCGTCAAGTGAACTTAGCTGTGTCATAGATGGGGTTGATTCCCTTCCCACATGCCTTGTCCTAATTAATCCATCCCAAATACGACAGGCACCCGAGCTCACTTCTCATATAAGCTCCTTCCCAATGTCCCTAAGTTTATAACCAAGAAGGCTTGATTTTCTAATTGGATATATTTATAGGGGCATATACATTCGAAAGAGTGGGTGGTAGATGGAAATGAGAAAGGGCTAAGCATCTGGACGGACAAGCTAAATGGATAAGCGAAAGGTGCCATTGAGTGAGGAATATCCTCGGCATCAAGTTAGACAACTAGTCTCGATGCATTGGAATTTTCTTTAAGAAGGATAGTCAATTTTCCTTCGTGATATTGACTACATTTTTTATCCCTATTTGTATTTTAGTGGGTTGGTCTGGTATTCGAAGTTACAAGATACCGGTTGTTAGGGATAGCAGTACCAACTCTGCTCTGATACCATTGTTGGGGCACGAACCACCAGAATCATCTCTTTTCAGATACTGATTGTAAGGGATACAAACCATCGGATACGGATGCCTATGCGCAATCACCCACCACCACGAAGCACGTGAAGAAAAGAACAACCAAATATAATGGTGGTCGGTCACCTCTCGCAACCACCAGAGAAGAAAGATCACTAAAAGAAGAATGAGTATGACTCGCTCCGCTCCCTCGCTCTCCCCCCCCCCTTCTCTAGGGGTTACATTGTTCTAGTGGTGGTATGGAGGTAATGTATCCCATCCCTCTATATATAACCCAATTATAACCTCATAGTCCTATTCTCAATAGGACTATAAATAAAATACAACTCAACTACTATTAGGATTAGGAGTCTCACCCAACTGGGATTCTTAATCCTAATATGACTCTAATCCTAACAATCTCCCCCTTGAGTTGAATTCCATCGGGATCTCTTCATCATCTTGGGTCTGCACTAGGTCATCCTTATCATATGCAAGTCTCATTAGTAGGAACTCACCGCCTCTGGATGATGCACCCACCATTGGGTGCCCTCAGCGTGCCACCTTGCACAATCTCCTATCAGCTGTCGCTAGTAGAAATCTTCGACACCTCTGGTTGATTTCTCCAAGACACCATCATATCACGGCTTCTGAGGATTGTGTATCTGTTGCATCGCATCATCTCATCGATGTCGAACCTCGTTCTAATCCGTCATGATGTATCCCTCGTTATCGTCGAATCGGGCTTTGATACAGTTAATGAGAATACGGACCACCTTATACGAATGCCGATGCATAATCGACCACCCTTACGGAAGCACGTGAAAGAAAGAATAAGGAGATATAATGGTGGTCAGTCACCTCTCGCGACCACCGGAGAAAAAAGATCACTATAAATTAGAACGAGTACAAGTCTCTTCATTCCCTCGCTCTCTCGTCTCTTTATCCTCCCCCCCTAGGAGTTACATTGTCCTTGTGGTGGTATGGAGACAATGCCTCGACCCCATCTATATATAACTAAGTTACAACCACATAGTCATATTCTCAATATGACTATAAACAGAAAACAACTCAACTACTATTAAGATTTTGAATCTCACGTCACTAAGATTCATAATCCTAATATGACTCTAATGCTAACAAGTCCGGTATTCAGAGTTACGAGAAAGAGTATATTATTGATGCATGAGTAGTAAGCAAAGTTTTCGCTAACGGCACTTCAGCCGGTGGTTCCAAATAATACTTTAGTTTCCTTGTAGGTTTTTTTTAAAGTCAGAGTCCTTTGTTTTTCCAATAATATACATGTATTATTATGTCTTAACCACTGCCCTGCAAACTCAACAAAAACACTCCGTATATAAATTTTCCACCATCATTCTAATACTGTATTTTTCAGTAACAAAAATACAGTTGCTTCAGATGAAGGTATTCAAATGTATATGCAAAAGAATAGGGCATCAAAAACAATAATATGCAAAATATATTTGTGAATAGCGAAAAATGCATCCGATACAATATATATATATAGGGGGCCTTTCAAATAGGATGCAGTCCTTCCTGAGTTAACGAAGGCCGCCCATTTTTTGTATAAAATAGGGCACTTTAGTAGAATACGTATATAGTTTGTATTATAGGTGCACGTTATAAATACAAAGCCGCATACAAAACTGCGCATTATAATACAAACATTAAAACTGCACATTATAATACAAAACTGTATATGTATTCTACTAAAGTCATCCTGTTTTATACAAAAAAGGGGTTGGCCTTCCTTAGCTTAGGAAGGACTGCGTCCTATTTGAAATAAATCCTATATACTATATATATATATATATATATATATATATATATGAGGGCCAAAACTTGTGAGAGCATGAGAGCATGCATTCTGGACCACTATATTATGTCTTATCTTTCCTGATTTCAATATTAAGGATTTAATGGAGCTGTCCCTTTGGGGCAGCCAGCCGGCTACCCCTGCACTATTATTCGATGATTTTTTTTATTTTTTTTGAAAAATACCGTCATGTATTTTTATCACTATATCCATTTAATATGTCATTCAAAATTTATCTAAAAAATAGACTCATATGCTCTCCATCTAGAATATGTGATTATAACGGTCTTAGAATTGTTGTAATTGACTTGTTCTAGATGAAGAGCATATGAGTCTATGTTTGTGATGAAATTTGAATGACATATTAGATGGATATAACGATGAAAACACATGACGGTATTTTTCAAAGAAAATCAAAAAATTTCGTCAAAAAATAGCATGGGGCAGTCAGTAGGCCTAAGGCCTACAAAATTAATGGGCCATGAACCGGGCCCAGTATCGAAACCTTTTCTTCTATTCTACCCATGGGCCGACCCGGTCCGGTTAATACCGGCTTAAGTTTGGTCGCCCGACCCATTACAAATTTTAGGTTCTCGATTAAGCAACAGGGAACAAATTGTAGCTCATATGTGAAATCGTACAAAAACTGATTATTATTATTATATAAAATCTTTTACATAAATACCATATCTCCTCAGTGAATAGATGTCTTTTATGTGAAAGATTTACAAATTATAGCTCATATGCTCGAAATTGGCCCCTTCACAACAAAAACCATCAGTATCTTAGGGTGTGTTCGGATACAAGGTTAAACCACCCCCGGGGTGGTTTAACTCCCCTAACCCATGTTTTCTCCCTCCACGTGAGCCCCACTTTATTCCTTTTTTAAAAATTAATAAATAAATAAATTTTACATCATCAATCCTATCAAAAAATAATATATTATACCATCATCTCATATAAAAAAATATAAACTACTACTCTTCTACTCACTTTTTCAAACTCCAATACAATCACATCACAATAACTACTCACTTTTTCAAACTCCAATACAATCATATCATAATAAACCCACTTCTAACCCACCCCCAGTTTAACGCTCTATCCAAACACCAAAACCCAAAAATAGATTACCTGCAACCAGTTTAACCCACCTAAACCCACTATCCAAACACCCCCTTATGGATTCTTACGTCTACATTTTCACATTACAAAATCCTCCCGTTTAGAGTTGGTAAACACCAATACTGATCCAAGTTGGTGGATAAGAAGCAAATTGACATCTCTATGTAGAATAGATAACGACCTGTGATCTGACAAGTAGCATCCGTTTGATTACCTGTGGGAAAGATAGACAACGACTTCAACGACTGTCCATAAAAGGAAAAAAATTAGAAATAGACCAAAAGTGATGTTAAATAACTACAAGGTCCTCTCCTATTATTGGATGTAGACGTCCCACCTATAACCGCATCCACTGTGATAACCTCATCATGTGCTTAGAGTGGGAATCTTCAAATCCCATGAGGAAGATGTGACTTTTTTTTACGTAAATTTTCTCTATATAAATATATGATCAAAATTTGGTAGCGATGAAAATGAATGTGAATATATCCGTATCCGATTCGCTATCGTATTCGTTTTATACATATTTTTACATTCATATTCGTATTCGTTCTAAAATGGATGTGGATATGAATATCACATTGACATTCGTCAATATTCGCATTCGTAATCGTATATCCGTTTTCATACATAAGTATAGTGATAAATTTTTTTATAACTTTGCGTAACAACATTTTATGATTGCATTAACTATTGTTGATATAGTTGTTATGAAATTTCTATATATGTTATATCTATTTTATATGTAAATCATCTTAAACATGTATGCTTTAGTTAATATATTAAATATTTCTGTTATTATTCGTATCCGATTCGTCTTCGTTTTTAAGGATATGGTAACACATTTTTCACATCCGTCAATATTCGTATTTGCATTCATATTCGTATTATAAAATGGATAAGGATATGATTATACATATATTCGTATCAGTATCTGACCGTTTTCATCCCTAACAGAATGAGCTATTCCAATCTGGATAATTAGTGCTTCAACAGTACATTACATGGAATTTAAAAACAAATTTAAGGATATTAAGAAAGGAAACTGGGGAGGAAAATCACAGATCCAACCTTAATTCACTAGAACGCGAATTTCAACCACAACGGAAGAGGCAACATTCTTAACAGAGGAGGAGCGGCCTTACGGTTCCTTTCTAACCAAATCGTCCAGATCACAACAGCAATAACAACACAAGAGCATTGATGGGAGACACCCACAACCGCATGTCGGATCCACTCCGGAATATCGGGCAATGGCAGTAGAGGTGGTTGGGGCAGCATCAGGGCACTGAATACAGATAGTAGGACCCCATACGAGAAGGCTCAGTCGAAAAAGACATGGTCCCGACATTTCAAAAATCCGAGTAAATGTAGGAGGGGGTCAGCGCACATATCTCATGCTTTGTGAGACGATCAGTGGTAGGGAACCTATTCAGTGTCGCACGATCAGTGGTCGGCAACCTATTGTACGGAAGATGTGATTCTGTATAAGTGATGCATGGGTCTCATGTCTACCTCCTTCAAATTATATGTTATAATGCTATTATGCTTTTGAAAGTAGGCGATTTCTACGACCAAAAATATAATACATGAAAGAGTCAATAATATCTTTTTAATTTATTGATATATATTATCCATTTTAAATGTGATAAAATTAACTTTATTTGTTTTGATCATATATGATTCCCCCCACCCTCACACTTTAGTTTTTTTTCAATTATTTTATATTAAAAATAAATGTATGATTTTAAATATACTCAATCGAGGGTATATCTATAAGGGTAGGCCACTCCAAATTTTTCTCTTTTTCACCGATCGATGAGGAATAATAAGATTTATTATTACAAAGAACGAAGAAATACTAAGCATGTTAAGATGAGCACATTAGGTTATGTGATTATACTATGGCCGCCTTTGATTCCGAATTACTTGGGATTAAATCCTCCTATTCTTAGATAGGGATGAAAATGATCGGATACATGTACGAATATAAGTGTTACCATATCATCATCATTTTTAATCCAGATACGAATATGAATACGAATATCACACGAATCCGTAAAATATACAATCATAACCTCAAAATACAAACACAAATGCAAAAGGATATTGATAATTCAGATACAAATATTTGACAAACGAATACAAATTAATATATGAATATTATACATGTCCAAATTACTTAAAAGCTATAAGCATTTTAGGTTCATAACAATTTCTAATGTATAAAAAGTATATTGAATCTTTTTTTAATGAATATGTACATAAAAATAATTAAATAATAAAAGGAATGTAAAGATAAAACTAAATGATAAAAGGAAGCTTACCGAACTTACTTCTTTATGTACCATGAACGTATCGGTATCATCCAGAATTTGAACATGTGTATCCATATTCGTATCCTTAAAAAAATCGTATTCGTATCCTCGAAATTTTGAACATCCGTATCCAAGTTCGTAAATTCGTCAAAATTGAGGATATTGTATTCGTATTCGTATCTGTATTCGGTGAATGTTGAGCATTTGCATTCGTATTCGCTGGATACGAGAAAATAGCATCCATATCTTCTTTTTGACGAACACGGATACGAACAAATACGAATATATTTGTATTCATTTTCGTCCATGTTCCCAGATGATGGAAGCAGGGCAGAGTGCTGGACTAGGTCAATCTTGAGCACCCAGAGCTTGATCCTAGAAGCATGGTCTGACTCAAAGCTTGATCCTAGATGCATAGCTTGACTCGAGACGGATATCAATACTATCCTTCCAATGATATGTAGTAAACTTATTTCTATCTTATAATCATCAGCAGTTTTCCTTGAACGGCCTATAATCAAATGGAGGTTAAGAACTGACTACCTTATCTTACTTCATAATAACTAACCAAAAAAACTCGCAATAACACTTTGTGTCGTTGTATTTTTTACAAAATTCACATCATTGTCTTTCTATTAAAATAAAATAGGGCATAAATGTAATAACAAAAAGGTAGTAAGAATACATGAGCACAAGTGTTATTGCAAAAAATAACATAAATGTATTGCAGAATCTCGAAAGGGCACAATTGTAAAAAAAATCATGTTTAAAGTAGTCTTTAAATACTAAACGAATTAGCACAAGTTACATAAAAAAGGTCGGGCGCTTGGTTGTCTGATTTATCAGTATTATGAATTTTGTCAAATAGATCCTATTTCTCTCCCAATGACAGATTTTTCCTTACAGTCCTATATAATTAGGGCTCGTTCGGTAGGAGAATAAGCAGGAATAAGGATGGGGAATAAGGGGAATAAGGGTCTATTCTCCGTTCGGCTGGAGGATAAGAATAAGGAGAATAAGGTGAAATAAAGGTAGGTAAGGTGGGATAAAGATAGGAATAAGAGTGAAATAAGATGAAATAATGGGGAATAGTCGTACCACAGGGAACCGTATTGGGAGGAAAATGAGGGCTTATTCCCCTTATTCCATTCCCCCTTAACCTCCTACTGAACACGCCCTTAGGATGGAGTATTGGACCGGATCGAGACTCGGCGTGGAAAAGTTCGGATTCGGCCCGAACCCGATGTATAAATGGGTCGGGTCAGGGCTTTCATATTTCAAAAATATTATGTTCGGATCGGGTTGGGTCCGAACTCGAAGTACAAATGAGTTAGGCCCAAATCCTCATGTTTCAAAATATCATGTAAGAACCAAACTAGGGGACATGGATTTATAGTCACAATACATCTGATATTTCATCCATCAATGAATAGTAATATTATATCATAACAATACATCCAATATTCATGTGTTATGGATGAATTATATCAATAATAATAAATTGCAATCAAAGTGCAACTTCATGTAATCAAAATGGATGCGGGTTGAGCGCTGCCCGAACTCGAGCCTGATCCTGTGGCCTAAGGTCGGGCCCAGGTCCTCGGTTTGCTAAAAAAAGCAAACCTCGATCCGACCCAATATCCACGGAAAATTGACAAACTCGGACCGAACTTTCCTGGATTGGGCCAAATCGAGCCCAATGCTCCACCCTATATACACTAAACATTTATTTATAAACACCACCTAACTTACTATATGTCATCATTTGTTGTTGTTGTATTATGCATGTCATTTGTATTCGGGACCTTTAATATACTTACTCAACAGATTAATCTTCAAAAATATCTTAACTTAGGCGATACTTCTTCATTTCCAATATACATCAGATGTAATGTCTCGAGTCTCGATCGAGCCATTACAAGGATGCAAATTGATATAGATATAACCACACTCGATCTGTTATTGTAACAACATTTTTCTACAGATCTTGACATCCTTATTCACTTTGAAATGGACATTGAGATGAATATCATTTTGATCTATAACCATAACGTTGGTCAATTCTCATCGATAACAGTCCATGACCTAAGCTCGAGACATCACAAATAATATCAAAGTATAATCTCTCTGATAGTAGATAGGTCTATCTGATGGGACCTAAGTCACTAACATGCCACCACCGCTATCACTGTGGATAACTGATGAGTCACGTCGTAATGAAGACATTGTGAATATAAGCGAGAGAGGTTGTAACACCTTAAATATAGCCGCGCATCTAAAAAAACACGATAGTGAATTATACGAGTGGGGGAGTAATACTCGACAACTTGGACTTCAACATTTTTTTGGGTGTTTGTCAGTTGGTCCATCTTGGGCAGATTCCAACAAATTATTGGGGTCGGTTTTCCTCGATAATAATCTATGAACCTAAGCTCGAGACATTACAGCAAATATCTACATATGTACATATGTGTATGCTCATTTCATATATAAATATAGTTGTTGATTTATTTTTAATTAAATGTAACATAATTTAATACACTCTTTCACCATATTCGGTCGATATCCTTGCAGTGACATGAACACATCGAGTATATTTATATCATATGCAAGCCGTTCCTGTTGTTATTTGTCAATTCATACATGTTTTTAAATAAATGGTAACACGATTTTTATATAGGTCGCTATCTGTATATGTATTTGTATTTAAAAATTGATTAAAAAATACGATAGCACATATATTTATACGAGTATCCGATCGTCTACATCCTTAAACCGTCAATTTACTAAATCCCGATTCAATCGCTCCCATTAACAACAAACCAAAATGCGTAAGCTCAAGTTGTCAAATATCTATTCCAAACTGCTACAACCGAGTCTCACTATTTATGAGTATTCCATACTGAACTATATTTGAGGTGTTACATCATCGATGACGCTCTCGCGGATCGGATTAATCTTTCCCAAAAACCCTTCTCTATTCCTTTGAACCAACTCATTCATGCACTTAGACAAAAAAATATGTCATGGTTCCATCGGTTGTGAATCCATAACCAACCAACTTCTAAGTGGATATGTTTATGTTAAAGGAGCATCATCTTTTTCTCCCTGATTGAATTATTCGGAGGAAAAAATTATATTTTATGAATATTTTTATTTGGGTAGTCGTCATTGATGAGTTCATGCAGCAAATCCCTCGGAGTGCTCAAAATGGTAAAGAAACTAGTGATGGGGTACTCATAAAGCATGGAAGAAAAAGGTTGACTTGGAGTTGGAGCCCTTTTAGGGTTTCAGGTCCAACGGATTCCTCTGACAGAATAATATAGGAGTTGGCAATTGGCCCAAAATTATAAGCACAGTTGGAGGACGTCCAGTACTAACCCAATTATTGTAGCTTGAAGGCTGGCGATCGTACGGCCCATGTGCCCACGATCAAGCCATCCATATCTCCTGGATTTCTCACCACCGCAATGAACCCTAGCCGCCCCCCTCCTCAACCACCACCGCCGCAACCCCCGCCACCACCATTCACAGCCCAACCGCCAGCCTCCACTACCGCCGCCACTCCAACCACGGAAACCACCACCACGCCCCCCACCTTTTACACCGAACCTCGCTTCCCCTTACCTACATGGCGGGATATCTGCGGAACCGAGCCGGCTCCGCCCCCGCGATCGAGAAGGATGGCATTCGCAGCCCCGGTGCTTCTGGATGGGGAAGCTGTTGCGTATGTCGACGAGGCAGAGGCACGCTCCTTGGACGCAAGCTGGGAGAACACGCTGGTGTTTTATGTGCTTGGTAAGAGACCGTACTTCAAGCTCCTCCACAACTTCGTGCACAAGGTTTGGAAGCCTTCAGGGGAATCAAAACTCATACCTCGGCCGAATGGGTTTTACTACCTCAAGCTTTCATCCGAGGAAGACTGCCAGCGTATCCTCACGGGGGGGCCATGGCTTTTCCAGGGGAGGTTCATGGCGGTTAGAAGATGGGATTCGGGGGCCTGTCTTGAGAAGGAAATGCTCGTTGAAGTACCCCTTTGGGTCCGATTCCACGGGCTGAGTCTCGGACATACCTCGGAACTGGTTTTGAATAAGCTCGGGAGCCTGTTGGGAACCCCTCTGTTCATGGACGCCGCTACAGCTGCGGGACAACGCGATGGGTACGCGAGATGCTGTATCTCCATCCAAGCCTCGAAGGCAATACCGCAAACGGTCCCCCTGGTATTCTACTCAGGGAAAAGACAACAAATTGGAGTAGAACTAGAATGGCATCCTCCCAGATGCAAGCATTGCATCTCCTTCGGCCACTCTACAATTGGGTGTCCATTCCAAAGTCAATCTGCCGAACATTCTGTGCATGGGACAGTTGAAAGATCAGGGGAGGTTGCAGAACGTGAGATCAATGCACAACAACACGAATTGGGGACTCATGAAACCCAGGTGGGTACTATTGAAACAACAATTGAGAACATTCCACAACACCAGGACTCGGTGCAGGTTGAAAGCCATGACCTACTGTTGGATTCCTTTGCCACAACCAGCGGCATAGAGCACATCGGCAAACCTCCATTCAACAGTAGCCATGCCGTTCCGCAACAAGGGGGAAGATCCCTGCCAACAAAGAGTAGGAAGCCTACGCCACCAGGAAGAACTTCAGGTGGCCTCCCGTTTGGTCACAGATTGCTGCTGCACAAGCGAATTGCGAACCCACGCAAGCCAAGCCAGGGACCATCGGACCCGGAAAGCTCACATAATCTGGACCTCAATAGACCCACACCGGAGTACCAAAGAGCATATCCTCCAGACTCAGAGGGGTCAACTCAGAACAAGAGGAATGAAACCTCAAATGACAATATTCCATTCCCAGAAGTCATGACATCAGACAATCCGGCCTGGAACACCGCATCGCATAGAAAGAAGAAGGGGCATAGGCCCCAAACCTCAACCGTGGGGCAGGAAGCTCCAACACACACTCTCCCCCAATGAAGATTGCAGTTTGCAACGCACGTGGGTTGAATAAGGCAAAAAAAATGAGGGCGCTGTTTCAGGACCTCGTTAGAAACCACGCGGAACTTATTGGTCTGGTAGAGACCAAAATAAGGCCTGATTCAAGGTCGAAATTCGCATCTCTAATCCCAAAGGATTGGGCATTCAGTCACAATGAGACCCTGCTCGGTCGGATATATGTTCTTTGGAGAAGTAGTGCTTGGTCTTGCACCCCCATAAACTTTTCCTCCCAAGCTTTCACCTTGGATTGCCATAACATGGGAGGAATGAATATTACTCTGTCGGTGATATACGGAGCTAACTCCTCAACTGAGCGCAAGGCTCTTTGGGAACTACTAGCACACACTGCAACGACGGTCACCTCTCCCTGGTTGGTAATTGGGGATTTCAACGTGGTTCGATACGATCACGAAAAGCTGGGTGGCACACTACCCAAAAGGGGATCTATGGAGGATTTTAATGACTGTATCAACAAATGACTGTATCAACAACGACGGTCACCACATTTTTCTCATTTTTATTTTTTTAAACAAATTCGTGCAAATCTATATTTGTATTTCTATATTATTCCATTCAAATTTCGTGTAAAACAGAGACTCCTACGGCCTCCATCTATATAGTCATTTTCTAACAGTCGAAGAATTGTTGAAATCAACCCTATCCAAATGATGTCGTAGGAGTCTCTATTTCAGAGGAAATTTGAATGACATAATATAGAAATACAATGATGAAAAATCCATGGAAGTATTTTAAGAAAAAGAATAAAGATGGAAAAATAAGGGGGGCAAGTTAGCTCCCCTTAGGGTCCGGCGATCGCCCATGAGAGAGCTAACTTGAACCCCACCATCCTATTTTTATAAACTATTATTTATGATTTTTAATTAATTTTATGAAAAATAAAAAGTATATATGCAGTATATAGTATTATATACATGTATAATATGCCTACGTATTATGTACAAGTATTTTTATTATATTGTTTTTTTCACAAAAATTCTTTTTGTTTTATATTTTATTTAATTAGAAAATAATTTAAGGGATATAAAATTTTTTATTTAATTTTTATAAATTAATTAGAGGTGCAAAATAAATAGTTAATGTATTATGTTCATATGTATTTTGTATAAGAGTTGATGATTTTATTTTAATTTTTACTTTATTTTTTATGATTTTTATTTTATTTTTATATTATTTCTGGACTTATATACAAGAGAATAAAAAGAATGAATTATTTTTATTTTGTTAAAAATAAATTAAGTATAAGTATGTGTGATATATACAATACATAGAGTACCCATATCTCTCCCTACTTATCTTATTTGCGATTAGGTCAAGGCTTGACCTTCTCTTGGGGTTTGGTCACTCTTTATTTATTCTAAATACATCATTCTTTTTCTTTTCTCTTTGTTTTTTTTATTTTTGCAAAATAAATGCTAAATATGAGATATTAACAATGACATGCAAAATGCTAAGTTATTGTATTTACATGTATTTACATGTGGTTTAGCCAAAAAGAAGAGCTAAATAAAAGAATAAAGAGTGAGAATAGTAGATTCATCAGTAAGTAATTATATTCCAAATCAAATACAAGATCCATAATAATTATTATTTGGATCGCATGTTTCTTATGAGCTTCAAGAAAAATAATAGATCATATAAGTTGTTGTTTTTATTAAATTTCATTAATTCATACTCGGTGGTATTCATATGTGGTACATAAGACTTTGTGCTTTAGCCTGAGGGTCCTCGCATTGTCTTCTTCCTCCAACTCGTCTAACCTTCTTCTTTACCAATGCTTCATTTTTCATTCATATGATTTTTACCGTTGGTGCCCTCGGTTGAAGTTGTGGATTTAATTAATACAGATCACTCATTTTTTCCTCGAATATAAAAATCAGTCAAAATATGGTTGGACCATGTGATCCTTTTTTACCTATTAAATTATACCACCAGTTTAACCATCTATTTTGTAATAAAAAATAATGTCTAGTTATCTAAGAGAATGCAAAATCCTAAAAACCGCTCCCTATATAGTTTCATTCTAGCCCATGTATTCTTTTTATCTTTTCTCCTCCCATTTGTGCCAATGACACACTATCGTCTTCTCTTCTTTTTTTACAATCATTGACTCTCTCTTCACACATTGTGAATGATGTTGTCTAATTCCCTCAGCAACAAACGATGCCTTCACGTAAAGAAGAAATTGTCATAATCACACAAAAGGAAACATTATATTAACAACAGTTGTTATCATTTAGAGTTTTGGATAGTTTTAAAACCATTAAATGTAAACATCACATATATGCATTTATAGAAATTGACAAAATGTGTTTATCGTATCCTTTCATGTTTTTCTAATGACATTTACACCCTTAACTTTTTAACAATTATACTTGTGCTCCTATATTTTTTAAAAAAATCACAATATTGTCCTTGTATTGGTATAATATAAAAGCTCAAGTGCATTAATAAAAGCCTACTACCATGAGTTTTTAAAAATATAGAGGCATATATGTAACTATGAAAAAACATATATAAGTGTTATTGCAAAAACCTGGAAAAAATACAAGTGTAAAAACCCTTTAAATAGAGGATGTAGCAGTATTCACATTTATTTGTATGAAATACCAATTTAACTCGATTCGGCTAGTTACATTATAGCGAACCAAATCAACAATAAAATGTTTAGATTTTTTTACTTTTATGAAATGTTGATGTCGTTGCCATTTGATCGGTAATGTCTCATTGATCTGACCTTTGAAACCCAAAACTAATACATATCTGGTTGCATATAACTTCTTCCACGGCTAGGAACCTCTGACGAAGGCCCAAAACCATCTCCGATAGTCCAAAGTAGCTGTCGTCATAAATTTCATCGATAAAATGATAAGTATTGTCGATGCACGGTTCACGAACCACCTTTTATTAATATGATTGTCAGTTGTTGCAACCACTATCGACAAATATTAACATCGTTGATATTCTAAAAACATCTTTAAATTGGATGTCATTTACGGTGGTAGTAAAAACCACCGACGAAGTGCAGTTTAGTTTATATTCACAGTGGTTGCGAAATCATCGATAATATTTCAAATATTTTCAAAAAACAAAAAAAAATCATATTTAAACTATAATCTACATATTCGAATACGGTTCTTATTTACACTTAATGAATTTAAGTAAAAAAAAATATTACATTCGAGCATTAAATGAATCTCAGAGAGAGAGAGGGTTGGAGGAATATTTCTTGCACTTAATATGTGTCAATTATGTATGTTACTCAAGGAATATCCATATGTATTTATAAGTGAACCATCAAGATCTACAAGGTGTAAACAAATGAAAACTTTCTAGTAAGAATATAAAATGGTTAGAAATCAAAAGGATACTAGAGAAGATATTTATCAAACAAGCTAACAATTATAAACTTTCTGAGTAAATAATTTCATCATGATGATCAAGTCCAATAACAAACTGTAACTAGGATTGATCGATAAAATCATCAGGGTGAACAATCAACTGAATAAATAGTATGCAAGATTAATCAATCACAAGATAATATGGTTATTCTAGTGATTAGTGTCGATCCCTAACCAGAAGAAAGTTGATTGACTACAAGTATGCTCTAGCATTTAGTACGAGTTTGGGTGTTTCTATAAGTCATGTATGCATTGTTGGGTATTGTTGCAATCTGTCCGATCTCGACTGGGTTCCAAGGACTGCTAAATTTTGTCCCTTTTGTAGGAAGGTTGTATTGTTGGGTTCCATTATTTCTATAAGTCATGTCCCTTAGCTCGAACGATGTCCTCAGAGTGATCAAAGAGCAGTGAAAGGAAGGCATAACTCGTGTTCAGTATTGGGAAGTAAAAAATGCTATACGACAATGACGAATAAAGGAATGTAATGGATAGAGTTCGATGATCCCCCTATACTTAGGATCAAGTAATCCTAAGTATAGAAGGCTGTACACATGGGGAAAATCAAAGAATAGGATGTGAAGTACTACCTTTCCTATACTTAGGGTAAAATATCCCTAAGTATAGGCAACAAAACAAAGGTATTGAAATCAAAAAAATGAATAATCACGTCTGATACCCCCCCCCCCTCCCCCACTTAGGATAAAGCACACCCTAAGTATAGGATAATCAAAAGATGAAGATGGGGTATTAAACAAAAGAATGAATGATATGGACAATATGGATCTATACAATTGTGAAGGGGAAATGATAATCATGCATGATTCAAAGACCGCATCTCATGCAAAATGAATCGGGGCAACGTCAATGATCAGCGGATCATGGTCAAGATATGGCTTCAGGCTAGCATCTCCTTCTTAGTCATAGTGTAATTCCGCTGAGTGGCATCCAAAGTCCAGCTAGTGTAGTGAATGGAAAAAGGTAATCCATCCCTCCTCTGTCCAGGCACAACCCATATGGTAAAATCAGAAGCATTCATCATGATCTCGAATGGGAGAGATCAATCAGGTGGCTGAAGGACGGGAGCCTCGACAACTAATCTCTTGAGAGTCTCGAATGACGCTAGACACTTATCATCCACAATAAACCCGATGTCTTTGGTCAGGAAATCGGTAAGCAGTCGGGCAATACGACTGAAATCCTGAATGAATCATCAGTAGAAACAGACATGCCCCAGAAAAGACCGCAACTGTCGCATATTGGATGGTGGATTGAATTTCTTGATGATATCCACCTTGGTCGAATTGACCTTCATGCCCTGTCGGAGATAATATGGCCAAGCACAGTCGCCTGAGTCATCATGAAATGATTCTTCTCCCAAGATAACACAAGGTTGACCTCTATGCATCGCTGAAGTACACGGTCTAGGCAGTCAAGACAAGCATCGAACCCATCGCCATAGACCGTAAAGTCATCCATGAAGACCTCTAAACAGTCACCCACTGTGTACGAAAAGATGAAAAGCATGCACATTTGGAATGTGGTCGGGGCATTACATAAACCAAAGGGCATCCATCTAAAAACATACATCCCAAACGGACGGGTGAATGTCGTTTTCTCTTGATCTTCGGGCGCTATGGCCACCTGATTATACCCCGAGTACCCGTCAAGAGAAATAGTAATGACTCTTCCCAGCTAGCCTCTCAATAATCTGATCAATGAATGACAGTGGGAAATGATCCTTCTTGGTGGCCTGATTCAGTCGTATGTAGTCCACACAGACCCTCCAAGAAGTGGGTACCTGGGTAGCTATCTACTCTCCAGACTTACTCAAAACTATAGTGATACCCATCTTCTTGGGTACCACATGTAATGGACTAACCCGCTCAGAGTCGGAGATGGGTAGATAAAATCGACGCTCCACCACTTCGATATTTCCTTCATGACCACCTCTTGTATATTCAGATTCAACCGTCGCTGGAACTCATGCGATGGCTTGGCGTCCTCTTCAAGATAGATGTGGTGGGAGCATACGGCAGGACTTATCCCCTAGAGATCAGCTACGCTCCATCCGATTACCTTGCGGTTTCTTTCAAGAACCTCCATCAAACGAGATTCTTGATCTCCAGACAAATCCGTTGAGATAATGACTGGGAACATATCTGGCTCGCCCGGAAGGAATCTGTACTTCATGTTCTGCGGCAAGGTCTTCAATTCTGGACAAGTGGGAACTGGCCAATCTGGCTTCTGAAATGTCTGAGTGAAGGCTACCGGATTTACGTGTGAGAACTCTCGCTGCAGTACGGTAATCTGATGAAGACGCCCCTACTGGTGTATCTGTCATCTGACCAGGCTCGCTCTCCGCCCTAGATCTCGGCTTTGTAGACACAAGACACGGTAAATAATCATCGAACTCCTACCAATCAAAATCGATGTCTGTGTCTGAGGGATCTGAATCTGAAGTATGAGAAACAAAACTTGTCTCGCTATCTTGACCACAGTCATCAGCCTCAAAGGTATCATGTGCCATGAGTGTGCTTTATGAACTCTCATCTGCCATGATCTGTGAATGTGCAGTGTCTGTAGGTGCGATAAGAGCTCGTGTTGCTGGATCTGCCTAAACTGCTTCATCGTTTGTGATCACAAAGTTGCACTCCTGATGGACGTCTCGCTCTGCATCTGTCATCTGCTCTGAGTAACTCGTCTACTCTGAGCATGATGAATCTCTAGCTATGATTTCCTCAATCGTCTCTATTTGTACACTTTCATCCTCAACGTGAAAGTATACTTTCCTGCTATCATGATCGGTTATTGCCTTCGTTGTGGCCAAGAATGGGCATCACCTTGAGTCACATATGGGGATATCAGTCACATACTTTGGATCTCCATGTTCAATACAACAAAGTCCACAGGGAATTTCAGGTCGTGAATTGTGAGGATCACGTCCTTGAGTAACTCCTTCGGCTTCTTGACAGATCTATCAACAAACTGAAGGATTGTCCCGCTCTGTCTAAGAGGGAAAAACTCGAATCGGTCGAGTAAGGCAGCTGGAAGATGGTTAATCGAAGAGTCGTTGTCTAATAGAGTACAATCGAACCGCTGCTCGTAAATATGGCATCTGACATATGAAGCTCCTGCATCGGGTCTCTTGGTTGGAAATCGGTTCTAAATCGCGAAGCATGCGGCACGAGTAAGCACATGGATTTATGCATTATGGTTCCTCCTTTTCCTATTGATGGTGATCTTCTCTCTCAAGTTTCTCTGGAATAGAGGAATGTGCTCTAGTGCCTCATGTAGAGTCAGCTATATCTGGAATCGATCTATCATCTGCTCACTGAGCTCTAATCGATGTCTCTTTCTGGGGTTTTCTGTTTTGTTCTCTTTTCTTAAGCAGAGTGCTTGAGGGAAGGGGATGGAGGGACCTTCTCCAGAGAGATGAGGGTCAGGAATAGGTTCTTGTGGATATAGTAGACTAGAATCCATACCAAGATCATCATGCAAAACAGATGGACTCAAGGAGATACGGAAACCTTTCCTTTATTCACATTTTTTATTTTTGTTTTTCCATTTTTTGTATTTTTCTAAAGTTGTCCTGATATACAAAATAAGATAACACAACAGAAGGTAAATTGGTGGCATCAATACCACCTATAACATCTGTCTTTGCGGCATCAGCACTGTACTCTGGCCAAGAATCTGATATTATGGTGGCATCAACACCACCGTCTGCAACTGGAATCACGACAGCCTCACTACCGTCGGTTGAATCAACATCCTTGGTGGTTGCAGCGCCACCGTCATCATCATCAAAGCAGCATTAGTACCGCTTCCAACTTCGCCTAGCGCTCTGGAATCTGCATGGGGTCGTCGCTCAAAAGAGGCGTCCTCGGTTGACATCCTACCACTCCTAAGTGTCACAAAATCAAAATCAAATACATAGGAAGAAATATCACCCAAAATATCACTAGGAGTGGTGGTCTCTGTAAGCTGTACCTGCTCAGATTTCATCTTCAGATTGTTTGGGTTAGATTCAATCTGAGCGGGTATAACCACCTTACCCTTGATAATCTCCCTCATTTCCTGCCAGAACTTGTCCATCTCTTGTCGGAAGGATGCCTGCTAGTCAATGATTAAGCAGGCGAGGTCATCAAGGGTTGGATTCTCATAGAAAGGTGAATGAGAACCGATTGCCTCGGTGGAAGTGAGGCTGATGCTAGTAGTGAGGAGGAGGCTACTGTTGAGGCTGTTGTGGATGCCTCCATTGATGTTCCTGATGGTAGGGACGAGGACCATGTTGTTGGTGCTGCTGGTGGGAGTAATGGGGTTGTTGTTGCTGATGGTTGGCCTGCCCTGCCTGAGATGGAGGCTACTGCTGGGAAGAGGTGCCTCTAGTGGACCATCAAAAGTCAGGATGTTCACGACGAATCCAGGGTTGAGGTTGGTACTGAGAGTACTAGATCCCGTTGACTTCTATCAATGGCTCATGTTGCTCAAAGTTTGGCGGGGGAAGAGCTGCCAGTGGCAGATCCGACTGGTAGACCACCTTCCGAGTATCTGGAGATGGTGGTGGTTGCTGGAAGTGCTAGAGCTGCTAGTTTGATTTTGCCCTGATATGGTGGACACATCGGTACGAGGCAGAGGGCGGGGTGGAGTTGCTCCCTGGATCGACCCATGACCTGAGACGAGGCTGAGAAGCCGTCTGTGCCTCCTGGAGACACATGATCTGAGTCTTCAGGTCACTCAATATATGTGTCAACTGATCAATCTGATTCAGGCCCTAGCACTGCTTCTTCTCTATAATCTCGATTCAATCCAACTTCTCATTGATGATGCCCATGTCAGCAGCTGAAGACTCAGTGAGTACTGCCGATGATGGCAATGTAGAAGGACCGGCGTTTACACGTGCAATCCTCTGATAGGAAACAACCTGTGGGGGGGCTTCCCCCTGAGCGTAGACTCGAGTTTGGGATATCACTGTATAATTTTCTACCATCTCCTCATAGATGGCCCAGACCTGGTCCTCGTCTTTGGCAAAATAGGACCCTCCGTACGAGGTGTTCACTAGCCCATGTAGCTTCGATGTCAGTCCACGCAAAAAGCTCTGAATAAGGTTGGTCTTGGATATTTCGTGATGTGGACACCAGTCAATGAGCTCTCTGAATCGATCCCAAGCCTCAGGGAACTGCTCGTTTAGGATCATGGTGAATTTGTTGATCATGGCTCGCGTTGCGTTGGTCCGGCTGAGTGGATAGTGCTTGTTCAAGTAATCGGTCCAGAGCTGCTCCCATGTGGTGATGTACCTTCCCAAATGCTTCAGCCAGTAGGCTACTCTGTCGACTAGGGAAAACATGAAGGCAATCATCTTGATAGTGTCCTCGTCTATAAATCTTTCGTGGGCAGTGCTGCATATCATCTCGAACTCCTGCAGACGAAAGGGCAACTCCTTGGTGGCTAGCCCATGGAACTTGGACAACAGCTGGATCGTGGGCGAAGCTCGAAGTCGCCAAGGATCTCTGGCAGCTGGATCCATCTATGTGTGAGGGTTGCACTAGGGTTGTGCAACTGTCTCATCGTCTGTGGTGGTATCTATGGGTCCCGCGGCTCCTCGGAACGTCCGTCTCCTCCTCTAGCTCATGCTATCTCTCCACTGGTTGGTCTCTGCGGTTCTGCTCTGCCGACTCGCATATGCGTGAGTTCCCTCATCACCTTGACCATGAAAACTCCCTGTTTCCAAATCTGACATTGCATGGTCTCCAAGGAAGCAAGCAATGTGTTGTTGATGGCGACCCGGTCTAGTACATACGCTGATCCATGTGGCTGTTCATCGGTGCGTCCCTCACTGCTGGCCATATCCGCGATCTCTGCAAAGGCAAAAGACTCGAACTCAGGTGTTGTCAAATGGACGAACAACTGTGTTGGCCTCTGCTCTGGCACCTCAGTTGTGGTATAAGTGTGATCGAGGAGTAATAGGGTAGTAGTGAACTCGGGTTTGGAGAGCGGGTATGAGTTCTCTGAAGCTGCCCTAAATGAATGGAAAGGAGTGCTCAAAAGATGTGTTGTCGAAGGCAGCCTAAGGGACCTCCTTCCCATCATCTTGATCCGGGGATTTATGAGGATTGGATCTGGAATGCAAACAAGATGAGCAGTCAAATCTCTTTTTCGCCTACTCAACTTGAGTGGATGACTGTGAAAGATCGGTCGTTAGTCTTGTTAATTTTTATTAAGGTGATCAATCAATCTATCAGAGCGACTAAGCGAGTTGTTGGGAACCCAATGCTCCCAGGAGACTGTCTCGAATCTCATAACTAGTTTTTCCCAACCAGTATGGGTGCGTGCTATTTACTGACTACTCGATCTTCCCAATCTGCTAAGGGAGTCCCGGACCGGCTACCCAGTGAAATCCTCACTGGAGAACAACTAGCCACAAGACCAGTAGTTTGAAAGGAGTTCAGGCGTGGCTCTATCCTAGTGTGCGGGTCACTCTCTTGCTGTAGATAAATCAACCAAGGAGGGGTGACTCTCCCCTCAAACAATGATTTTTAGGTCAAGTGTATTTTAGGGTCAAGTTCACATTAACAGTCCCAATTCTATTTGGTTATCACTTCTTATCCAAATTTCTGAAATAAACTAATGCCTGACAAATTTTCTAATTTCCTTGATTACTTTGAGTTCAATAAAATTGGGGGAGGAAGTCAGAAAAGCCGATGCGCGATCAAACACAATGATGCAGTGATAGAAATGTGTACTTGACTCCATCACTCTACATGCAGGGTGATTCGCGCATAAAATAAAGACTGAAAATAAATTATCTATATGATGCATGAGGAAATCATCCCTAGATGAGCAACTTCTATTAATCGTGAAGAACAAACATCTAACTATCGGGAAGAGAGACCGGAGTCTGATCTTCGATGCCAATCGGTGCCCACCACAATGAATCCTACCAGCACTGTATATGGCTTATCTCGGCACGTGGTTGGTAATCCTAATAAGTTAACTTCTTCAGATTTATTTTAGCTAAGTCCAAATATGATCTATAGGAGCATATAAGCAATTAGGTGTGGGGAACTTAGCTAATCACATCACAATCGGATAGAAATCCTAAGTCTAGGGGCCAAAACCTCGGGAATCAAATAGAAATAGAGGAGAGAAAAATAAAATCACGAAAAATCACGGTGAGGTCCCCAGGGTACACCGATACTCGGCGCAACAGACCCCGAAGTATAAGTGTCCAAAGAGTGTCCAAAGTCTACAATTATTACAATAGAGAGAGTTACGAAAATAATCTATCTATATACTATAACTACTCTCTCCCTCTGCCCCTCCTTGGGTGAGGGCTCCTCCAAAAGAAAATTGAAGTGTCCCACGGGCGGTTCCTCGCACAAAAAGAAAACAGAGAGATGTCAGAAGGTAGTTATAACAAATAGATGCAAAAATAATGAAAATAAAATCTGACTACTAAGCCATGCTCCCCAGGAACAGCACCATTCTGATGAGTGGTCTACCAACTAGGGTTAAGTATCAAGATAAACAATGGTCGTTGTGACCCCAATCAATAATCTGTCTCAATCGAGAAAATAGAACCACTCAAGAAATCAACTAATGAAATGTAATGTAAGTGGTTCGTCATTTTTATTTACCTGGTATAGCCACTAGGGTCGAACACAAAGAGCACAATTAAAAGAAACTAAGTAGTCAAATTTCAAAAATAAAGTAATTTTTAGTGGTTTTTAAATTTTTAATTTTTAATTTTTAATAAAACAAACAAGCACCAAAATAAAAGAAAACAAACACACCACTCTTTTAGGATTTTTCAAAATAGCCAAAAATCCTCAAAAAATAAAACTAAAAATCTTTTTGGGTTTTCTAGGTTTTAAAGTGTTTTTTGTAATTTTTCTAAGTTTTTCAAATGTTATTGTGATATTATAAAAATTAAACAGTGCTCAAAATCCAGAACAGTGCACAACTAGGACCAAATTGTAAATTTTAAATATTTAAAATGCCCCAAGGTCCTGGATAGCAATTTTTATATAACTAGAAATAAAAACCTACAAACAGGAATTGAAAACACAATTTTGAATTTTTCTTTGATTTTATACGATTTTTATAAGTTTTTAATTATTTACTGATTTTTATGGTTTTTATAATGATATTTAAAAAAACTAAAAATTAAAACACAATAAAAGGCACATACATGAATTCTGGAGGAATTTTTTAACCATTTTTCGAATTTTTATAATTTTTGTAAGACAAACAGAGACCTTTTTAATGTTTTTTTAATTTTCAAGAATAGAAAATGCAAGCAAATTAATCCACAAAAATCACAATAAAAACTACACACTAACATGAGCTAATAGTAATTTTTTAGGTAGTTCTTAGAATTATTTTAACATTTATTAAGTTCAATAAAATGCATGCAATTAAACACAATTAACAGGGACCAAAACGCAAATATTTTAAGTCTGCATACCAAATAGATAACACACGATAAAAGCCTAGGTTGAATCTCAAAAGCCCAGGCAATTCACACACATGCTCAATATTCAACGCTCAGGGGCATAAATTCAGATATAAAAATTTCAACCTTTAATTCATAACAACATAATAGTTCAAGGCAAAAAGTGCAAATAACCCACAAGACACGTGAGGACACACGTACCTCAGACTAAGGAGGACTAAAATGCAAAAACTAAAAAGTACGAGGTCCAACTGTAAATGTTTTAACTACACATTTTATTTAAAGGACTGTATATAAAAGTTAAAATATGCAAGGGCACAAAGGAAATATACCCAATGGGGGCATGTGGCGTATGCAGGGGCCGGCGGTGACGAACGACTCTGATCATCCACTGCACCGCATCTGACGGACCAGAATCTGTCGCGGACATGCATGTCACATGCGTCGGGGGATTTTGATCTAACGACCTAGAAGCTGCACGGTCGGGCGGCTTTGATGTAATCTGGTAGAAACATGCTCATCCAACGGCAGAAGGAGGGTCTGCAAGAACAAGACCCCGACGAACTTCAACCGAACATCGGCGGAGATCCGATGCACTGATGAAGGATCAGAGATGTCTGGCAGTATCGTGAAGCTACTCCGTGTGAAATGGAAGGCACCGATGGAGGAGGCGTAGTATGATGGGTGTGAAGGTGAAATTCCTTCTGGACCTGCTCAACCAAAGCAATTGGGGGTCCAAAGTGGTCTCCAGGTGTATGTGAGTACCTGCAAGGGGTAGAGGGGAAGCAGCTGGGGATGGTGTTCGACCTCCGACGAATGCAGGGGAAGGAGATCTAGGTCCTAATCTCGCTATGATGGGCGAGTGATGACACGCCTGAGACTCGGGTTAAGTATGTAAATAAACAAGGATCGTTGTGACCCAAATCACCAAGCACGATCAATCGAGAAAAATAAATAAACCACTAAAAATAGGATAAATCAATGGAAAACGAATGAAGCAGTCTTCGCTACTCTTTTTACCTGGTATAGCGACCAAGGTTGAACACAAGGAGCACGATTTAAAAACTCTATAGTCACTTTTCAGAAATGAATTTTTAGTGGTTTTTGAATTTGATTTTTTTAAATTTTTAAAAGAGGAACAAAGGAATAAAAACACACACACCACACTATTTTGTATTTTTCAAAATGATAAAAATGTTCAGAAAATTATAAAGAAAATGTTTTTGTGTTTTATATAATTTAAAATATTTTTGGTAATTTTTTCGAATTTTCTGATGTTTTTTGTAGTTTTCTAAAAATCAAACGGTGAAAAAAAGAGTGAACTATGCACAGTCAGGAGTATTTTTCAATTTAAAAATTCTTTAAATGATCAAAAATACTGGAATTTATTTTTAAAACAAACTACAAAGTAATATCTACAATTGGAAACTGAAATCACTATTTTAGATTTTTCTAGAATTATCTACAATTTTTTTAAGATTTTTCGTAGTTCACAAATTTTTAGTTTTTATAAATGGAAAATGCAAAAAAATTGGACAGAAACTAAAAGACAACAAAACACACCTATAGTAATTTTTTTGGAATTTTTAACTACTTTTATAATTTTTATGAATTTTGCAATTTCGAGCAGACAAAAAGTTACTATTTTTTATTTTTAAAAAAATATTAAACGATAATAAAATGCTATGAAAAAATTACGCAATGTTAAGACACATAGCAGGAACATACATGAATCTTTGCAAAATTTTTCGAGCAATGCAAACATTTATTTCATCACAAAGATCACGCAAGTTCACTGTTCTGGAACACAGGGACTAAAACGTAAATACTTACTGTATCTGTCTTAAATTATAATAAAAATAAGTATGAGGAAGAACATAATAAATTACCCAATGGTAGCATGCAAAGCATGTGAGTGCTTGTAGGCAGGAACTTCTTCGAGAATTCAAGAAAACTTCAGGGACGTTTATTGCAATTTTCCCGAAAAAAAAGATTTTTTATTGGATCAAACCCCTCCCTAGGGTTCTGTCTTTGCTTTTTTTTCAAGAGGGGAGCGGCCGCCGTTTCTTTAAAGGAGGAGAGTCCAGGGCACCGCCGGAGCGGCCTGAACGAGGCGCGGCGGAGGAGGCGGGCCCGCCTGGCCGCGCATACGGAGGTGGGGGGCGAAAGGCGCGTGAAGGCAGCGTGGCGGAGAGGGAGGCGTCACGCGCGGAAGCTGCTCAGCGCGGGGGGTCTGATCAGCATGCCGCGCAGGCGGCACTGGAGCATCACCTGGGCGGAAAGCGGTGCCGTTGGAGATGGGTGCGCCGTGCGGGGGCTCGTGGGGAGCAGGAGGCGGCCGGTCGGGCTGAGGAGTGCGGGCGCGGGGGTCGGAGCGCGACTGGGCAGGAGGGCAGCGCATGGCTGGTGGCCAGCGCCACCTCACGCGGGGCGGTCGCGCGCACGGAGGCGCGCTGGCAGAGATGGCGGGACGGTGGGCGTCTGCAGGCTGGGGAGCAGATCGCGCGGAGGCGTCGGGCCGCCCGCACAGGAGAAAGCGGAGGTGGAGGGCCGAGCATCACCACCACTCGCAGAGGATCGCCGGAGTCGTGGCGAGCAGGGGGCGAACGCGGGACGCGGTGGCGGTGCTGCCGTCTGCTGCAATCAATTTTTTTGTTTTGTTTTATATTTTTTTATTTGAAATCTGTAGAAAAATATATAGGATTTTTTTATTTTTTTAAAAACCGTAAACAAAGAAAAAAGGATACAAAATAAAAATTTTCTTTTATATTTTTTTTATTTTTTTGTTTCTGTTATATGATCATGCAAAACAGAAGTTAGACAGAAAAATAATTTTTTTAAACTTTTTATTTTACCTGCAAAACAAATATTAGAGATAGAAAATCAATTATATGTTTTTTTTATTTTTTTCTTATTTATTCCCTGCAAAACAGAGGTTCATTGCAAAAATAAATATTTTTTTATTTTTATTTTCCCTGCAAAAACAGTTGCAGGAAAAATAAATATATAATATTTTATTTTTTATTTTTTTATGCACAAAATAAGAGGAGTGAATGGACTCGGATCCGCGATATGGGAGATAGATCCGTGACTCCGACCACCGTACGTGGTCGGAGGTGATAGGTTGTGCGAGGTAGAACGTGAATATGTAGGGATCGAGAGATGAGATGGAAAATCGATGTCGGGCGAAAATGTGTGTTGGAGATTTTTTTAAATTCTAAGATCTAAAACTTAATCATTACACCTACACAAAAATTTAAACTATGATTTTACCTAGGAAAATGATAAGAAATAAATTGGATCTCACCTCGGGGTTCGGACACGCCATGATGGCCTCGACAAGGACCGACGCGCTGTCACCGGATGGCTCGGAGGCTAGGCACCCTTCTTTAACAAGAAACCTCTCGGAGATCGGGCTCCTCTCCACCAAAAGATTGATCAAGTGTGAATGAGGGAGGAAGGAGCCAATAAAAAGAGAAGAAAAACAAAAGAGGAAGGTTTTATACAAACAAGGAAAGTTTTATTGTGAAAATTAATAAAATCATTAATTAATTAATGAATTAATTAAATTAATTACGAAATTCGGAATTAAATTAATTAAATAAATGAAATAATTAGTAGATATCAATTAGTCACCTTACATGGTATGCTATAAAATCAATTAATTCAAATAAATCTAATAAATCAAGTATTTAAATCCAAATTTCGTAATCAATTAAAATTAATTATATAATGTTAGATAAATATTTTTGGTGATTTTTAGTTAAGGATGTTAGTTGTATACATATATTATATACATATAGTACACTATACATATATACACATAGGGAACTAATTTATAAACACACATTTTTAAAAAAAAATTATTATTTATATTTTTTTGTTTTTGTTTTTAATAAAAATAATATTTACAATTATATACATTATATAAAAATAAATATGAATAAAATATATACAACAAATATATGGGAAAACTGCACAAAACACCCCAGAAAATCGACTTTTTAACCGTAACTCCAAAAATTATGAACAATCATTTGAAAGATAATTTAATTTATAGTATAATGGAAGTGAGTTTGGTTTGATTTGAGCTCGTATGGAGCCGGAATTGATGTTTCAATTATCGCTTTGTGGCTTTTTCTGGGTTTAATTATTTGTAATATATACATTATTTTTCTTTGCAATTATTTTCATTATTTACAACATATTTTTATTTACAACTTTTATTTACAAAAATAATTAATTTAAGGTCAAATTATGTACAAATAAAATAATGTAAGTTTTGTACAAAAATACATGAAAAATATTTATAAAATATTTTTGGATTTTTTGACAGAAGACCCTATCTCCCCCTACTTTATTCCTGGCCGATCAGGTCAAGTTTTAACCTTCTCTCAGGGTTCGGGTCAGTCTGTATTTATTGCATAAATACCTCCTTTCCTTTTTCTTTTCTTCTTTATTCTTTTGTTTATGTACAAAAAGTGTTAAAAATGCATATTTAACAAGTGCATGCAAAATGGTAATTTTATGGAATTAGTGGGTATTTACAGGTATTTGACTAAGGAAGAGAGGCTAAAATAAAAGAATAAAGGCGATGAATCGTGGATTCATCATTCCCCTATATTTTACCTTTGCTAGTCCCTTAGCAAACACTTATTTGGAAAATAAGTGAAAACAAAAATAAAGAAAAGAAAAAGGAAAGAAGTTAGAAAAATGTTGACTTTTAAACTTATCTTCATAAAAATGTAGTCTGGAGCTCTGTCGGACCTTTGGATTATTAGTGTGTCGGAACCTTATTGGGAAATGGATTTAAAACCTAACAGCCTCTAAGTTCCACAAGACTCCTATTCATGTCTCCTCAACAGTCAGATCAGAACAAGTCTACATACACAAATTCTTATGACTATGAATCTTTTCTTGTACATGTAAGTGAAATATAGCTCCTCATCTCAAAAGTAGAAAAGAAACAACCTCTCCCAACAAGGTAACTCTAATCCCCCTGTCTGGCAACTCTTTCCTCGAGGAGCGGGGATATTCCCTTCTAAGTTCAAGTACAACCAGCTCAAGAAGAGGGGATGGAGAAGAGAATGGACGGTAACCAGTGTAGTCACCTATTCTTGGATGCCTGACCAGTGTAGCCAAGTCACCCGCTGCAAGCTCACAAATATATGACTTTGAAGCTCTTATTCTTTTTTTTACTTGTATATACACTCCGACAGGCATTTTATTTTTCTATCAGGCATGTCCACTTTGGAGATTTTGCATTTTTTCATTTTTTTGATAATATATACAAGGTGCAGCATGTACATAAGGAGTTTTTCCTCTTGAGCCTGTAGACTATCACTCTTTTGAAGCATTATTGCAACCCCACAACATCCCGTCTTTAGACCTCAACATCGCCAAACCAGGTTGAGACGCACTTCCCTCCCTAGAGGAGGACGAGAGGTTCCGCCTAGATGTACTGCCCTCGTATGCTACCCCAAGCCAAAAGATTCTACCCCCTCACTACCTCCTCCATGAAGAGCTACGTGTAGAGTGCATTGTCCAAGGTAAGCCACGGTCTGAAAGAATCATGTGTGTGTTGTTAAATATTCTACTTAGACTTATCAAGATGACATGTGAACATAGTCTTATGGACTCAAAGAATTAAGTCACTAAGACCTGAAAAGTATTAACTCCAAATCTTATAACGTTACTCTGAAATTATGTGGATTAAGGTCCAATTAAGCTCCATTCTTCAAATTTATTCCAGACTTAGTTTAATTGTCAAAATCATCATGAAAAATGCTCATGCAGATGCAAGAAAGTATGTACATGCAAAGAAAACAAAACAAAATCTTTTTGTGAAACAATTTTCAAAACTTTGAATTTTTTATGGATTTTTTTTAAAATGATGCACATGTAAAAAGTTTTTTTTGTTGTTTTTTTTCAAATTTTTATAAACTTTAGGGTTTTGTAGTTTTTTTTAACAAAAGGTTAGTAATATATACAAGTATATAATTTTTTTCTAGAAAAAAGTTAGGGAAGAGATACTTTTTTACACGGGAGTGAGGCAATTATTTACAAGAATAAGATTAAAGGATTTACAACTTGAGTAATTTATACAGGTATATACACAGTTGGAATTTTTTTCTTTTCTTTTTTTATTCATTTTTTTGTGATGCATATATTCTTCAAATTTATTTGAAAATAATTTTACAAAGAATTTTGAAAACTATAGTCCAAATTAATTTTTCACACAATTTTACAGACATTTACACACATTTGAAAACTATTTTGCAAACATTTTTCAAACAGTATATATAGATTTTCAAAATAATTTTTCAACCATTTTTTCAAACATTTGCAAATAGTTTTCTTTTTACAAAATAATTTTATTTCACACAAAAAAGAAAATTTTTTACAAACTACAATATTTTTACAAAGGTTGAAAACATTTTTCAAACATTTTTCAAATAGTTTTCAAAAGATTTTTCAAATATATTTTCAAACTACTTTCAAAATATTTTTCAAAATGTTTTAACCTGATTTATTTATCAGTATATAAAAAAAGAATTTTTGAGGAATTTTCTGCATCTTTTTGTTAGTTAGTTAGTTAGTGTTTTTTTTGAGTATTTACACAGTGTTTTAGCCATATTAAAAAATATGAAAGTACGAGTTATGGCTAAAGTATATATACAATATATACGACACCCCCTATACTTAGCTCGAACTATGTCCTCATAGTGATCAAAGAGCTGGAAAGAAAGACATAACTCGTGCTAAGTATTGAGAAGTGAAAAGAATGCTATGCTACAACGACGAATAAAAGAATGAAATCAATAGGAGTCGATGATCCCCCTATACTTAGGATCAAGTAATCCTAAGTATAGAAGATTGTACACAAGGGGAAAACCAAGGAGTAGAATGTACTGGGTTTACCACCCCTATACTTAGGGTAAAATATCCCTAAGTATAGGCAGCAAAATAGAGGTAAAAAGAATCAAACGAATAATCACAAGTCTGACACCCCCTATACTTAGGGTAAAGTACACCCTAAGTATGGAATGATCATGAGACGGAGATGGGGTGTGAGACAGAAAGAAGTTATGATATGGACAAATGGATCTGTACAGATGTGAAAAATGTCGAGGTGCCTCTCAATAAGCGCTAGAGTTTACGCCCCTAGCTGGGCGCAAATGTTAGGATAATGTCGTATCGAGGTTCAGGACGGCATCTGTCAGGCGAATACCGTACTGCTGTTGTCGTCGAAATGGGAGAACAACAACGAACTCAACAGAGTAAATGATGACACCCAGGTAATCAATTAGGCGGGTGTCTGCTACCGGGTAAAGATATGGGCAGATGAATTCGGGCTTCGGTAGAACAAAAGAAATCATCGGCTCAAGATTTGTATGGAGTGAAAGGGCAGAGCCAAAGAAGTCCAACGTGGAGAAGGAAGGATTTGTCAGTGAATCCTCTACGTTAATCACAGTCTCGAATAGATATGGAAGGTCATAATCAGGAGACTCACTGAAAAGGCTGATATCCGATGCATATAATGTAGATAAATTAGTGAAATCATCGAATACCTCAAAGATCGGATCATCCTTATGAGGGCCGTCGAGGAGATAAACCTCAAGCTCATTATCAAAAATATCAGAAAACTCGATCTTGTGATCCGCCAGATCGGATGCACTCTCAGAAAGTGAAATCGAGTGTATATGGTCCATGGCATCCTCCCGCAGATAACCCTCAGGGAGTAATGCCGAATCATCAGGAAATTGGGGATCAATGCTGTCGAAATCAGGTCCTCCAGAAATGTATCGACCTCATCAAATGGGAGGACACAAGACTCAAATACCGGACTATCAAGGTCTGTCAAATCAAAATCAGTCCCTCATTAAATTCTCTCTGCTGAGATGAACTGAATCTGAGAAAATCTTCTGAAGAATAGACACTGAATCAAGTGTGCATGGACACTGGAAAGATTCAAAGGATGGCTGAAATGCGGGTTCCTCCTCTATTTCTTGGGATACTAGCAGATCTAAAATCCAAGAATCATCAACTTGAAAGTGCGGGACTGGCTCAAAATCTGATTGTAAATCCAATGTAAACTCGACCAATGTCCGACTCTGGGAACTCTCGGTGGTAGTCAACACATCCATCAAATGATAAGTAGTAGCATCCATAACCTTTGATCGGTGTGTGCTGTCAAGATTGGCATAATGTGTCACACACTCATCTGTTGTCATATACCCCTCGTGTGATGTCCCGAATAAATCATCTCGTGTATATGCAATATCAGAAAGTGTATCCAAGATGGTCTCAACTAAATCCAGGTCAGGACAGTGGTGTGAACCACCACATGAGGTAATGACATATGAAATCTGCTCTACGGTCCTCCCCCTCATGGAGATATGGATAAGGTCAGTCATCGAAAATCCATGATCCGGAAATCACCTCAAAAGTTCTCGTAACCTCAACCATGAATCTATCAATGGCTTCTGGGGGTTAACTGAAAAATCACGAATACACGACTGCACCATCTCTGCTCTACGCTGGGGGTAAAATTTATGCAAAAATAGCGATTGTAAATCTCCCCACATAGTAATATTCCTTCCCAACCGTCTGTGCCAACTCTTGGCTCTACTCTGAAGTGTAAATGGGAAGGTGATCAACATCATTTCCTCGGAAGTGATGTTGGAATATGATCGTGATCCACAAATATCCTCAAACTCATCGATATGCAAATACGGTTCCTCGTGCACATCCCCTAAGAATTTTGGCAGTAGATCAATGAACTCTAAATCCAGAACGAATGGTCTCAAAGTAGAAGCGGAGTATGCTTACTGATCTATGCTCTCATCCATCATCCTAGGATAGAAGTCATCTAAAGCTCGCAACTGCCCCCATTCGATCGCCTATGGGATGCACTCTCATCTCAACAAGGTGAATGCCCGGGTCTCGTGTTTAGTCAATCTGGTCTCTTTGGGCTTCACTCACAGCATGTCCCGAATGGGAAGGTGGGTAGGGATAAGATGGGAAATCAGATAGATTTCTGACCTCCCAAGAGAGTGGGCGTGAATGATGGGTATGAATTGTAGAAGCCGCAAAATTCGGCTGGGATGGAAAGCGACCCATCATGAAGAGAGGGAAATGAAGGGAGGAAGGGTGGGATAGTAGAAAGAGAGATAGAAGGTGGGAGAGGGTGGGAGAGAAAGAGAGATAGAAGGGAGGGAAGGAAGACAGAAGGTAACTACTAATGATAGAGAGGATGGACGTAAGCGACTCACGCCAAAGACATACAATACACAAAGCAAACCCCCAATTCACCAACTCTACACAATGTCAAGACCGTGAGATCTGGTCTTTTATCTTTTCAATTTTAGAGTTGTGTGATCAAACAAAGTTGTACAAACACTTAGGAGGCTCGAATAGGATTTGGGCAATACTCCTTAGTGTGTACGCGAGCAATTAAAAGCACAAACAATGAGGGGATTGCTCTCTCAAAATAATGAAGTGGTCAATTACGTTTAATTTTAAAGTCAAGTTCAACTAGCAGTCCCAATTTTTAATTTCTGATTTTCTTTTTATTGGATTTTTTCAAAGATAACGCCTAACGAGCTTTCCGATTTCCTCTTTGATTAATTTGAGTCCAAAAACAGGGGGAGTAAGTCGAAAAAGCCAATGCACGATCAAACACAATGATGCATGCAGAGATAGAAAATGCGTACCTTACTCCAGCACTCTACATGCAATATGATCCGTGCATAATTTAAATACAGATTGTAAACTAACTATATGATGCATGAGGCAATCGACCTTAGACAAGCAACTTCTATTGATCGTGAAGAACAAATAGCTAACTAATTAGAGAGAGAGGTTTGACTCTGGTCTCTGATGCCGACCGGTGTCCGCCACAACGGATCTTGCCAGCGTTGTATACATCCTCTAGCAGCACGTGACCTCTCAAACGATTAAGTTAACTTTTTCAATTAATTTTTATCAAGGTCCAATTACGTTCTATAGGAATAGATAATCTATTAGGTGTTGGGCCTTAGAAGATTACGTTACAATCAACTAAAATTCCTACGTCTAGGGGCTAAATCTGCGAGAATCAACTAGCAAGTTATGGCGGTTAAATCAAGAAAATGGAAAACACCGGTGAGGTCCCCCAAGTGCACCGACACTTGGCGAAACAGACCCCAAATAAAAGTCCAGGTTCACAGTTCAAATGTCCTAAATTATTACAAAATTTATTGTTCTCTCTCAAAAATAAAATTCTTCTTCTCCTCCCTGCACTTCTTCCTGTGCGGGTCCTCAAAAAATAAACTCCAAGTTTTCTAGGCAGTACCTCGCACAAAAATCAAAGAGGGAAGGTTAGAAAACAATTATGATATAGAGAGACAAAAATAGAAAAATGACTACAAAGCCGTGCTCCCCGGCAACGGTGCCATTTCTGATGACACGTCTGAGACTCAGGTTAAGTATGTAAATAAACAAGGGTCGTTGTACCCAAATCACCAAGCGCGGTCAATTGAGAAAAATAAATAAACCACTTAAAATAGGATAAATAAATAGAAAATGAATGTAAGCGGTCTTCGCTATTCCTTTTACCTGGTATAGCGACCAGGGTCGAGCACAAGGAGCACGATTTAAAAACTCTATAGTCACTTTTCAGAAATGAATTTTTAGTGGTTTTTGAATTTTGATTTTTTTATTTTTAAAAAAGGAACAAAGGAATAAAAAAACATACACACACCACACTATTTTTGTATTTTTCAAAATGATAAAAAATGTTCAGAAAATTATAAAGAAGATGTTTTTGTGTTTTATATATTTTAAAATATTTTTGATAATTTTTTCGAATTTTTCTGATGTTTTTGTAATTTTCTAAAAATCAAACGGTGAAAAAAAGAGTGAACTATGCACAGTCAAGAGTATTTTTCAATTTAAAAATTCTTAAAATGCTCAAAAATACTGGAGTTTATTTTTAAAACAAACTACAAAGTAATATCTACAATTGGAAACTGAAATCACTGTTTTTAGATTTTTCTAGAATTATCTACATTTTTTTAAGATTTTTCATACAATTTTTTTAGTTTTTATAAATGGCAAATTCACAAAAATTGGACAGAAATTAAAAGACAACAAAACACACATGCACTATTTTTTTGGAATTTTTAACTACTTTTATAATTTTTATGAATTTTGCAATTTCGAGCAGACAAAAAGTTATTATTTTTGAATTTTTAAAAATATTAAACGACAATAAAATGCTATGAAAAAAATATGCAATGTTAAGGCACATAGCAGGAGCATACATGAATTTTCGCAAAACTTTTCGAGCAATGCAAACATTTATTTCATCACAAAGATCACGCAAGTTCACTGTTCTGGAACACAGGGGCTAAAACGTAAATACTTACTGTTTTTGTCTTAAATTATAATAAAAAAAGTATGAGGAAGAACATATAAATTACCCAGTGGTGGCATGCAAAGCATGTGAGTTGCTTGTAGGCAGGAATTTCTTCGAGAATTCAAGAAAACTTCAGGTACGTTTATTGCAATTTTCCTGAAAAAGATTTTTTTATTGGATCAAACCCCTCCCTAGGGTTCTGTCTTTGCTTTTTCTTCAAGAGGGGAGCGACCGCCGTTTCTTTAAAGGAGGAGAGTCCAGGGTAACGTCGGAGCGGCCTGAACGAGGCGCGGCGGAGGAGGCGGGCCCGCCTGGCCGCGCGCACAGAGGTGGGGGGGGGGGGGGCGATGGGCGCGTGAAGGCGGCGTGGCGGAGAGGGAGGCGCTGCGCACGGAAGCTGCTCGGCGCGGGGGGTATGATCGGCGGGTCGCGCAGGCGGCGCTGGAGCGTGACCTGGGCGGAAAGCAGTGCCGCCGGAGATGGGTGCGCCGCGCGGGGGCTCGTGGGGAGCAGGAGGCGGCCGGCCGGGCGGTGGAGTGCGAGTGCGGGGGTCGTAGCGCGACTGGGAAGGACAACAACGTAAGGCTGGTGGCCAACGCTGCCTCACGCGGGGCGGTCGCGCGCACGGAGGCGCGCTGGCAGAGATGGCGGGACGGTGGGCGTCCGCAGGCGGGGGAGCAGATCGCGCGAAGGCGCCGGGCCGCCTGCACAGGAGAAAGCGGAGGTGGAGGGCCGAGCGTCACCACCACTCGCGGAGAATCGTCGGAGTCATGGCGAGCAGGGGGCGAACGCGGGACGTGGTGGGCGGCGCTGCCGCCTGCTGCAATCAATTTTTTTTGTTTTGTTTTATACTTTTTTATTTGAAATCTGCAGAAAAATGTTAGAGGATTTTTTATTTTTTTAAAAACCGTAAACAAAGGAAAAAGGATAAAAATATAAAAATTTTCTTTTATATTTTTTATTTTTTGTTTCTTTTATATGATCTTGCAAAATAGTAGTTAGAGAGAAAAATAATTTTTTTAAACTTTTTTATTTTACCTGCAAAACAAATGTTAGAGGTAGAAAATCAATTATATGTTTTTTTTATTTTTTTCTTATTTATTCTTGCAAAACAAAGGTTAATTGTAAAAATAAATATTTTTATTTTTTTTATTTTCCCTGCAAAAACAGTTGTGAGATAAACAGGAAAAATAATTATATAAATTTTTCATTTTTTATTTATTTATGCACAAAATAAGAGGAGTGAATGGATTCGGATCCGCGATATGGGAGATAGATCCGTGACTCCGACCACCGTGCGTGGTCGGAGGTGATAGGTTGTGCGAGGTAGAACGTGAATATGTAGGGATCGAGAGATGAGATGAAAAATTGATGTCGGGCGAAAATGTGTGTTGGAGATTTTTTTTTAATTCTGAGATCTAAAACTTAATTACTACACCTACGCAAAAATTTAAACTACGAATTTACCTAGGAAAAATGATAAGAAATAAGTTGGATCTCACCTCGGGGTTCGGATACGCCATGATGGCCTCGACAAGGACCGACGTGCTGTCACCGGACGGCTCGGAGGCTAGGCACCCTTCTTCAACAAGAAACCTCTCGGAGATCGGGCTCCTCTCCACCAAAGATTGATCAAGTGTGAATGAGAGATGAAGGAGCCAATAAAAAGAGAAGAAAAACAAAAGAGGAAGGTTTATACAAACAAGGAAAGTTTTTATTGTGAAAATTAATAAATTAACATAATTAATTAATTAATTAATTACGAAATTCGGAATTAAATTAATTAAATAAATTAAGTAATTAATAGAAATCAATTAGTCACCTTAATGGTGGCTATTAAAGGTATAAAATCAAATCTAATATACATGGTATGCTATAAAATCAATTAATTCAAATAAATCCAATAAATCAAGTATTTATATACAAATTTCGTAATTAAATTAAATTAATTAAATAATGTTAGATAAATATTTTTGGTGATTTTTATTTAAGGAAGTTAGTTGTATACATATATTATATGCATATAGTACACTATACATATATACACATAGGGAACTAATTTATAAACACATATTTTTAAAAAACAATTATTATTTATATTTTTTGTTTTTTTAATGAAAATAATATTTACAATTATATACATTATATAAAAATAAACATGAATAAAATATACAACAAATATATGGGAAAACTGCACAAAACACCCAAGAAAACTGACTTTTAAACCGTAACTCTAAACATTATGAAACCACAGCCATTTGAAAGATAATTTAATTTACAGTATAATGGAAGTGAGTTTGGTTCGATTTGAGCTCGTATGGAGGCGGAATTGATGTTTCAATTATCGCTTTGCGGCTTTTTCTGGGTTTAATTATTTGCAATGTATACATTATTTTTCTTTGCAATTATTTTCATTATTTACAACACATTTTTATTTACATTTTTTATTTACAAAAATAATTAATTTAAGGTCAAATTATGCACAAATAAAACAATGTAAGTTTTGTACAAAAATACATGAAAAATATTTGCAAAATATTTTTGGATTTTTTTGATAGAAGACCCTATCTCCCCCTACTTTATTCCTGGTCGATCAGGTCAAGTATTGACCTTCTCTCGGGGTTCGGGTCAGTCTGTTTTATTGCATAAATACCTCCTTTTCTTTTTCTTTTCTTTTTTATTCTTTTATTTATGTACAAAAGGTGTTAAAATGCATATTTAACAAATGCATACAAAATGGTAATTTTATGAAATTAGTGGGTATTTACAGGTATTTGACTAAGGAAAAGAGGCTAAAATAAAAGAATAAAGGCGATGAATCGTGGATTCATCAGCGAGCCTCGGGATGATCATGTCGTGTAAGAAGGTGTGGGGTGAGTCAAGGTGTCGATCGATGCCGGTGGAAGAGTGCAGGCGGGCTCCGACCAATTGGTCGGAGATGATGAATTGACGACGGAGCTGGAACTAATGTATAGACTGGGTGCAGAAATAAGGGCAGGTGATACCTGAAGGTTCAGATGAACTTCTAGACTCCAGGCGAAGGTGGTCGATAGGGTCTTGGCCTCAACCTAGTTGCGGCTTGCTGGGAGGCTACTCGCGACGGTTCCCCGGCCACGAAACTAGCTACAAGCCATCAGCACCTCCGACGAATCCTAAGCTACTCCTCCAACGGTTGTCACTTCGGTGAAGGTGGCTAAGGGTCTGTGGTGGCACGAGAGACGAGCTCCGAGGTGCTGGAGGTGAGAGGAGATGTTATATAGGATGCCCACGGTCCCAAAAGATCGGAGCTTGGAGCGGAACCCTAGGCAAATCCGGTTGCGCCTAGGGATCCGCGAGGATCATGGATATAAGGTTTGTAATCATGCGTAAGAATCGAAGCCAAAGGTGGTCAGGTTCGGGTCACAAAATCGGAGAAAAAGCTCCGGTGAGAGGGGTGGCAACCCGACCCAACCTGGAAGAGGCCGTTGATTGAGGTCAACAGTCGGATGTGGACCAATGAGAATTCAGAATATACAAAAATAAAAGAAAATTAAATTAAAAAAAGTAAATTAATTCAAAATAAAAATTTTATAAAATAAAAAGTGTTTATTATTTTTTAAACTATTTTTTTTATGAAAATTAAAATAATGTATCTACAATATGTAGTATTATATACATGTATAATATACCTATGTATTATGTACAAGTATTTTCATTTTATTATTTTTACAAAAATTCTTTTTGTTTTATATTTTATTTATTTACAAAATAATTTAAGGGATACAATAATTTTTATTTAATTTTTATAAATTAATCAGAGGTGTAAAATTAATAGTTAATGTATTATGTTCATGTGTATTTTGTACAAGGGTTTGATGATTTTTTATTTTTTACTTTATTTTTATGATTTTTATTTTATTTTTGTATTATTTCTAGATTTATATACAAGAGAATAAAAATAATGAAATATTTTTATTTTGTTGAAAATAAATTAAGTATAAGTATATGTGTTATATACAATACATAGAGTACCCCGATCTCTCCCGACTTATTTTCTTTGCGATCAGGTCAAGGCTTGACCGTCTCTTGGGGTTTGGGTCACTCTGTATCTATTCTAAATACATCATTTTTTATTTTTCCTTCATTCTTTTATTTTACAAATTAAATGCTAAATATGAGATATTAACAATGACATGCAAAATAAAAGAATAAAGAGTGGGAAAAGTAGATTCATCAGTAAGTAATTATATTCCAAATCAAATACAAGATCCATAATAATTGTTACTTGGATCACATGTTTCTTATGAGCTTTAAGAAAAAATAATAGATCACATAAGTTGTTGTTTTTTTATTAAATTTCATTCATTCATATTCGGCGGTATTCATATGTGGTACATAAGACTTTGTGCTTTAGCATGAGTGTCCTTGCATTGTCCTCTTCCTCCAACTCGTCTAGCCTTCCTTCTTTACCAATGCTTCATTTCTCAATAATATGATTTTACCGTTGGTGCCCTCGGTTGAAGGTCTGGATTTAAAAAATACAGATCACTTGATTTTTCCTCAAAAATAAATTTCAGTCAAAATCTGGTTGGATCATGTGATCCTTTTTTACCTATTAAATTATACCACCAGTTCAACCATCTATTTTTTAACAAAAATTAATGTCTAATTATTGAATATAATGTGAAATCCTAAAAACCACTCACGATCTAGTTTCATTCTAGTCCATGTGTTCTTTTTATCTTTTCTCCCCCCCCATTTGCGCCAATGACCCACTATCGTCTTCTCTTCTTTTTTTTACAATCATTGCCTCTCTCTTCTCACATTGTGAATGATGTTGTCCCATTCCATCAGCAACAAACGATGGCTTCACGTAAAGAAGAAATTGTCATAATCACATACAGGAAATATTATATTAACAACAATTGTTATTATTTAGAGTTTTGGATTAGATTTAAAACCATTAAATGTAAACATTACATATATGTATTTACATGAATTTGACAAAAATGTGTTTATCACAGGGAGTCTGAAAATTAGAGAGGTTGGATTCCTTTTGATTAAAGCTTGGTTGAGCCCAGAATTTTAGGATCACTCAAATTAAGGGTCTTCTAGGAATTAAGCCTTGAAAATTCACATTCACAGTCAGGGATGTATTCAACTAAGTCATTCATTCATGCTCGGGGACGAGCATGGTCTAAGTATAGGGGTATGATGAATCCCGTATTCATCATGCTAAAATTGGTCATTTAGGCTCTTTTCCCCATCATTCACCTGTAATTAATCATTAATAGGGCATTATTAGCATTCATACATGTGTGATTAATATTTGCATTTCATCATGCATAATTGCATTAAAAATCCCAAGTGTAAATTAGCCCAAAAGCCGCTAACTTCTCACATTTCAATTAATTCATTGTAACTCCGATTGACCCAAAATCACCTTCATTGTGTAGATATTACTAATCTTATTTAAAAAAAAATACAAAAAAATTACTAACCCCAATAAGTGTCAAATAATCCCAAAGTCAAATTTCACATCTGACATACTAAATTGAGCATATCTCCCACATACAGTGTCCGATTTTGGTCTACTCACTTTTAAAATACTCCATTTTCAAATACCTTCAAAACAAGACCAATTTCGTAAAATTCGGAGCTCATTTGTGAAAGTTGGGTTTTGGGCCTCTTTTGCGCATTTTGACTTTTTGCCGTTTTTGACCTCAGTTTTTATGTCCATGTATAACTCTTTTAATTTTATTTCTTCTTCATTTGTGTTCTTTGATGAAAGTTTTATTAAGCGACTTAAAAATCCAAATCCGTATCAAAACTGAGATCAAAGAAACTGACCAAGTTCAAGTGTCCGTTGTCGGTCTGTACAAAAGTTGTGTGTTTCTTACTTTTAATTTATTTTCCTATTTTCTTATTTATTAAAAATCTAAAAAAAATTGATTAGTGTGTAATTAATTTTATTGTATTTTATCATATTTTTTTATAATTTTTATCCTCTCTAAAACCACCAAAAAATACAAAATCCCAAAAAATCGGTTTTCTATACACATGGAGAACCACCAAAATACCACTTCGCACAGATAACCTCTTTTGCTCACGGGTCCTTCATAAAAGTTGTAGATCTCGTCGAGACGAACAACTTTCATGAAGGAAATTTTTCGATCCGAGGTCTCCTGCTATATCTTTTCTAATTTTCTTCATCTTTAATTTTGAAATTTTTTTGGCGTGCCAAGTGGCACCCCACTCTCTCTCCACTGCCGCCCCCCAGGTCACGTGCCCAGCACGTGACCCACCTTCTTCCTCCTCCAACAACGGCTCCACACCCCCTAACCCGTTACCCCTTCCATAACCTCCGCCACCGCCATCAATTCCTCCATAACCACCGGCATTTTGCAACGCCCCCACGACCCGCTAGCCGTTACACCCTCCAGCTCCCTACAAAAACCCTACGACACCCACCTTCACCATCATCCATCCTTCCTCCATTTTGGCCGGTGACTGCGGCTCACGGCGTGATCCAGCCATCACCTGGTGTGCTGCTCCGAGCTTCCAAGCTCGCGTTCGCTCCGGCAGCCTCTAGTAGCTGCCGTGACCCCAGCATAGGTACCCCTCTCCATCGCTCTCCTTCACCCGAACCCACGCCATCTCCGCCGGCTTTGCACAAGCCGGAACCCATCCCCCTCGACGCACACCCCCACGCCCCTTCCTTTTTGGACTAACCTTGCAGGTTTGCTCAACACCGCCGCCGGCCGAGCTCCTCTGCCACCATCGCCCCAAAGCCTCGCCTTCACCAGCTCGCGGCCGACCACCGCCTTCGCCCAGTCGCGTCTCCGCCCCGCGCCTCAGCGCACCTTCACCCACCGCCTCCTGGGCCTCCGTCGGTAGTGTGTCGACCGGCCGAGGCGTCGTCGGCCGAGCACCACCGCGCTCCGTCGCGCCTCCGTCGTGCAGCCGCACATCGGCCTCGCCGCCCGGGCCGCGCGCCTCCGCTTCCTCCGCCCTCCCCACTACGACGCACAGGCGTCGTTGGATCGGGCAGGAGGCCCTTGATCCAATGGCCTCGATTCCGCCACGCGCCCCCCCACGAGCCTTGGCCCCAGCCTCGAGGCTCGGGGCCCCCGAAGCTCCATTCGCCGCCACGTAGGCTCGGGGTTCCCGAGCCGCAACCTCCATATCCAAGCCTCTACGCACATGCTTTGCACGTGCGTTTGGGGGCAAATTGCATCAAGGCCCTCGGAACTTTCAGGATTTACATTTATACCCCCACCTGCGGAAAATTTCAGAGGGGACCCTCCGACTTTCAGAAATTATAGATAAGCCCCTCCAGGGACCATTTTGAAAAAGAAACTTTATTTTATTTATATTTTAGTCCCTGAAACTTCATTTTATCATATCTTTTTCATACAAACTCCGTTTTGAGCGTATAATATGTCATTTTGAAGCTCTTTTTGTGCTCTATCACTTGGCATAATTTGTGGACAGACTAGAGGCTGTTTATCGATAATTATTATTGAAGACATCTGTTGACTCTTGCAGGCTGAATTGTGACATATTTGTACCCTATTAAGAGATTCATGAGTTATTTTGCAGGGTTTTGAATTAGAAAATGATGGACTCAATTTCATATCGGAGGACTTAATTTTTGCTAGGGTTAAATCAAGGTGATTTATAGGTGTATTGACTTGTGGACTACAAACATTTCTTGAGAATAAAATTTGAAGTATTTTGGAGATAAATCTGATATCTATACGTGCATCATGGATTAATTTGATACATCTTACTGGATTTGACATTATTTGATCTGTGATTTCATTTCGTGGATATTGATTAATCTTATTTGGATTAAACATCACTAAATCACAGATCCTGGGCTTCATTCTCTCTGTTTCATTTTCTTGCATAGCATTTTCATCATTGCATTGTATGTATTTCTTAACACAAAAATTGACCGAGCATTAATTAATTATTTAATTTGATTTAAAAACCACACAACTAAAAAAACACCGTTCTCTATGTTCAACCTTGGTGCACTTGCCAAGTAAAAAAAATATTCCACAACATTCAAAGAGTGTGGTTTTTGACGAACCTATTTTCGCCTCCTATGCTACAATTCATCATTATTAAAGAGGTGAATTTCGCGTTTATCAACTGTCTGCCGACAGGGTCATGGCTGTACCACAACCCGTTGATCTCGAACACCTGCGGAGGCTCCTCGTAGACTGTCTCCACTTGTGGGGGTGCGTGCTACTCCTGCTGAGTGTATTGATGCTCCTCTACCCAGCTACCCTGAGGCCCATGTACCTGCTCCTGTACAAGATGGACTCGATGTACATGCACATGTGGTGCGGAAGGGGCGGGTAGTCGTATCTTGGCTACCTTCTTAGTCAATTCCTCCGCTTGTTTTGGCAATCGCGAAAGTGCCTCAAGGTCGGTGACCCTCTTGTGGATCTGCTCTACCATAGTAAGCTTATCAGCGATTATCCCCATGCTAGGGATGAGGTCATCCGTCAGATCCGCTACAGTCCTCCAAGTTGTCTCATTAGATAGGCTTGAGGGAGACAACTGATAGGCCCTGGTGGCCTGAGATTTGCCCGTTTCCGCCATCTGCTCCAGAATATTCCATACGACATCTTCGTTTTTGTTCAGATAGATGCCTCCACAGGCTGCACTCACTAACCCCTGCATCTCCGGGGTCATGTCACGGAACAAGGACTGGACTAAGATCGCCTTGGTAATGCCATGGCAAAGGTATTTCTGAGTTAAGTCATTGAATCTATCCCATGCTTCATGGAATGGTTCGTTGGGTCCCTAGGAAAAACTCACGATCTTGGTTCTCATCTGGTTAGTCATACTGAGCAGGTAGAACTTCTTCAAGAATAAATCCTTGAACTGCATCCAGGTCGTACATGTTACCCCGAGATTTTTCAGCCAATGCACAACCTTATCTCCTAAGGCAAACAGGGTAGCCTTCAACCTGATGTAGTCTTGCCCAACCCTAGGGTGACTAAGGTTGTTGCAAACCAGCTCGAAGTCTCTAAGGAAAGCATATGGTTCTTCGTTGGCGTTTCCATCGAACTTCGGTAACAGACTCGGAAAGAGGGGCTTCAACTCGAACGCTTCATGGGGAACCATAGGTACATGCCAACTATGCATCTCATTTTCTGCTGGATTGTAGGCATATACCATGGGTCGGTTAATTCCCTCTGCCTCGATCACCTGTCCCATCCTAGCCATAAGTTCTGCATTTAGCTGCTCAGCTCTAGCTAACCGGGCCAGGACTTGGTGCATGGGATCATCTCTGGGTTCCTATTCATCTGGGTGTTTCTTCGGAGGCATCTTGTCCTCTTCTCCTAGGTAAAGAAGATGGTATAGGTTAGAGGACGTATCAATAAAGACATTCTCACCGAAGCGATGGTCTTCCTTGGTGAGATTAGATGAGAGAAAAGGGTTGGTTTGAGGGTAACCACCCTATGAGTGATGGATCCTAAACTCAAGAGGGTAATGAGCTTGGGTTGGCCCAAGTTGCACTTAGGCCGATGAAGACGAACTTGTGAGGGGCTCAAGGAAAGATTTCCGAAGCATGAGTTGATATTCGCCCCAGTCAGTCATCTTGGATGGCGAGAAGAAGAATCAGGAGTATAAATGTCAAAATAGGGTTTTACTCCTACCTAAAGCAAGCAAACGAATCCAAACCCTGATTTTCACACTCAACACGATGAAGGACCCGAAACCGAGTCCGATCAGTCTGGTTGATTTTAAGTGTGATTTTTCAAGCAAGTAGCAAAGGTTACGCGACCTATAGGGGAGTCGGCTAAAAGCTGGATGTGTCTCCTCTGTTTAACCTGTCGCCTAAGATACCAACATCCTTCCTTTCTCCGCTCCTATCACTAACTGAAAGTTCAAGGACCTGCCCCTATCTACCTATAGAGTAGGCGGAGGCTGACAAGGCTGTAACTTCGCCCTTATCTACCTGCCGGAGCAGGCGGATGCTACTAGCAACTTGTCACGGTGCACTGCAATTTCACCCCTATCTACCTACCGGAGTAGGCGGAGGCTACTTGGTGCTGGTCAGTTGAACCCATAATTCAGCCTGTGATATTTGCTCGGATCGGGGTACGTGATATGGAAGGTGGGGATCTTGGCTCTGCCTTAGGGTGTGCACACATACTATGTACCCTCACTCAGCCTGAAAACAAGGTCGGGGTTAATCTCCCGCAAACAGAATTTCCGATTTTTATTGATTTTTTGGGTCAATTTTGTTTAGCAGTCCCGGTTTTAAGTTAGGTGATCACTTGATTAATCCAACCATAAGGCACACCTATCGTCCAGTCTCAATTTCCTTTAAACCTAAGTTTGGAAAACCAAGGGGGAAGGAGTCGAGAAAAGCTGATGCACGCTAAAACAATGATGAATGCCAAGTAGAGAAGACTTACAGTGATCCTTTCGCTTTATATGCGGGATGCAAAACATAATTGATTTTTTAAACTATATGAATGCAAGCGATGAAAAGCCGCTCCTAAACAGGCAGTTCTATTAGCGAAAGAAGAACATATTAAATTTGGCTAAGATCTGCGGTCTAAGTGCGTCTTTTAGGTATGAAGCGTGGTCCTAGAATTTTACGAGCACAAACATTCCCTAAAATATCTCTAAGAGCCGCAAGTGCAGGTCCTATTCTACGTAAAGCAACCACACAACACGCGGGGACACATTTTATTATGACTTACACGCACGAGAACACAAATGGGAACCGCTGAAAAATGCAAAGGAAATAAACAAAATTACAAGTCCTCTCACTAACACTCAAATTATTTCAATGCAGGTTCCTTGGCTCGCTTGGCGAAGCGCCTTCGACTCCTCGTATTCCTCGTACGAAAATAAATGGAGGTCAGATAAAGGACAACACAAAATAAACAAAAAAATGACAGAAAATATTCACATGAAAAGTCGGGAATCAGACTATCCGGGGATGGAAAATAAAAAATCGAAATTCTCTAAAAATTAACCTAAGTCGCGCCTCCTCGGCAACGACACCATTTTGACGAGCCCTCGACTACCCTTGTTATTTCAATCGGATTAATGATCGAACTAAATGTTAAGTTCGTTGCAGTCGGGTAATCGGGACTTATCAAAACCACTCAAATTAATGTTAAATTAATTGCAAGTGGTAAATTTATTTTACTTGGGCAAGCCCAAGGCCGAACTCAGGGAGGCAGCTTTCTCCTTAGGTTAATTTTAAGTTAATTTCGATGTCATATTTTCAGAAGAATATTTTTTGTCTTTTTATAAAATTTTTTATGCAATTAAGGAAAATACAATGTAATTTCAAGCCAAATTTTAAGGTTAAATTTGAAAGATGGTCAAATGAATTCCAAAATTAATGAAACTTGCCAGAATATGATATGCAATGAGACTAAGCTACTGGAATTTTTTTAGACTCTAATTGAATTAAAAATGAATTTAATATGGATGTAGGGTAGTTTTTATAAAATTAATTTTAATAAACACTAAAGCACATTACTTTCAGATATAAAAATTATCCTAGATAGGTCTATGTGAGATGAATCCAGAAAACTGATAAACCTAAAAAAATGTAAATTGGACCTATTAAAAATCAATTAAGTAAAAGCCTAATTAATTTATTCAGGCCTCGAGATGCGTTCAAATGGGTTGATTTTTGGGCACATTATAGAATAACTTAAATAGATCTAATGTGATTTTATGATGATTTTTAGAGCAACAAATAATTTAATAATCAATTTAAAGCACACAATGGACAAATTATGTCAATTTCCACAATATATATATATATATATTAAATTCTACGAAGCTCACAAAAATATGACACGTGTCATAAAGATAAAGCACAAGTTTATATACAACATGCAATTTTTTGAATTTAAAAATGATGATAAATGAATGCCTAAATGTACGTGCAAACACATGGGCCAAAATGTAAATAGGAAATAAAATTTCTAATTCTGAAATATGCATATAGGGACTAAAGTGCAAATAGCTATAATGCAGGGGTCATGCGTGCAAAATGTCCATGAGAACACGCGCGCCTCACGTGACGCGCCAGATAGGGACTGATTTGCAATTCTAGAAACTTGTAGGGGCCTCAGTGCAATTTACCCAGCCCACATCTGGGAGACACGTGAGATGCTAGGATCGAGAGACTTCAGAGGCTCGGGTGTCAGCTCGGATGCTCTAGAGGCTCGGGCGTGCTTCAGGTCTTGCTTCGGGTGCTCCGAGCCTAGGGTCGGGGAAGAGGCTCGGAGTGCGTTACGTGACGAATGCTGGGCCGTTCGATTTGGATAGATCCAATGGCGGCTGAAGCAGGCGACGTGGCTCCCTTGGATTCGTCAGATTAAGAGAGATCCAATGGAGGTTGATGCGATCGACGTGGCGTGATGCGGGTCGTCAGATCCTCGCATGATTGGATGGTATCTGGAGCTCGAAGGCGATGGCGACGTGGCAGATGGTAGACCGCTAGATCCTCCTGATCCAACGGTGGCTGATGCGGACGACGTGGGCGAACGAGGACCGTCCGATCAAGGCGATCGGACGGTGGCTGCTTGTCTTGTTCCTCCAGGCCGCCGCCTCCTGCGGCGGACTTGGCGGGACTCCGGCAAGGGGCTCCTGGCTCCGCCGCCTTCCCCCGTGGTCGGTGAAGATCGCTGGAGGCTCCTGGATAGCTTGCAATGGTCGTGGAGGCGTGGCTGAGCCGCCGAATGTCCTGGAAGTGACCGACGTCGTCTGTAGGCTGGAGATGGTGAAGCTCGAAGGAGCTTCAATGACGAGTCCGATCAGTGATGAAGATAGGACCTGCAGTGTTAGTAAAAGCCAAGAAGGTGCGCTCGTGTTCGTGGGGGCAGTGAGTGTGCGAGAGGCATGTGGCGTGAAGGTGAGAGCGGTCCGGTGTGCTTCTCCGACGGGAAGGCGGAGTTGTGGTCGGAGGGGGACTCGTGCGTCGTAGGGGTGATTGAATAGGTACGCGAAGATCAGAGCTCCAAGGCGGAACTCAAGCGATAGTTGGTGGAGGGCGGAATCGAACGAGGCGACCTGATAAATTAGGAGAAAAACAAAGGAAAAAAAGAAGAAGTCCGGAGGATGAATGGAGGGATCTAGCTAGGGTTGGAAGCTCGGAGGAGGTTTCCGATCATCGCTTGAGGGTCGGTAGAGGGCCCGAGCTCGTGCAGCTCGGAGGAGGAGCTGCTACACGGTGAAGATACACAACGTATCTCGCCGGAGGGGAACCACCGTCGTCGCTCGCTCTTAGGCCAAATCTCTGTCACAGATAGGTTTAGGAGAGCTCTAGGGTACCTCGTGCTAGGGAGGATAGGGTCGAAGGTGACCGGAGGTGGGGTATTTATAGGAAGAAGGTGGAGGTCCATGTGATGGAGGGATAGGTTGGCGTGGGGTTTGTGGAGAGAGGGAGAGACGATCATGGTGATCGTGGGTTCCGACGAATGAGGGATGTCGGGGCTACGTCGTGGGGAGATCAATGAGTGGAGAAGGTGGTGGAGATGGTGACAAAAATAAAAAGGGCGGAGAGGAAGCGCGAGGTGGGCGACGTGGGCGAGGCTTCTTTGGGGAGGAAGAAGACGACGTCGTAGCCGTTGGATCTCGTGATCCAATGGCTAGGAGGTGGGAGCGAGGGAGTGGGTAGGATTAGATCCTGGTGATGCAATCGAAGGGCTCAGAAAGCGTCACGTGGCATGATGGGATGAAGGCACTAACAGACGATGGAGACGAGATCTGGGATTTTGATCCAAGGGTCGGGGTTTAAGCGGGATTGGTCGGTTGTGATCTGATCATCGGGTGGCCACGGGTCTGATGCGTGGCGCTAGGAGATTGAGGTAGAAATGTGGGGTCTGGATGAGATCAAGAGTAGATCGGAGGGTGATGGATTGAGCGGGAGTGAACGGCTGAGATGAGAGCTCATGGAGGGTGATCGGATGGTGTTGGAATGCACCACGTGACACATTGAGATGGAGGCGCTGGTGATTGGCCAAGATGCGATCTAGTCCTAGATCAAATGGTTGTGAGCTGATGAGACGTGAGCGACCGAGATCTAGAGGAAGGAGGCGATCTGACAGCCAGGAGAAGGGACGCGTGGCGAGCGGATGAGTGGGCCGCGTGGCGCAATCAGAGAGCGCCATGTGGCCCGATCAGAATGGCTGAGAAAGAATGTGAAATAATATGGAGAAAATGATCGAATTTAGAAAAATTCAAAACATGAAAGTTATAGATCTCGATGAGATCTACGAGTTTCATATTAACCAAAAATGGAAACGAGGTCGAATAAAGTAATAAAATATAAAGGTACAAATATACATACATATAGTATACAATGGGGGCTCAAAACACAAGTTTTGCATACGAGCTCCGATTTTAATGAAATCGGTCTCATTTTGAAGGTCTCTGAATGTATATTATTTTTAAAGTGAGTAGGCTAGATCAGAGACTGTATGAGAGAGACATGTGTATTCTAAGGTCCATGGTCTCAAACTTGGTTTTGTGTTTTATTTGTCAATTTTACAGGCTAGTATTTTTTTGGTATTAATTTTAGTAATATATACAATATGAGTGGATTTATGGGATTTAGAATTAGTGTAAAATATTTATACAGATGAGTGATTTTTACAGGTGACTCTGGCTTCTTATTTCATGCAGATGTAAATGCTAAAATGCAGATGTTATCAATGCATGCATGAATGCTAATTATGCAATATTGGTGGAAATATGCTTCTAATTACTCGGGGACAAGGCTCTATTTTCAACTTTAAGAGTGATGAATCGCAGATTCATCAGAGAGCCCGACCCTTCCCATATCCTACACGTCTGGAAACTCTCATCTATTGCATGCATCATGTCTTCATACACTGTTTATAAATCAAGAAAGTTAGGTGTGGGACATACGAGTTGATGATCATAGTATTTCAATTCGGAATTAATTTTTCTTAATTAGTCTATGGTTTAAATTCTGCTGGCTATTCTTGAATTTGTTAGTGTTTGTTTTTTCCCATCGGAATATTTTCTATTATCGAACCTTTACCCAATATGGGTATTATTCACATTTTTTTAACATGCAGTGCCTGGTGCACATGTTGTTGTTAATTGTGTAAGTTTGGTTCACTCTTTCAATTCCTGTAATGAGAGACGTCTATGGTATCTAACATTGAGTACACTTGTATAAAATGAGAAATCAACTTCGCTAGAACTGAGTTTTAGTTGTTTCACAATTATTATGGTATATGTTTTAAATAATTTTGGCTCATCTAACTTGAATTGAGATTGACTTTAAACAAAAACTCAACGTTAATTATCTATAATGGGTGGAGATGGCCCGACCCGATCCAAGCTCGGCCCATAGGAATTGAGTCGGACCTGGACTCGGGCCGAGCCAAAGAAAATTTTACGAGCCTAGGCCCGACCCAAAACCCAAAATTTTTAAATGGGCTTGAGCCTTAGGGCCCGTTCGGTAGGAGAATAAGCAGGAATAAGGATGAGGAATAAGGGGAATAAGGGTCTATTCTCCGTTCGGCTGGAGGATAAGAATAAGGAGAATAAGGTGAAATAAAGGTAGGTAAGGTGAGATAAAGATAGGAATAAGAGTGAAATAAGATGAAATAATGGGGAATAGTCGTACCACGGGGAAGCGTGTTGGAGACTTATTTCCTTTATTCCATTCCTCCTTATGACCCAAACGAACAGGGCCTTAGGGCATGTTTGGTTGCTGGGTTGGATAGGGTTGGGTTGGGATAGGTTGGGGTGGGTGAATAGTAATCTGTGAGGAGGAAGTACCCCTGTGAATAGTAACCAGGGTTGGGCCAACCCTGCCCAACCCTGCAACCAAACATGCCCTTAGAGTCTGACCCAACATGGCGCATGCTCATCTCTAATTACACGGATACTTGTAAAGTTTACGACGGGAAAAAAAGAGGCAGCTGGACGTGAGCTCATAGAGGCGGACCTCAGCACAGGAAATTATGGCGATGTTTGTGGGGACTGAGTTGAGGGGGACCAAAAGAGAGAGAATGCGACTTGAGGAGGACCCGGAGAGAGAGAGAGTATTAAATTTACAAGTAGACAAAAGAAAAAAGCGGGGGAAGAATAATAATACAAAAAATCGACTATTTGTGGGTGGAGGGGCAATGGGTGGGAGACTACTTTAGCGAGATTGGAGGATGTGATTGATCGATTCATCGGAGGTAGACGGAGAGTGGGAACCGCTGCATCTCCAGGTAGGAACGAAGAGGGTCGAGGAGACCGCACTGGTCTCTCAGGTCCTTCATCTCTACCCTATTCCTCCAGTTCATCCTTTGTGTGCAATTTCCTTTTTATGTTTTGGAGATCTAATCTTTTTTCCCCAAATTGCGAGTTACCCACAAATTATTTTGTTCTGTTTTCTCTGTTTTCTTGTGTTTTTTCTCGAATTGGTCCACTATCTATAAATAAAGTTGTTCCTTTTTGGGGATTTAGGGGTGAAGGGATGTTTTTAGATGGATTGTTTGGAATGTATGCGATATTGTATTACATGAAGGTGAAAAGGAGTTGCGGTTTGCGTTTGCCTTTGGACTTATTAGAGGCTGATGACTGCGAGAGTTGAGAGTGGTGGTGTTTACAGACCGTTTAATTGCAGCTTGTGTGCGGTTCCTTTTGGATTTATCATTTTTTCTCCCGAAAGGATAAAATCATGGATGGTGATGAACTCCGCAACAAGGCAGATTGAACGCAGGATTAGTGGTGTTGACTACTTGGATTCTAGGAGATCATGAGTTATGCTGTATAGGGCCATCTAATTTTCTTGCAGATTAGTGATATTGGCTACTTGGATTTTATGAATTTAGCTCTAAATTATTGGCTTGTTCTGGACGATTTCTTTCCAGCGTCTTCCTTGAATTCTCTTGTAAGACGAGCATATGTTCACCTTTTCATGGATGGTGATATCACTTTGAACATGTACCTCTTGCTTTATTTTCTGAAGGCGCCACATCATCTTTAGTCCTTTTTTAACTTTTTTTGGTAGTGGCACATATCCACCTTTGCATCTGCATTTATATTATAGGCTTTTTTTGACAGATTTATGATTTATCACTGCAATACCAGGACATGTATTACACTGTTGGTCTTGGTTGTTGAACTGTTGCATTGTACTAACATAGGATGTGTTTCTTCAGCATCAAATACCCCACTGCAGCATATTTTTTATATCGTTGCATACTTTTTTTTATTAAAATGTCACACGTAAATTTTTTATCATTTTTTATTTTTTTATGTTAAAAAAATCAAATTATTTTTTTAACACCCAGTATAAATACCGAATAGCTATGATGATGACCACCGCCGGGGGTAGTCAAGTAGCTACCCCACCTATTTTAGCTTAGTCTAGAAAAGTTATCTTGAAATGAAACTTTGTGGTTTAAGACCACACGATATAAGCATGTAATCATTCAAATTTCATCTCAATTTTAGACCCCATCTCCTTCATCAAGGGATTCAATCTTCAACGATCTAAGTAATGCTGAAATCTACCATGTCTGGATGGACATGTTATGGAAGTCCAATTTGAATGACATTTAAAACGCTTATTTTCCATATTAATCGATGGCAATCCACAATCTCAAGTGAAAGTGCAATTTCTGTGTATCTAAAACCGGTTGGGATGGATAGTTGGCTACACAATGCATGTAACCCATTTGATCCTTCCCCACCCGAGACACACATGCATATGTTTACACATATACATGTATATATACATATGTAAAAACATGTATATATAGATATGCATGTTCATGTGCGTGCCTATGTTTGTGTGCAAGTGTATGCGTGTATACATGTGTGTGTTTTGCTTTATTATAAATCTTAGTATTGGTTGTTTAAGAGTGGGTACGGTGGTAGGAGAACTTGGGGAGAGTAGTGGGACCTGGAGGACTTGGTAGTCATAGGAACACAACAAAGCTGATGCTGTGCATGCAAAACTCTACATTTTGCTTTATTTCTACAAAAATTCACAGTATAGAACTATAACTCTGTTTATGTTTCTTTGCCTTGGCTTTGTTCACCTCTGCCTCCTGTTTGTGCTTACAATAATAATTGCCTTTTGCACCCATCAACGTCAGCATTTTGTTTATCCTTCTAGTTTTAGCCATCTTGCCTTTTCATAATTCTACTCATGCTTTATCCATCTACTAATTTGTTTGAAACATCATTTGAGTCATAACTGCTATCAATGAGGAGTTTCCGTTTGTTTGTTAGGTGATCAATTTATTGCGCCCTGTTTGTATTAGTATTCTGTCGTAAGGATGACTATTCTGGATACGTTGTTTTGTCACACTTTCCCGGTAAGCTTTGTATCTTTAAGATCTCTACTGGGTTCAACCTCATGGATTACTACCCTTTAGTTTTCAAGTTAGAAGCTTTATGTGTTTTAAGGCATTCATCTTTGTCTGTCCTCATGTAAACATGTATAAGACGAACACCAGCATACATATAATACACATTTGTGAACACATACACAGGGTACAGCGGTACAATTTCCAGATTATACGTGGTCACTGGCTAAATATTTTATTTGATGTTAAATTTTGGGATTAAAAATGCCCAATAAGAGCAAGAAGCTACTCAAGTTTCAAGTCAATTACACCTACATTCTCTTTCAACAGTGTCAAAATTACCCGTTGCAGGCACGGATATAATAATAGCGAATCACTATGATGAAACGAATAGGGTTGGATATTGCCATGTGCTTAGGAATGGTTCCTACATGAAATGTTTCGTGGTAGAATACCTTTTTTAAAATGGCAATTAGTAAGATTTAAACTCTGATCTTTAAGATGGAAACTCAAATGGTCAACCCATAACTGGGTTCAGAATATAACTTTTAGGTGCAGGGGTTGGGGCTCCATGTTTTCACAAAAGTGGCCATGCATGCATGATTGCATGTGGTTCCTTTTTGTTTAATGATATGTATCTTGTTTGTTGTCAAGATTTTTTTTAATCTGCAGTTTCTCATTGATCAAAGATATGTAACATCGATATATCTTGGAAACTCCATGTTTATTAGGTGAGGTAAACATTGGAGTGAAGGTCTTATCTTTTTGGCCATCAAAGATGTTGAGAACCAACTGTATCAATGTGGATCACGGCTCTTCTTATTCGGCATCAGATCCTGGCAATATTTATCCCGTGTGGTTGAATAAAAGTGCTTCTCATATTTCACCAACTTCCATTCCCAAGAACTTGAATCTGAACATGGATTCTCCAACACAAGGTTGTGATCTGATGAAGCAGCTTGGCTGGCCATTGCATGACCAGAATTCTTCCTCAAATCAATCTACCAATCAGTCTCACCCAGGTGTAGCATTCATGAACGGGCAAAGCTTTCGTCTGCAACTCCTTTCTGCTAATCTTGTTTTTGCTTCAAAATTTGTAGAATTGCCATGTTTATTTTTGTTTCATTGTCATCTCTGCGACATCGAAGATCATTTTTTCAACAGCTAGGGTAATGGCCTATAAGAAACTTATGCCGACAATTATACATTATCTGTTCAAAGTGCTCAAACATTACTCCAGGAATTGTTCTTATGTATTTAGCAATATCTTCCAGTACCATGCAATGAAATTATAACCTTTGGGCTCATATTCCTAAGTAGTTTTTTAGTTCTTAGTTTAACTTGCAGTTGTTTTTCATAAAATTGCAATTGTATTTTTTTATTTCGTACATTTCCAACAGCCCTCATGTAATTTATCCTGGAATAGGAACGGAGTTATCAGTTGTCACCTTTGTTAGAGTATTGGGGGAGTTTTTGTTGACCTTGATTGTGGTTTTTGGTCTTGTGCATTTATTGTATATAAACAAAACTTAGCTGCTCGTACTTGACGACAATACTATACAGTAAATGGAAATACTTAGACTGGAAGTATGAATCCAACTTGCTGGATTTTCCGCACCAGTGGGTAAATAATATAATGGTCTGAGAGATATTTGGAGTTGGATTATGTCTGCATAGTTTCATGCTTATATAGATTTTCCTTACCCAAAGTTTTGAACATAAAGATTCAAAATCGTAATGCATGAGGCTGACACGTTTCCTTATTTCCAGGAAGTGAAGATGTAGATGCAAGGAAGGCGACTGATTGCAATGTAAAATCAATTTCGTCTCCTGGAACTCATAAAACAGCCTATCCAGCTCTGAAGATCAACTTCAGTGAGTTATATGTATGTGTATTTCTGTCATAACCGATTAGAAATAAATGACACAAATTATCTTTCTATTCACCTCTAAATCAATAGGTGTTTTAATTAGATTCTCGGATATCTGAAGTGACAAAGATTAACTCAGTGAGTCATATGTATGTGTAATTCAGTCATAAGTGATTAGAAATAAATGACACAAATTATCTTACTATTCACATCTAAATCTATAGATGTTATAATTAGATTCTTGGATATGTGAAGCGATTTAATCCAATACATGTGTCAGGGCATGAGCGCTCCCGTTCATTCTCGTGCAAAGGGAAATGTAGCGTCAGGGCACGCCCGCTGGCCCTTGAAGGCCTCTATCTCGCGAGATGAGGGCTACCGTCTTCGCGAGAAAGTAGAGAAGGGAGAGGTGGTGATTTAGAATTCTTGCATGCCATCAAAGGATCGGATGACGAGTTGCGTGGGGGTATATTTTTTTTTGACGCTCTTGCTTGGGGGTATATCTTCGTGCAGATGGCTTTAGGACAAGGCAGAGGGGGGTTGTGCCCGGTGTTGGGTCCTTCGTGGGCGGTGGAAATGGGTGATGCTTCTAGAGGGAGGCATCAGAACTCTTGCAGGAGGCGAGGAAGGTTCTAGGACGATACTCCCTCACACCGGTATCGGTGTGGTGGGTCTCTAACCCTCATGGAAGATGCTTGAGGGGGTAGTTAGAACTTTTGATGTGGAGGGTGGATATGACTCCCTGATGGAGGATGCCAATGTCGTTGGGAAGGATCTTTCGGAGGCTTTGGTTACAAGTTTCGAGGAGAAGGATTGGATGTAGCTTATGTAGAATCATCTACGAGCTCCCAAAGCTCCAACGAAGGATTTTCTACTTCAACTGTGGGAAGGAGTGGGTACATGGCCAATCCTTGTTTGCTTAAGGAGAAGATCTGTTTCCACTGTGGTTTGGCGAGGCATAAGCATCGTGTTTTTTCAGTATGCGATGAGTGGGAAAAACCTTCGATACAACCTGAGGAGGATGTCATCCATAGTAACGAGTTTCTAAGACTTTGCGCCAGCTTGCGGCATAGAGGGGGATGGATTCTTCTCCACTAGATGGCATGGTAATTAGAGAAGGTCTAAGGGATGATTCAGACAACTTGAAGATGACTATCGGGTGGGTCTGACATATGGAGTGGAAGTGGACAATGCGTGCTTACCCGGTGACATTCTTGGTTTGCGAGGTTTGTCAACCAAGTATGCGGATTCTGTCCTTTCCAATGGTTGGGAAGGGTTACAGTCTTTAGTGCTTTGCTGATGTCTTAGGTTCTTAAATGGTGACTCAACCCATTCTCCCCATTCTCCACGTTGCATGGTCTCTGGGTTTCTCTTCACAGTAGATCCTTGGCTACGATAAAAGAGGTGTTAGCTTCCATTAGGTCGGTAGCGGAGATTGTGAACAATGGTCTACATTCTGGGAAAACGTGGTATTGTTGGTACTACTAGAAGGCCATGTCTTGTCTTTACCTAGACAATTGGAGTGCAGACCAGGAAGTCGGAGATTATGCTTTGGGTTGTCCCTCCTACTGAGATGATACATACATGATGACAGATTGGGTTGAATACGTGACTACGACTTGTCAAATCGATTCGACTCCTTCGAAGCCGTATCTCCATGCTTTTTTGAAGGGCTCTTACATTGCAACATCTAGCTTGAGTGATGTCAGCATGGAATTTGACATTTTCGAGTCCACTTGTGTTGCATCGATTGTCTCCCCACCTCCACCTTTGGCTGAAGGTGGGGGTGGGTTGCATAGAGTGCTATTAGTTCTTTTTAAGGTGGACCCATATTTCAGGTGGCAAGGAAGCTAGTCTAAGCGGTTGGCAGGTATATGAAAGATATGCCATATAAGGACCTGCTGGATTTTTCGTGCAAGCAACGAAGAGTTGATCACCTATTATGGGAAACTCATTTCTCAAAAAAAGGATCCAGGGAAGAGCCAGGCTTGGCTAGTTTAGTCAGGTCGACATAGTTCTGCCCACCAATGTGTAATCTGATTCTACTTGTACAACTGATCATGTAGGGATGGTGGACACCCCAATTGTGACGTAAAGGAGCCAGGTTGATATTTTGTCCCTTAAGCGTCAGGTGGTGATATGCGTGGGTGCTCACTGGCAGGGCTGGCCCACTCGATTTCACAATATGGTGTGTTGGTTGGCCGGATGATGTGTGTTGGTCTCTCTGATTGGCATGATAGTACGTGGTGTTCAAATAGGAGGCTTTTATGCATAGAATGTGCTAAACATGCATACTTCTTAATCATACACAACTCCACACTTTTAGCCTTAAGATTATATAAAGAACTTTTTGGGTGTGCATCTTTGAGGTGAACACCCTTCACCCTTTTTCCTTTAAAAAAATGTATGTTATGTAATTTTTCTTATAGTCCACCAGTTGTGTTATTGAGCTAGACACACTTGCGAGCTCAAGGTTATGGCTCGTGCCTTGTTTGCTTAGACAAGCTTATCGAGTCCTAGCCTTTTGGACACCCCTACTCTCCTAGCAATATTGCTTTTGGTGATGCCATCTATCTTGAGTAAGAGATATTCTCTATTACAACCTTTCCCATCCAGCACGTGTCTATCCTTTTCATTGTGCATCTCATCACCCATGCTTTCCCATTAAGACTCCATGTAATATTTGACCCATCCAACATGTTTGCTCTCCTAGAAGAACTCCTAATTGTCATTCATCCGCTTTCCTTGAAGCACATAGTAACTTTTACATAGGTTACATGGTTTAGATGTTTCTGTGGAGAAAAGGTGTCCCTTTTGGGATGTATTGCCATTTTTGTGCAATGGATCATAATGTTCTAGTCATCCACATTTTATTGTATTCTAATACAAATACGATTATACTTAAATAAGGTTTGTGGAGAAAAAGAAGAGAATAGAATGCGATACTTTATTCAGGAGGTCTAGGGGTCTTATATTGGCCAAAACCCTAGAGCACTCATAAAAGAGAAATTACATAAAAGGACCCCAAAGGGTTACAACTCAATGGAATAAAATAAGGCTAACTCTAACACTCCCCCTCAAGTTGGAGCATATCCCAACTTGGAGATTATCCATGAAAAACGTTCTTTGGCATCAATAAAAATAATATTTATGTCCACTCAGAGTTCGATTCGGACAAGGTCTCCATATACCACAACGAACAAGAGCAAAAGGACCATCACAACAGGGCTCAACACGTATAGGAAAAGATGCTCGATGATGTTTCCCGAATTGCCACGACTCACACTCAAAGTGCTTTAGCGTAGAAAGTTCATGGAACATCACGGAGATAGCCTTGGTAGAAGGATGTCCAAGGCAAAGATGCCAAAGCAAATGATTGTCGGAGATAGACGCAACGTCGACTAAACTTGAATCAGATGGAATATCAAGATAATAGAGGCCATTCTTCTCATGTCCCACCCAAAAATTTATTTCGTCTGGATGTCTCGAAAATAACAGCAGAACTCATAAAAAATCACCCGCCAATTAAGCTCAAACATAGCTTCTGAACAGATAATAAGCTAAGAGGAAAAGTAGGGGCACAATAGACTCCGGTAAGTCGGAGCTTGGAGGAGAGCTCCACAGTTCCGACAGTAGTGACAGGGGAATGTGCCCCATTAGCAACCCAAACCATCTTCACAGAGGAAGAGGGTTGAGAGAAGGTAAGTAGATTACATTTTCCTGTTAAAGCATTGATGCCCCAGAGTCAATGATCCATGCAGGGCCAGAAGTAGAGACGGAGTTGGCTGTTTTACCTGAAGTTGTAGCCAAACTAGCAGTAGTAACAGTGGTAATATGTCATTGGTGGAGAGGCTGGAGGTCTGAAGAAGCTCTCAGGTGGGAGTATTCTGAAGTACTAAATTGGTGTTGGCATTCCGCCAGATGTTGATCAGGCAAGTCCTCTGCACTCTGCAGTATCATAAGATGTCTCATAGGAGGTTGTCTCATAAGCACTGTTGGCATTGAACCGTATGCCAAACTTTGCCCAACATCGCTTTGATGGGTGGTTGCAACGCTTACAATGAATGCACGCTGGATACTGAGGAGAAGTAAACTCACAGCCACGACCACCGCCAAAATCTCATCCACATCCCGAGTCACATTCACGACCATGATCGAAGTCACGGCCTCGACCTCCATGAAAACTCTGTCGTCCTCTGTTCCTGGACAATGCATAGTGAGCATAATTTCTCTACAGAGGGTAGAGCATAAGTACGTCCAGCAGATGTCTCTACTTCCTGAAGACGATCAAAGTTGATTTAAATTGGTGGCAATGTATCAACAGTAAAAAACTGCTCCTTCACTTCTTGGTATCGTGGTTGTAATCCAACAAGGAAGCAATAAACCGGCCACTCAGATCGCTCTCCCACCTACTTATCGCAACATGCCGGTTGAAAAATCAGAAGCTCCTCAAATAGACAGGTTAGATTCCTGTAGTACTCGATGAGACTAGAATCCCTTTGAGTTGCAGATCGGATCTGTGTATAGATGTCTGCGAGGCGAGGCTTGGTTGTCTTCTGGGAGTAAGTTTGCTCCAGATTCTCCCACATCTCTTTTATAGAGTCTTAGTAGAGGAGGTTTGGTGCAATGTTTGGTTCGACACTATTGGTCATCCATGTAATGACCTGGAAATCGTTTGCATACCACGTATCGTAATCCATGTCTATTTACTTCAACGGATATTTAGTCAGAATATGATTCTTTCGCCGACCATCGATGAACACCTTAAACGAGAGTCCATAGCACATAGTTTTCCATGCCCTTTAATCATTGTAAGAGGGAGAGATGCCATCTACCATCACAGAAGAAGTTGGTTACAAGGGCTTGATCTCAAGAGGGAGAGATGCCATCATGGTCAAGAAGGTCAAGAAAAAGTGACCTAAAAAGAAGCTGTTGTTTCTTTAGTCAAGCTTACGGATACCTAGGTCACCCCGTTGAGGTCAAAATAAGGGCTGATCGGTAGCTGTAAGGCCACAGAAGTTGCAGACCGGTACACACAGTGCTGATTGACGGTGTACGATGGCCACTGGAGGTGTCGACGACACGACGGGTGGTGAGAGATGGTGTTGGCGACATCCTTTTGTCTAGCAGTGCTGCACAGGTAGCAACAAGGATGCCTAGCACTGCTGCAGGCGGCAACAACAACAAACAGAAGTAGCAGCCGATGGTAACAACAACAACAACATTGGCCGAGAGGTCTTGTGCGGGGCACTTACAAGCAAGGAGGAGAGGGTCTGCGCAAGGGGCTTTGCCAAGGCGGAGACATGCTGGCGGCGATAGGATCTAGGTTAGAGCACCGGTCTAGGACCGTTGCGCCGATACCATGTGGAGAAAAAGAAGATAATAGAATGCAATACTTTATTCAGGAGGTCTAGGGATTCTTATATAGGCCAACCCTAGAGCACTTATAAAAGGGAGATTGCATAAAAAGACTCCGTAGGGTTACAACTCAATAGAATAAAATAAGGCTAACTCTAACAAGGTTTAAGATTATCTTGTATAAAAAATATATTTTTTGTTCCAAATAGAATAATTTAAATCTCAAGCACCAAAAACGTCACATCTCAACCTATTCTATCATATTACAAATTCATGTAAAAGTCATCTTCCAATTTATTCTCACCATGCATTTCTCCGAAAAATTAATATACTTCGACAACCTTATGAAAATAAAGAACCCAATGTAAAAGTCATCTTCCAATTTATTCTCACCATGCATTTCTCCAAAAAATTAATATACTTCGGCAACCTTATGAAAATAAGGAACCCAATTTACTCTACTGAGTAGATTTATCCACTTTGTTTAGTTTGCCATTAGAGGGCAAGCAAATAATTAATAGAAATTTTGCTGAGCTTTTCACTGAGTGTGAGTATTGATGAAAGAATCAATCGAGATAAATAAAAGAGAGACTTCGGTCTCTTTATAAGGAGTAATCGATAAGATGAATCCATTAAAAGTATGGAACACCCTATACAATAATACTCTTCCTTAACCTAGAGTCTACTTATCACGCATGCGGAGGTTGGATGGATTATAGAAACTCCATCTAACATGGATGAATTTGTGTATAAACTGCAATTAAATAGATATTTAGGGTGTGAATCTTCCCGGAAAGGACATTTTTAACTAAGCGACAACTTTTATACCCTTGGTGCATTAATGAAAGCTGGGATGCTGGCATTAAGGCAATTGCATTTTTTGTCACAAGATATTGCAACATGTAAAGGAGTAGTACCGTTGAAATCTTCTAGAAAAATTCGTATGATATTTTGCGACAACCAAGGTTTGAAATATTGATATTGTATCAGTAGACCGAGAAAGGGATATATCGAGGATATATAGGTATATATCGACGATATTAGAAGAAAGATTGAAAATGACTCAAAAATGATTTTTTATGTAATATCTGACGGTTGTCTTTTTTATAGATCTGTATCTTAATCTTGTGATTATATGAAAAGTTTTTAGGTGTGCACCCAGGAGATGAACACCTTTTTTCCTTTCAAGAAAATAAGCACCGCAAATTGTAAAAGAAGATGAATTAAACTCATTCTGGATCAATATCAACTGGAGCATCCTCGTCGGAGAGATCCTCGCCGGAGTATGAACAACTGAATTAAAAAGCTGTGGAGACATCCTCGCGTCCAGTCCACTGTCGCTTGAGAATGGAGCTGAAAAAGTCTCCCGGTCGGAGAACTGGGTCTCTCCTATACCGGCTCAGAGAATGGGATCTCTACTCTGGAATCCCTATGAAACCACATGAAAACCCTAGCCCACATGGCATAGGAAATGTGATCTCTACTCTATAGTCTCCCTATGGAACACATGAAAACTCTGAGACCAAAAACAAAAGATGGGGACCGCATAAAAAAGATAGCAAACATGTGCTCATCTGAAAAGGAGTCTCTCTCTGGAGAATTTGAAGTAAATGGATCACTCAATTATGGAGTGCCTCGAACTTTGACTCTGAACCAATCTGTAGAGTATGGAACCGAATGGTAGGGTCTGAAAATCTGGCATTTAGACTGGAGAATCTGAATCTGAAATCTGTCCTGTAGAACTCTACACAATACTTCCCCTTTCTCCCATACTTGTCTGAACACAATGATGCCGATCAAGTTGGGAGAAGACAAGAAAATGGGGAGAACAAAAACCAATAAGCCGAACACACATTTTTTTCGACTTTTCAAATCATTCATTTTTTTGTCAAGACATTTTTTGGAATTTTTTTTCGTTTTTTTAGTGGCTATTTCCTTCTTTTTTTAGTCGTCTTTCCCTACCTATTATTTTGTCGAATCATTTTTTGCGGCTATTTCTCTTTCCCTTTTTTATAGTCGTCACATTCCTTTTTTTTAAATTTAGCCCAAATATGGCCCAAACAAATGCAGCTTTCTTCCCTTTTTTTCTCGGCCCACCTGGGCCCTTACAAAGAAGATTTTTTTTAAAGTCAACCCACAACTTTATTTAGGGTTCCTAGGGAACTCTTTCTCTCGTGAAAGACCACCGTCACAACTGGGCTCTGGAGAGATCGGGCGATATTGAGGCGAGATCGGGGCCCCTACTTGGCGAAGGGGGCGCAATCGACCGCCATGAGATGCGACTGAAGGATGGCGGCGTTGCCAAGGACTAGGTGCTGCCTGGAGCTCGTGAAGGAGGCATGTGTTGCTAAGGAGCGGTGCTACGCAACGGCTTGGAGGGAGGAGCAGCTTCGCCACCACCCATTTATGCTGGAGGTGCGGCCGTGCTTCCAGAGCTGTTACTATTGAAATAAGAAATACGACAGAGTCGATGGAGGCTATAGGGATGCTGCCATCTCTGCTTGGAGAAAACTCCATCAAGAGGGATCACGGCCATCGCCGATCAAGAACCCAGTTCTGCAACCAGATACGCATAGTTTCCTGGAAGGTGTCACCGCCGTGAAGTTTCCTGGAGGGTGGCAGCACCGCTGGGTGGTGTCTTGGAGATCCCTGCTGCCAAGGAAGTACAAGGGCGCCGCTCCCCGATGCTGCTTCTATTACTGAAAATCACACATTTGTTGCTGCCCTCTTTTGCAAGGAGGATGGAGGCTCCGTCTGGGAGCAAGTAATTAGGGTTTCAGAATGAAAAAACCCATAAATTTTGAGCATGCTTCAAAACTTGCGTCAGCACATATTTAGGGTTTGGAAACCCTAGATCGTGATCTTGAACGAATCACTGTTTTGAAATCGATGGTGTCGTTAGGGTTTTAGGAAACCTAAGAACTTGGGCTTGAACAATCCCGAACAATAAAGGAAGGCCATGCCAAGGTGGCAGGGGAAGGAAAGGTGAAGAAGGTCGGTTCGAGGCCAGGGAGCCTGTGCTGCGAAAAAGGGTCGCGCTGGTGGCTGGGTGGTGGTGTCTCACAGCAAGCACGACCTGAATGGGGGTTGTGGGTAGAAGAGGCATGCCTTTGACAACCCCTTCGGCAGGGGTTGTTATCGCTGTGGTTCCCTGCACCACTGGGCCCGTCAGCGTAGGGAACCAATACGTTGTTTCTGATGTCGGGGATCCTCTCATCGACGGAGCTCTTGCCCGCTGGTGCTTAAACAATCGCAGGAGACGCCTTTCAGCGGGTGCCTAGTCGGTGAGGGAGCCGACGAAGAGGTGCTCTTCAGGGGTTCCTCTGACGTGGGCTTAATCTCGGCGACCTAGTTCAAGGGAGACCTCGTTCTATTGAACCCTTGTCGTGTGGTGGCGAGAGGTCTCTCCAAGGATGAGGCCAACGAATTACCGAGGTGGGCGGAGGAAGGCTGGACGAGCCTGCGGTGGCGAAGACCGGAGATAGCAGATGGCATCGCTTCTCCAGGGGCTCTGGACCGCATCCGCGTGAGGGGAATCCCGCTTAAGGCGTGGGGGCGGAGCGAGCTTAGATTGCTGGTGGGTCTGCTGGCTCAGATTGCTGAAGTTGAATCATCAGGATGCCGCCCGGGGGAGCCGCCTGACCCCGTGCTCAGAGTGCAGAATTTCAGCATGGAAAGACTGGGTTGGCAGAAGGTCAAGTTTGCGGGGAAGTGGTTCGCAATTGAGTTGGTGCTGGCGGCAGACGAGCATGAAGGAGGCCACCAAAATCGACCTCGGGCAGAAAAAACTCAAAGGATGCTGACCCAGGCTGTACCCGTGCCGGGAGACGGCGGGCCTCCGTCCGAGAAGTTGCCTAGCGGGGGTGGCGAGCGGTCACAAGTTTCTGGGGAGATGCCTCGCGGGGGAGACGAGTGGTCGCAACTTCCTGTGGAGACGCCTCTGTTCCTGTGGGGAATTCGTTTTGGCACGTTACATGTGGATGTTCCAAGGAGACGCCTTGATTTCATATCGTTTTGTATCCCGATCCAGACGGTAACAAAGGGTGACAACCTGGTTATGCATAATGACGGGGTTGCAGTTACTCTTGGGTAGGTTTCGGGTGCTTTTGGGCGGATGCGATTAGAGGATCCGATTGCATATTCGGACCCTGATTCGGAGCGCGCGCAGGCTAGACAGGCCTCTTCGGATCCCAAATTGGAGCGCATGCTGGCTCCACGAGGAAAGAGTAACTATGCTGGCGCGGGAGTTAGCGCCGTTGCGGCAGACATAGTCGATCCCATTGGCAAAGGCGCATCCGTCAACGATAGGCCTTCTCTTGAGGCAAAGGATGAGGGGCGGATCAGACAATTGGGGGGACCAGAGAAGCCCGCAGCCGCAACGCTACAACTTAGGGCTGGAGATGTGAGCATCTAAGAGGCCCGTCTCGATGGGAGGGAAGCCCGGATTCAAGACTTTGAAGGGCGGGGGTCCAGATTTGGCGCGTATTATTCTCGAAAGGCTTTCGCAAAGATGTCGAGGAGAGAAAGGTGGGCGGAGGTGCTTGCATGGGCGGAGGAGCGCGAGGAGAGTATGCTTGGCACAACGTCTTCGGCAACGACTAAGATGGTTCTCCGAAATAGATTTGACGTGCTGGACAGGGAAGTGACTGAATTCCTGGGGTTGATCCCACCTACGAAGACCTCTCGAGTTATCTTATGAAGATCCTATCCTGGAATGTCAGGTATCTGGGGCGACCTGAAAAGCGCTCGGGAGTGAAGAACATTATAGAGGAAGCTAAGGCAGATATGTTCCTACTGCATGAAACAAAGTTGTCGGGGCAAGCGGAAGCGACAAGAGGTGGACTGAATGGAAGGGGTCGGTTTGAGTTCGCGGAGTTGGAGGCTCAGGGGGTGTCAGGCGGCGTCATGACTGGGTGGAAGAAAGACGTGTTCGACTTACTAGAGCTGTCCAGGGCACGGTTCTGTCTCACTGTTGCTCTGAGGAGGAAGTCGGATGGAGTTGTTCTGGTCATAACAAACGTTTATGGCCCAACCGGTAACGTCGATGGTTCTCTGGCGCTGGATCTGGAGCAGGTTGACCTGGTGCGCCAGGAGGGGCCGTGGCTCATTGGGGGGACCTGAACGTCACCATTCTACCTAACGATTTTTCGCGGAGGCGTGGGGGGGGGTGGACCCTGGTTAGGAGGGTTTACGGAGGGTGATCCATAGTCTGGGGATTTCGATCAGCGATGCTAGTGGTTGCACTTTCATGTGGCACAATGTTCGGGCGCGGTCCAGGCTGGACAGATTCCTGTTGTCTGTTGAGGCGTTGGCGAGATTCCCCCTCTCGCGCACGTGGGCCCTTCCGCGCGTGCACTCGTACCACGCACTGATTCTCTGGTGCTCGGGTGAGGCTGAGAAGACCAGATTCTTCTTCCGTTTTGAGCATAGCTGGTTGTTGGAGGAAGGCTTCAGAGAGACGGTGGTGGAGAAGTGGAGAGGTTGGATCCCGGGCGGGGCCGTTGTTTCACGGGTGGCTGCCAAGCTCCTGAACTTGAGAACCTTTTTGATCTCATACGGGAGGGAGGCGAGGTCGACGTGGAAGGCTAGGAGGTCAGAGGCCGTGGCTGGGGTTTCCAGACTTGACACACTGGACGACGAGAGAGGCTTGGACGAGGAGGAGTTCGCCGAAAGGGAGGCACTACTAGAGGAATTGCGTCTAGAGGATTGCAAAGAGGAGGTGGAGTGGCGGCAAAGATCAAGGCAAAAGTGGTTAAAAGAAGGGGACGCCAACAAAATATTCTTTCATGCAACGGCCTCGGGTCGACGGAGAAGGAACCGCTTGCACGAGATTGACGTGGGGGGCGTCAGGGTCTCGGGTGATGCGGCAATTGGGAGTGCCTTACGAGGTTTCTTCGTTGAATCGACGAGAAAGAAGGACGAGAGCGGCTGGGGTTGGGTGGGGAGAGGGGTGGAAGCTCTCACAGACATGCAAGCTGAAGATCTCTTGGCACCATTCTCAGAGGAGGAAACAAGGAGAGCGATTTGGGGTCTGAATGCGGATGGAGCTCCGGGCCCGGACGGCTTCCTTGTTTTGTTTTACCGTGAATTCTGGGCCCTTTTGAAGGAGGAGGTGGTGGAACTCCTTCAAGAGTTCAGGGAAGGGAATAGAGGGTTCGAGAAGGTGAATCGAGCGTTGTTGGTCCTATTGCCAAAGGAGGACACCCCTGTTCGTGTGGAGGATTAAAGACCTATAGCTCTGTCAAATGCAATCTACCTTATTATCGCTAAGGTTTTAGCTAACCGCCTAAAAGGGGTACTGGGCTCCGTGGTGCTCGGGAGTCAGACGACATTCATACCCGGGAGGCAGATGGCAGATGGCTTAGTCATGGCTTCAGAGATTTGTCTCGAGTGGAAGAGGACGAATTCGAGAGGGGCCCTGTGGAAGATTGACTATTCTAAGGCTTACGACTGCGTCAATTGGAGATTCTTGTGGACGTCCCTACGAAGGCGTGGCTTCCCGGCTTTGTGGGTCGATTGGATGAAGCAGTGTGTCACTACCTCCTCATTTTCCGTTTTGGTGAACGGTAGACCGGAGGGGGGGGGTACTTCCAGCCGCAACGCAGGGTGCAACAGGGGTACCCGTTGGCTCCAATGCTCTTCGTCATTGTGGCAGATACTTTGGGCGTGCTCTTCTGGCGGGCCATTGAGGCTGGGTGGTGTGAAGGCTTCCGCAAGGAAGACATTTCGATCCCTCTTCTATAGTATGTGGACGACACGGTTATCTTGCTCGGCGGAACTGAGGAGCAGAATGCTAACGCGGCTCAACTGGTAGGAATCTTTAGCAGTATGTCGGGCCTTGAGATTAATAAGTAGAAGTCAGCGGTGATCGCCTTCAGGAAGAGCGATGAAGAGCGCGCCAGACTGGCGGAGTCGACGGATTACCCTTTGGGTGTGCTCCCTATACGCTACTTGGGCCTTCCGTTAGTTGCGAGAAAACTGAAGAAGGCAGACTGGGATGACGTGGTTCAGAGAATGGAACAACGCTTGGATGGATGGAAGGCTGTCACCTTATCGGGGGGGGGGGGCAGCTGATCCTGCTAAGGCACGTTCTTTCGGCTATTCCCATATTTTTCCACTCCACAAGACTGTTGCCGGTGGGGGTAAGGAAGAGGATGGAGACCCTGATGAGAATGTTCTTCTGGTCGGGCGGGAAGCAACAAGGACGTGGAGTGCACTTGGTTGGTTGGGAGGAAGTGACAAAGGTGCGCAAGGACAGTGGACATGGCGTTCGTGACGTTAAATGCATGAATAAGGCGTTAATTGCAAAGTGGATAACACGTGTATGGGGACAGGAGGATTTATGGAGTTGATGCTAGTTTGAATGCGGGAAGACTTCGTTTTGAATCTCCGCTGTGGGCGGGCATACGGGCGGTCTTGCCGAACATTACGCCTAACCTCAGACCGCAAGTGGGCAATGGCATGCAGTTCAAGTTCTGGCAGGATGATTGGACTGGCGAGGGTACTTTGCAAAGCAGATATCCCATGCTTTTTGCTCTTTCGGCTTCGAAGGACAGTTCTCTGGCTCAGGTGGCTTCTTCGGGGTCATGGGCTTTGTCTTTCCCGACGGATCTGTCCGCCCAGCGCGTGTAGGAATTTCTTAGGCTGCAGACTGACATCCCCCTCCTGGTGACCTCTCGAGGGGAAGAGACCCCTTCTTTTGGGGGGGGGGCGAGAAATTCTCTGTTAAGAAAACATATTTGGCCTTGACGCAGCCTACTGGCGAAACGGATGAAGAGATCTGCCGCGACATGCAGGTAGTTTGGGCTTCGAAGGTCCCATGCAGGGTCAAGGTTTTCTTGTGGTGCTTGAGGAGAGGATGCGCATGTGACAAGGTTAGGAGGAGAAGGCTTTTGGGGGCGACCGATGCTATTAGCGACAGGTGCGAGGGATAGGAGGAGGATGCCGAGCACCTGTTCTTCAAGTATCCGACATCAGGGCAGGTTTGGAGAGCGGTGGGAATCTCATGGTTGCCGACGGACGATGTTGCAACGTTCTGGAGAGCAATCCGAACGGTTGGCAACAACTTGACGGATGATTGCGCCAAAACTTTTGCTGCCTTATGGGCAATATGGTTGGGCCGGAATGAACTCGTCTTCAACAACAAAAGATTTTCTGCCTTAAATGTTGCAAATCATTGTAATTCGCTCTACAATTTCTGGCTGTTGCGATAATGTAACTAAAATTTCGATTAATGGATTTTTTTACGGTGACCCCCCACGTGGGGACTCACCCTCCTTCCCATCAAAAAAAAATATTCAAGAACATAAAACCAAAACTCGAATCTCGAACAAAATATGTAAAACACATCCTCGAGAATCGAACCTGCTCTGATACCATGTTAGAAAATAAGATTGCGGAAGCGGAATCAGAGATAAAATAATAAACTTGGAAGAACATAGGATTTTAACGTGGAACCCTACTCCCTAAGGAGCGGGATGAGACCATGGGAGAACGCCTCAAAGAGCTGATGTATGCATTCCACTTTCTCACTGAATACATGAGGTATGGGGCTTCTTGTATAGCTTCCTCAGACTCTCGAAGTCCCACCACTGGTGGATGTGGGACTAAACACTGGGATGTGGTAAATGGATCTTGGAAGGATCTATTTACCTATCTTACATATGACGCATATACTCCAACAAATACTAATATAGAAACATGTACAATAGATATGTGTAGCTTTTCCTCGACCAGTTTTAGAGTTGTTTGATTACCAAAAGAGGATGAAGTCCCCGTTCAAAAACTTTGGTCTCACCATACAAAATCACGAATAAATCAACCTCTAAAAAATGGTGAAGCCTTCTCCCACTTTAAGTAGGGCCAACTACATAGATTCTTTCTCAAATCCATGTTGAAATCCTACTATTTTTTATGCTGACTGTCGATTACCTAACACAACCCCCACAAGGGGGGATTTGAGCCATGGTTGTTTGGGTGATAGGCATACTGTATTACCACCAGACCACCAAACAAATCAACCTTTAAAAGTTAAAAAAAATAGAAAATTACCTACCAACTTTTCTCTTTCAAAAAACAAGTAGCGGAATCAAGCAACAAGGGTGATATCAAGGATAAGCATCGATATCGACATAATATCGATGATATTGGTTGAAATGGTGGAATTCTTTACACAAATACTTCAAATTTCGTCAGTGCAGGAGACATCATATTTTCGATAATGGCCTTAAATGTCGACTTCAGTATCGTTTCATCGGCCATGAAAACTGACATGTCGTCGGAATTGTGAAGATATTTGTATTTTCATATTTCATATGTGTCTCTTTCTTATTCTCTTTTTCTATTTTCCACTTTATGTAATTTACCCATAGGCCTCTCTACTATATAAGAGAGCCTAGGGTTCTCAGAAATAACAATGCTCTTATTTTTCTCCAACATGGTATCAGAGCGGCGGTCCTAGGCCGGAGCTCTCGATTTCCGAAAAATCCTAACCCTACCTCCAGCCCTCTCCTCGCGCGCGCGCCGCCGCCTCCTCTCCGGCGCTGCAGCCTTGCGCCTTTCCCCAGCAAGGCCCGCGCGCACACCTCACGCGCATCGCTCGCCTCGCGCGCACCGCGCGCTCGTCTCGCGTGCACCGCGCGTCCGCCTCGCGTGCACCGCGCATTCGCCTCACGCGCTGTCTCGCGCTCGCACGCTGCCTCAGCTTCGTCAGTTGGTTGATGGGTTGGTGTGCACGAGTCTACACGTGCACCCAAACCCATATATGTCTGTGTAGACACACAAACGTTGATTTCTTGCACCTATAGCAGTCTTCTTTCGGCAATATGTCTGAGAACAAAAAAAAAGGTTGATGTACCCGCCACTATCGCATTCAGAGGTCCAGCGCCTATTGTGAAAATAGACGGGACAAATTATGAGCTCTGGGCTATGCAGTTCATGAGCCTGATGAAGTCGAATGGTAAGAAGCATATTCTTACCGAAGAGGAGCCGGTGGAGAAGACTGGGGTGAATGCCTCGTGGGAGGCGGATGATGCGTATGCCAAAGTCTGGCTATCTGGAACGTTGACGACAGAAATCGCCAACGATGTACTACATCAGCCCACAGCTAAGGCTATGTGGGATATTCTAGCGGCGACATATTCGCAGGCGCGGAACGAGACCAAGATACTTCAGCTGCAACATGATATTTTTACAGTCAAGCAGAATGGGCGCCCCCTTCACTCACTGTACACATCCCTACGAGGGATGTTTGAGAAGCTCCATAGCTTCATGCCGTTGACGGTCACTCCTGAGCAGCAGAAGACGTACAGGAATGCTACCATGGTAGGTGTATTCCTTGCTGCCCTTCATCCAGAATACGATGCTGCCCGGTCTCAGATTCTTGTTGATGCTACTATTCCTTCTATGGAGGAAACTTTTCACCGACTGAGTCGAATTACTGTCCCAAGCTCGACTGCCAGCCAGACACCTTCAGCGATGGCAGCCTCCAGGGGTAGAGGTGTCTCCTCTACCTTTCGTGGTCGTGGCCCCCGAGGTCGTGGGGGTCGGATTCGTCAACCATGCAGTTATTGTCGTCGCCCTAGTCACTCCGAGGATATATGCTACTCTAAGCATGGCTTTCCTTCATCGGCTCGGGTAGCAGAACAAGTTGAGTCTCCTGCACCTTCCTCGTTGGACCAACGATTCGATGATCTTGTTGCCAGACTGAGGAATATCATGCCTCCTGATACAGCTCCTGGAAGCCAGTCAGATGTGACCATCTCTGCCTCTGCCAGTTCACCTGCCACAGCCAGTACTTCAGGTAGTTCTTATGCTCTCACCTCTTGTGATGGATATATGATTACAAACTGGGTTATGGATTCTAGAGCGACACATCATCTCTGTGGGGACAAAGACCAGCTCACTTCATATAGACCGGTCTCTTCAGGACGAACTGTGGTGATAGCCAATGGGACATATTCCCCGATCACAGGACAGGGGGAGATTAACTTGACACCTTACATGAGATTGCAGAATGTGTTATATGCTCCCGATTTCTCTATGAATTTACTATCCATTAGTCAGATTACAAAGGATTTAAACTGTCGAGCTATTTTTGACTCATCATCTCTTGTTTTTCAGGACATACCCTCGGGCAAAGTGATTGGCTATGGCTGTGAGCAGAATGGTCTCTATCGTCTGGTCCATACTCCTTATGTCGGTGCATCTCTCCATTCTACAGGATCAAACTCTCCATATACCTGGCATCTCCGTTTTGGTCATCTCCCTCTTTAGAAGATGTGCCGTGTTTTTCCCCAGATTTCTCCGAACTCGTCCTTCCAATGTGAAGTGTGTCAGTTGGGAAAGCATCATCAGTCTACTTTCCCGAGTCGTCAGAGTCGGAACAGTAGCTCCTTGTTCGAGTTAGTCCATATTGATATTTGGGGTCCAAGTCGTGTTCCTGACCACCAAGGACACAGATTCTATCTGGTTGTAGTAGATGATATTTCTCGCTTGTCTTGGGTGTTTTTATTGAAGAATAAATCTGAACCAGGAGATGTGATTCAAATGTTTATCAATGAAGTTCAAAATATTTTCTCTTCTTCTGTGAAAATTGTGCGTTCTGACAATGCATTGGAGTTTTGTACTAGAACTCTGTCCTTATTCTTTTCATCTCGTGGTATAATTCATCAAACTTCATGTGCTTACACTTCACAATAAAATGGTGTTGCAGAGCAGAAACATCGCCATCTATTGGATATCACTAGAACCCTACTTATTCAGAGTCATGCTCCACGCTCGTTCTGGGGTGATGGGTTCTCACAGCTTGCTACTTAGTAAATCGCATGCCCTCGTCTGTCTTGGGTGAGAAAACTCCTCTCTCTATAGCCTTTCCTGAGAAGGAGTTGTTCTCTCTTCCATCCCGTGTCTTTGGTTGTGTTTGTTTTGTTCATCAGTTGGTGTCAGGTCTTAACAAGCTCTCTCCCAGGGCTATCAAATGTGTTTGTAGGATACTCCAGGACACAGAAGGGATATCGTTGCTTTGATCCGCTGCGTTGAAAATATTTTGTTAGCGTCGATATCACATTCTTTGAATCTGTGATGTTTTTCTCTCATATAGGTGACAGAATGACTACTTCTCATTCTGATACTGAGGTCTTCATGCCACCTCCTCCTATGAGTCAGTTACCTTCTATGCCATCTCCACCACCACCTCCTGTCATACCTTCACCTCCACCTTTACCACCTCTAGTAACCATTGTCCCCCCGTTACCAAAGTACTATACTCGTCGGTCCTCCTCTGCTCAAGGTCATGGTCCGTCATCTAGCAGCCCTCAGGTTGGTTCTGATAACTTGATTTCTAACGATGAGTCTGAGGATCTGTTGATACAGGAAACACAACAGGATGACGATCATGTAGATTTGGACGTGCCTATCGCTATTAGAAAGCAGAGGCGTACTTGTGCTTCCTATCCACTTGCTTCCCATGTCTCTTTTCATCGTCTTACATGCAATTTCCAGAGATTTGCAGTAGTTCTATTTGCAGTAGAATTCCACACAATTATCAGGAGGCACTACAAGATAGCAAATGGCGTCTCGCTATGGAAGAAGAAATGGCCGCGTTGCAGTCCCGTGGAACTTGGACACTTGTTTCTCCTCCTCCCGGAGCGTCTATTGTTAGCTGCAAGTGGGTGTTACTGTTAAATACCATGCAGATGGATGCCTTGATCGGTACAAGGCAAGGCTCGTGGCACGTGGTTTTACTCAGACGAGTCAGACCTATGGAGTTGATTACTTGGACACGTTTTCTCCAGTTGCTCGACATTCTACTTTACGTGTCCTTTCAGGTGCTGTAGCACGTGATTGGCCGTTATTCCAGCTTGACGTGAAAAATGCATTTTTATATGGAGATCTACAAGAGGAGGTCTATATGCAGCAGCCTCCGGGGTTTGCTGCTGAGGGGGAGTGTCAACATGTGTGTAGACTCCATAAGGCAATTTATGGCCTTAAACAGAGTCCTAGAGCGTGGTTTCAAAAGCTTTCAGATATGATTGAACGACAGGGATTCAAGAGGTCAAATGCAGACCATTCCTTATTTGTACAGAAGACGTCTAAAGGTACTGTTGCTATCATGGTGTATGTTGATGATATTGTTGTTACAGGAGATGATGAGCAGGGAATCAAGATGGCGAAAGAATTTTTGGACAGTCAATTTGTGACTAAGGATCTGGGCACCCTAAGGTATTTCTTGGGGTTGGAATTTGCTAGAAATGCACAGGATCTTGTGATGACCCAAAGAAAGTATATTACAGATATGCTTGCAGAGACAGGCATGATTGGATGTCGACCTTCCATGACTCCGGTGGATCCTAACATGAAGCTATATGATGATGATACAGATGAAGTCGATAAGAGAAGATACAGAGAGATGGTTGGAAAACTCATTTATGTTACAATTACCAGACGGATATTGCATTTGCAGTGAGTCGAGTGAGTCAATTCATGGAGCAACCTCGACAGGTACATATGGACGCAATATATATGATATTGAGATATCTAAAATCATCTGCAGGCTCAGGATTACTATTCAAGAAAGGAGACACACTCTCTGTATCCGCATATGCTGACGCGGATTATGCAGGTTGTCCTAAGGATAGGAAATCGACTTCGGGATTTACAATAGGGTAAATTACAATTTGGGTCCCCATCTATGGGTCAGATCCCAGAATGGGTCCTAATCTTTAAATTGTAACAATTCGGGTCCCAGGACCATTTAGGAAATGGAAGTTTTGTGGTTCATGACGAATATGCCCTTCTTGGGAAGGGAATGGGGGTTGAATTCCAACTTTTAACTAGGGCATACTCGTCATTAGCCTCAAAAAGTTCCTTACATTAACGATCCTGGGACCCGAATCGTTACAATTTAAAGTTCGGGACCCATTCTGTGATCTGACCCATAGATGGGGACCCAAATTGTAATTTACCCTTTACAGTATTTGTTGGCACTTCTCTCGTTTCTTGGAAAAGCAAGAAACAAACTGTTGTAGCAAGATCAAGTGCCGAGTCCGAATACATGGCTATGGCTCAAGCAAGTACATAAATGATATGGGTCCGAGCAGTGCTATGTGATCTACATGTAGAGGTTCCTCTACCCATGAAGTTACACTGTGATAACCAGGCTGCCCTATTCATGGCAAACAATCCTGCGTTCCATGAGAGAACAAAACATATTGAGGTAGATGGCCACTACACCAGAGACATGATTCAGAAGGGCCTGATCTCTACTTCCCATGTCAGCTCTGGAGAGCAAACCGCGGACATCTTCACCAAGCCACTGCCCAGAGGATCATTTCAGAAGTGTTAATCCAAGCTGAGCATGATCGATATCTATGCTGCAGCTTGAGGGGGAGTGTGAAGATATTTGTATTTTCATATTTCATATGTGTCTCTTTCTTATTCTCTTTTTCTATTTTCCACTTTATGTAATTTACCCATAGACCTTTCTACTATATCAGAGAGCCTAGAGTTATCAGAAATAACAATGCTCTTATTTTTCTCCAACAGGAATCATAAAAATATGTGGAAAATGACTCAAATTTGAGTTTTCTAAAAATTCAAAGTTATCTAGTCAATAACAAAGATAGAATTACACACTAATTTGCTAAAATATAAGTCCAAATATAAATTTTGTATAATATTGACATCATAATCACACAATGATATGCGACACTGAGTAAGGCATGCAAGTGGAGAGGACCTTCAAGTGTATCTGTGATAAGAAGATACCTTCAAAGAAAAAAGTAAATGGTAAAATCTTGTAGTGTGATATACATTGCTCTATAACATTAGGTTCTAGACCGTTGATGTTTAACTTGTTTATAGAACATTTCTATTTGATACACAATGCTTCAATGCATGTAGTCATACAAGAAAGAATTGGATTCTCAATATATGTATCAAACAAAAAGTTGGTATCACATCATTAGAAGATAAGATGATGGGAAGCCGTTAAAGGTGCATTTTATTGCACAGATGGTCTTATCGTTCCGTGATTCGAATGTATAAGAAGTTGGAAGAAGAGCCTTGCAAGAGGGACAGGGAATACAACAGAATGTTGAAAGGAGACTATTAAGAAGGATGCGCGATTTTAATTCCGAATCCATTTAGCTACATATACTAAATGGAAAAGGCTTAGTTGTTATTGTAAATGTTTGGTTCGACAAGAATGTATGTACGGAATCATACATCTTCACCAAGGACAAATACCACAATATACCAAAGACGGGTTACGCTCGTTGACTCACAAAGGGATTTGCCATAGTACAATTGCATTTGAAATCACACTAAATGATAGTCATGGCAGAAATCCCAGAACCCTCAGTTTGGCGTGGTGCAATCATAAAAACTGTGCAATCCCGAACGCCCTAAAGCATGATGTTGAGATATTATTTATCTTTTCACATTTATATGTATTCTCTTTTCTTTTCGTCTCTATTATGTAGTTTACCTACACAAGATTCTCCTCGTATACAAGAGAATCACACGGCCTCATGAATAATCAATTCATTCGTATCTCTCGACATGGTATCGGAGCGACGGTCCTAGACTGGAGTTTTCATACCTTATGACCTACCCCACCTGCCACCCCTTCTTCCTATTCTCCTGCCCACCAAAAAAAGGAGCACCGTCGGGCTTCCAAGGAGGTTACGACTTCTCTAGGCAGCCCTGAGGGCCCTCCTAGTACCGCCGCAAGGCCCCCTTAGGGCCCAAACGGCACTGCCAGTGCACCATCGCACTGCAAAGCACCCCACCTCCACGACCACCACTAACACCACCTGCTGCTACGGCTTCTCCACCATTGCCACCTAGTACCCTGGCTCACTTGTTGCCTCGTTTCTATATTCGTAGGCCTCCCATGGTTCCCCTTGCTCATAAGCCTTCCTCACCAACTAGCACGTCCCAGATATATTCTGAGCATATTATTTCTACTGATGGCACTAGTGATTTGCCCATGCAACATGCTACTTTACAAGATGAGCATGTACCCTTTCGGGAGTCTAGTCTACAAGTTGAGGATGCATGTGATCTTGATATGCCTATTGCTCTGCGGAAGCGAAGACGTACTTGTGCTACTTATCCTCTTGCAACACATGTATCTTTGTGGTGTCTCTCAGAGGATTTTAGAAGGTTGTCGTGGGAATGTCAGCCATGGAGATACCACGGATGTACAAAGAGGCGATGCAGGACATTCTGTAGCATCTTGCCATGGAGGAAAGTGTCGCATTTCAATCACATGGCATGTGGGGCATTGTTACAACTCCTACATGAGCATCCGTCGTGGGATGCAAGTGGGTATTCATAGTGAAATACCGAGTAGATGACATCATGGATCGTTACAAGACGATACTTGTGGCTCGTGGCTTCAGTGAGATGAATGGGTTGGACTACCATAGTATTTTTTTCTCCTGTAGCTCGGCATTCTACACTGCAGATTCGTCTCTCTGTTGTAGTGACACAAGACTGACCGCTATGTCAACTCGATGTGAAGAATTCGTTTCTTTATGGTGACCCGCAGGAGGAAGTCTACATGCAGTCACCACCAGGGTTCGATGTTGAGAATAAGTGTCATATGGTGTATAAACTTCATAAGACTATCTACGACCTTAAGCAAAGTCCCAGAGCATGGTTTCAGAAGCTCTTGGACTTGATAGAGCAGCATTGATTCATGAGATTGATCGTAGATCACTCAATGTTCGTTCAGAGGCCAAAGAGATACAACTGTTATATTGGTCTACGTTGATGATATCATTGTTACAGGGGATGATGTGCATGGCATTCGTGCAATTTAAGGATTTCATTGGTCAGGATTTTGTAACCAAGGACCTTGACAATTTATGTTTTTCTTTTGACTTGAGTTCACCGTGAACCATCGGGCCTTGTTATGACCCAGAGGAAGTATGTTACATATCTTCTCTCTGAGATAGGTATGGCAGATTGCAGTCTTGCCACTACTCCTATGGACCCGATTATGAAGTTATATGATAATGACACAAAGGAGGTAGACAAGCAAAGGTTAGAGCTCGTTGGGAAGCTCCTATATGTGACCATCACCATTCCAGCCATATCCTTTGCAGTGAGCAGAGTGAGCCAGTCCATGGAGCAACTAGACAGGCACATATGGATGCAATCCATATGATTATGAGGTACCTAAAGATCTCTCGTGGTACTAGACTTTTATTTAGCAAAGGAACATCTCTTGTTGTTACAACATGTATGGATGCAGATTATGTGGGATGTCCCATAAACTGGAAGTCTATCTCAGGTTTTGCATCGTCCATAGGGAGCTCCTTGGTGTTATGGAAGAGCAAGAAGCAGGCGGTGGTTGTCAGATCGAGTGCAAAGTCAGAGTACATAGCCATGGCACAAGGGAGTACGGAGATTATGTGGGTCAGATCCGTTCTGACCGACCTATCTATTGATGTGCCTCTTCCCATGCATCTCCAATGCGACAACCATGCAACTCTTTCCATTGCCAATAGCCCTGCATTCAATGAGAGGACCAAACATATCGAGGCCGACTGTCACTGCACTCGTGACATAATTTAGAAGGGCTTTATCTCTACCTCTCACATCAGCTCAGGGGAACAGACATCAGATGTGTTCATCAAGGCCCTAACTGGACTATTTCAGAGATGTTCTAAGCTGAGAATGATCGATATCTATCCTCCATCTTGAGAGGGAGTGTTGAGATATTATTTATCTTTTCATATTTTTATGTATTCTTTCTTTCTGTCTCTATTATGTAATTTGCCCAAACGAGATTCTCCTCTTATATAAGAGAACCCTAGGACCACATGAATAATCAATTCATTCATTTCTCTCCACATAGGAGGGTGCTTCTATTCCCCAGGTATATAGTGGCGAAAGTCCTCGTTAAAGTTGGAGCTAGCATACCTAGTCCCATGGGGAAATAGCTCAGTTGGTTTGAGTGCTGGTTTGTCACGTCAGAAGTCGCAGGTTCGAAACCCGTTTTCCCCACCCGATTCTCCTGCCCACAGGAAAATAGTGCATTGTCCCTGAGGCTAGCGAGAAGATGAAAGAGTTCGATCTAGGAGAAAGTACGCGCTCAAGGAGCCTGATTATATTCGAGTAGTTGACTGTTGTCGTTGCGAGCTAAGACTTCGATACTGAGAAAGCAAGCATGAACTAGACTCTCTAGATAGTACGGCTTTTGGACTTAGATAGGCAAACAAATATAAATCCTTCTCAACCAAGCACGAAGCCTAAGGATAGGTCTCCCGTACTCTCTTCTTGGTAGACCCCCCAAGGGCACGGTCGAGTGGGTTTCCGAGTTCCCTAGTTAGAGGCGACTCATGTTGTAGGGACGATTGACAAGCCTTGGGGATGACTCATGCAAGCCCTCGAGGCAACTAACATAAGTGAAACTTAATGCTTAAGACGTAGAAGGCTGCCACTCTGGAACCTCGTGACAATATGACACCCTGAGGTGTGGGTGCAATCTCTACAAATTAGTACTTAAAGAATATGGAAACGAAAGCTCTAGTAGACAGTGCCAGGTTTCTAAACGAAGCAACATGAAATGTATACATTAAATTGAGTGATTTTTTAAATGTAAAATTTTATTTAAGTCCCTCTACTAAATTGACCATATATTTTCCCATATTTCAGGCATGACTAATTATTTTCTTTCACAGGATGGAGTTCCATACACGTACATGGACCCATGTCTTAGCGGTTATATGGCTGCATATGAACCACAAGGAATGGTGAGAATCTAAATAATTTTTTCTTGATTTTGTTATGGTTTCTGTGCACAACTGTACGAGACTAAAGTGACGATTTTAAAGATGAAAGCTAGGAGACAAATGTCAAAGTAGTTTTTATATTTATAATATAATATATGGGCAAATTGAAGAATGAGAACCAAAATTTCCTTTCATGGGTCTGGATCATTTATTGCTTGGAATTTATATTTTTTGTTTCACAACCAGTGACCAAGGAAATGTGATGCTTCTTGAGCATTTAGGCTGACGTCAGTATTTTCGTCCAAATCACTTATGTTTCCTTTCTTTTGCAATCGATTGGTTCTATGCATTGTTAAATTTACTTGTGAATTTCTTTAGTGATTGAGTGGTGTAGAAACTTGAGTTTTTGATGGATGGAGCATTACCATTACATAATCGGCATCTAGCTCCAGAAAATCAGATAGTACTTATTTACTTTTAGAAGTGTTCTGTTGTCATGCTACGTCGCGTTGACGCAGTCTCTACCAAAGAGCATCTTTTGTTCGGCATTAATCTTAATGAAAAATGGTAATTCAACTTTCTCATAACACAATTCACCTTAATGAAAATAACTTAGATAAGATATTTGTTCCCTTTATAATTCCAAAACCGAGTGATATTGTGCTCTAGTTTAGTCTTGCATTGCTTAGGATTGGTATATGTGAATGAATAGGCACATATAAGGACCCCGTTTACTATGTGCTTTACTTGAGAAGAATCATAGGATATATGCTTATATTGGGTCCTGTCTCGAATGGAGTGTGGTAGTTATTATGCCATTATGAATTATGTGATCTCAATCTTCTTGGTACTATGTTTGAAGTTTTCTATTTGTTAAATGACCTCAAAGAAGTTTCTCTATCCTGGATCGAAAGAGGATGCGATGAGCAATCTGTGCTGATTACATTTACATTACCTCAATACTCCTCATCTAAGCTGAACATCACGTAGCACTTCATTTTTGCAGTTCATTATGGCAGTTGGAAATTGGAATGGATAGACTTGCACGACAATGCGCTCAGATTTGGATTTCTATTCTTTGAGTTTTTTCTTTTCTTTTCTGCTAAATCAGACTTCGATACAGCTAAAATAAGTTGCCAGTTTCAAAGCTTCAATGCCACTCTTTATGTTTGCTTTTGCAAAGAAATGCACTATAGGGAAGGCGCCTTTTAAAGGTGTGGTTATTGGTTTTGAAAGAGAAAGAACACCAGACTAAAATAACTGACCATGTCAGGATGAGGGGATCGTGGAGTCTTATTTATAGCAGCTTTTTATACATATTGTCGAGAGTAATGTACCTGGTCTCTTTTTACATAAGACATATCTAGTTAGTACTTGGTCTCTTGTTTAATTTCATGTTACTTTCTGTTAGGGCTTGTGTGAGTGTGTGAGCTTATATAAGGATACTTGTACTACCTTTTTTGGAGGAACAGTATAAGATTAAATACCATAGGGTCCCTTTGCCGTTGTATAGGGCAGTCATCATGTCGTCACAAACCACGTAAATACGGCGTTTTGATAATATTGTTGTTGTGGTCATCTTCCACTATATGTAGCACGGTATGGAAGCAAAAGATTGTCTTGTGATCTTCAAGACTCTAAATGGTTTTGCATGCCATTGTTTGTATGAGGTTTTTTGGTTCTCTGATGTTTATGCTTCAAGGATTTGGGAGATTCTATCCTTTCTATACATTGTAGAGACTTAAGGTTTTAATCTCAAAATTCATATATCAATGGCCATAGCATTGATTGTGCAATGGTATTTTAGAGACCATGCACAGATTTGTTTGTGATCTTTTGCATACGGTGAATCTTCCAAATGCTTCCAATTCAAAAAATATTGTCCATTGCATTAATAACGATCATTATTTTTGTTCTTGTACGAATCACATTTTTTTGGAAGAGTAATTCATTACTGATATCATGAAATTCAAGTCAATACAAGTACAATCTGGTACTAGGGAAATCATGTCTCTTATGGCTTTGAAATATCAATTCTCAATCTTCTCTGTTTTGGTGGATTTTGTAGTTGTTCCCTATGGAAACGTCCGTAAATATTTAACCTCTACCTTGTTCAAATTTTCACTGTAATCCATACTCAACTTTTATATGTATCATCAGGTTCAACGCTAATGACTACAAAATATTTACATCAGACCCCTAATAAATAATTTATTTACGTTAAGGTCCTCTTACTATATCACCTCTCCGCACTTGCACCCTTGCCATTGCTGTCACGTCAACTGTTGGCAAAAATCACGAGTTCTAATGAGGTTTCCTTGGTTAATCCTCATTTGCATCATTAAATATCTTCTAGATCTTCACTAACTCATTTCGTCATCACTCACCTCCCCTACCTTCTCTTCCTTCACATCCTCCGCTTTACCCATCTTCCTGACAACCACTAGTATGTATACCACACCAACATTGATGAGAAGATCGATGTGCTAGATAGTGGTGGAGGTGGGCCCTTAGATAATGGTGGGAGTCAATTGAGGAGAGATAGGAAGAGGCGAAGAGGGGAAGGGATCTAATGCTACTTAAATTTATTCAGGTCCATATGTAGATATTTTCGTTTTTGTCATTTACCATCAAACTTAACACTTTGACTAGCTTGTTTATCAGTAAAGACACAACAACAAAACAACAACAAAGTCTTTTTCCACAACTAAGCATGCCCGGCTACATGGATTTTTTGCTTCCATTTAGATCTATTTTGGGTCATTCTCGGGCTTAAATTTAAATAACTAACATCCCTTCGTATAGTCTCATTCCAATACTTCTCGGGCCTTCCGCGCCCTCTCTTAATCGACTCAACATCCCAATTCTCGCATCTTCTAACTGATGCATCAACCAACCTCCTTCGCAAATGGCCAAACCATTTAAGCAATTTTCTCTCATCTTCTCCTCTATCGGAGCTGCACTGCACCAACTTTTTGTTTGGTCACATTATTCCAAATTCGATTTTTTCTTATATGACCACACATCCACCTTAGCATTTTCATTTCTGCTACTATCATTCTCAACACATGTCTATGGTTTGCCAACATTCTGATCCATAGAGTATAACAGGTCTCACAGCTGCTTTGTAATACTTTTCTTTGACTGTCAAAAGGATTTTCTTATCACTAAGAACAATAGAGGCTCCTTTCCACTTTAACCAACCTGCATTTATTCTATGGGTAACATCTCCATCAATTCCTCAATCCCATTGAAAAATAGATACCAAGTATCTAAAAGATTTTTTTTCTAAATGTTATCATCTTCAATATTTACCTCGAGTCCTTCACCGTTGTTTCTACCAAATGTATACTCCATATATTCTGTCTTAGGCATACTTATACGAAATCATTTAGTCTCTAAGGCACATGTCTTCAAACCTCCGGCTTCTAATTTACTCCATTTCTTTTCTCATCAATATGTTAGAGAATGTAATAGGTGGGTAATTGGATCTTAACAATATCCAATTACCCCACTCATGTTTAATCCCACATGGATGAGCGGTGGGACTCTAGTCTGTCTAAGGGGCTATATAAAGAGCCCTCACCCCCCGTACTCATTGAGAATTCTAATAGAATATCCAGCCCCTTTGAGGGCTTCTCCCGTGGTTTCATCCCGCTCCTTAGGGAGTAGGGTTCCACGTTAAATCCTCGTTCTTCATGTTTATCTTTTTTTTATCGATTCCGCTTCCGCTTCTCAGATTTCAACATAGTATCAGAGTGATTCGATCTCTTGGGAAATTGTATTCTGTTATTTTATAATTTTTTGATTATTATTGTTCAAGTTTGGAGTTTGTTCAGAAATCGAGGGTTTTCTGTAACCCTCGATCTAAGCAGTCGTTTGTTGGGAGCGCCCCCTAATCTCTTTACTCCAAGGCATCTTTTCAGGCAAGCGGCGACGCATAACCATATCTTCAGCCCTCGCACAAGTCTTCCTGATGGAACCCCATTCCAGATCCAGACACCTCAAGCCTTTCGGCTGCTAGGCAGAGCCCTTGTACTCCAGGCGGCACACTACAGGATGCTAGGCGAAACCCCCTGTACCCCTGTATAAGGAGACCCAAGCAGCGGCTCCACTGCAGGTGGCGATTCCCTCGAGTAGCGGCTCGAACCCCCGAGAGCAGAAGAGGCAAAAAAAACCTACAGGCATCGCCAATCAGCCCCTCCACGCGCGAGCATCTCCCTGTCGTAGGCGTGACCCCATCGCCATCTCATGCTCCAAGGCGGCGCTCGAGCGTAGCAACGATCCATCTCCTTCCCTCCCAGCGAAGGCGTCCAAAGCGGCACGTTGCTGCAAATACTCGTCGCACAAGAGGAGCATACTCCCCCTTACTCCCCCAAGAGGAGCACTCTTCACCGCCTCTTCCTTCGCTTCCTGCGCGCGAGAGGCGTTCCGCCAACAACCGATGTGACACCATCCTCGAACCCGCCGCTCCCACCAGCAACTCCCACCCCTCCAAGCAACGACCCCCCTCCAGCGGTGCTTCCTTTACCTTCGACTCCCCCTTCCTAAAATTTAAAAGAGAGAGAGAGAGAGGGCCCCAAGCAGGTAAAAGTTAAAAAAAAAGGTGGCTGAAGAAAGAAATCCTAACTGGGCCGAGACCATAAAAAAAGGTGAATGAAAAAAAGGGAGGGGGTCTTAGGTCCTATGGGCCGAAGAAAGAAAAAAAGGGGAGGATCCCTCTTACTGTTGCACTTGTTTGAGCCTTTAAATAAACTAATTTTTGAAAGAGATGCGTACAAAAAAACCGTACGCGACAAAGAAAATAAAAAAGGTGAAAAGCTGAAAAAAATGATGAATGACTTGAAAAAAATGAGAAAAGAAGAAGATAATAGCCAAAAAAGAGAGAGAATTGATTTGTGAACACACACACATACACACGAAAAATTGCATGTTTTTTGTTTTCTCCCAACTTGATCAATGTTCTTATTCTATCAAGTATGTGAGAAAGGGGGAGTCAGAAATGATATATTCTTCAGGACTTCTGCACATCTGCAACTGACAGACCAGCACTCCAGACTACTACTACGATCATCCGTCTTCACCGAGCATCGACTTCTTTGTCAGGGCGTATACTTCTTTTACGACCCGATCGGTACTCTACACTGGACTTCTTCTGCATCGATTCTTCTCCAAGCACGACAGAGATATGTTCCGGTGACATGATATCGCAACGGTTCTACACGCATGACAGAGATACGTTTCGATGACCTCAAAGCCACAGACCCGTCCTCGTGCGAGGTTTTCTACCAGCATCGGATATGTGTTCTTCTTGTGATGTATCGTATGAAGAAATGTTGTATAATTTCTTTTTGTTGCAAGCTGCACCTTTCTCAGCTCCAACTTGAGAGGGAGTATTAGAGAATGTAATAGTTGGGTAATTGAATCTCACCAAGATCCAATTACCCCACTCATGTTTAGTCCCACATGGATGAGCGGTGCGACTCCGGTCTGTCTGAGCTTCTATATAAAGAGCTCCTCACCCCTGTACTCATTAAGAATTCTAATAGAATATCCAGTCCCTTTGAGGTCTTCTCCCGTGGTTTTATCCCACTCCTTACAGATTAAGGTTCCACATTAAATCCTTGTTCTTCATGTTTATCTTTCTTGTTTTATCGATTCCGCTTCTGCTTCTCAGATTTCAACACAATCAACACAATATCATCGGTGAACAACATACACCAAGATATCTCATCCTGAATGTGACTAGTCAACTCATTTATAATCAAAGTAATAAGGAATGGACTCAAAGCTGAACCTCGTTTGTTTGTGCAGTGTAAATAAAAAATAGGATTAAAAGATTATTGCAAAGTTTCTTAGGGATGATTGTTAAAATCTTTTTTTGCACATGTGGTCACCTCGTTGCAACATTTTTAAAATCGGATTTGCATATATGAAGTTGTGAAAGGAAATGGATAACTTGTTTATTATGTGCCTTAGATTTTTCTTTATATAAAAAAGGAAACCCTAGGGCCAAAAGAGATTTCCCTATTGGATTACACATAGAAAAGGAAAAGACGATAATTCCCATATTATATAATACCATAAAAACTAATTACTATAACACTCTCCCTTACATTGGAGTATAGATATCTATCATGCTCAGCTTGGATGAACATTTCTGGAGTGGTCCCCAAGTGAGTATGTTGGTGAATATTTATGTTGTCTGCTCTATTGAATTGACATGTGACGTAGAAATGAAGCTCTTTTGCATCATATCTCTGTTGTAGTTATAATCCACATCAATGTGATTGGTTTGCTCATGTAATACATAATTGTTGGCAATGAATAATGTTGCATGATTGTCACACAAAGGTTTATAGGAAGAGATACATCAATTGTTAGGTCAGTTGGAACTAACCTAACCTACATCATCTTAGTGCTAACCTGAGCCGAAGTCCTGTAGTCGGATTCACCGCTTGATTTAGTGCTCGATCTGACAACCATGTTAGAAAATAGGAAGCAGAAACAGAAATAAAGATAAAGACTTGAAGAACACAAAGGTTTAACGTGGAACCCTACTCCCTAAGGAGTGGGATGAAACCACTGGAGAAGCCCTCAAAGGGGCGGATATTGCATTCCTTTTTCTCAATTGATACAGGAGGTCTGGGGCTCTTTATATAGCCTCCTCAGAGCCTCCAAGTCCCACCACTGGTAGATGTGGGACTAAACACTGTGATGGGGTAAATGGATCCTGGAGGTATCCATGTACCCATCTACAACATAATAGACGCACAACCAATACTCCAACACTCCCCCTCAAGCTGAAGTATGCAATGCTCAGCTTGGACAACAGAAAGAAACTCAACTCGCGCTACAAGACACTACGGACAATATCAACTCAACGCGAACAACTGTCAGTTGCTGTCGGGGACGTTGCTTCTCGTGCCGTGCAGGTGAGGAGGACGAATGAGCTAGAGTGTGAGTCTGCTGAATTTCCTCGTCGGAAAGCATGTGCTCTGAACTACGCCTGTCAGAGTCACTGCAACTGGAAATGAGTCTCCTCGTCGGAGGACTCTGACCTGCTACAACAATGTGGAGAACTGCTCCATCTCTGAAAAGGGGCTGAATTGAAAAAGGCCATGGAAGTGCAATCCTCGTCGGAGACCACGGTCGCTGGAGAATGTAATCTGAGGAATTCTCCTCGTCGGAGAATTGGTCTCTCCCATCTGGCACAGAGAATGGTACACTGCTCTGGAGTACCTATGATACCACATGAAAACCCTTGCCCACATGGCATAGGGAATGATCCTCTACTCTGGAGTCTCTATGGCTCACATGAAAACTCTGGCCAACAAAACAAGAAGAATGATGGGGACCAAGCAAAAGATGGCAAACACGTGCATATCTGAAAAGACCGCATACTCGTGCATGTCTGAAACTGGAGACTCGGAAATATCTGACGTCGAGTATGAAATCTGATAAAATCTGCAGAGTCTGAACGAATGGCTGGTCTGGAATCTGTCGTCTGAATCTGGATTAGACGTGTGACTCTACATAATACTCTCCCTTTCTCCCATACTTGTCGGAAAACATGGACGTCGATCAAGTTGGGAGAAGACAAGACAAAGATGGGGAGAAAACCAAATTAGCCGATATCTTCTTCTTCTTCTTCTTTAAACATAAGCCGTTCATTCATTTTTTTATCGCCTTTTTTTTCTTTTTTTGAAACAATTTTTTTAAAATATGCGTATGGTTTTTTCTTGTACGCGTCTTTTCTTCTACTTCCTCTTTTTTTTGCAATTTTTTTCCTTCTTTTTTTTAATGTGATCCACTTGGGCCCAACTCATTCCCCCCTTTTTTTATTGCCGCAACCCTCTTGGGCTTTTACATAATTTTAATTGAAAGGAGAAACACAACTACAAATTAGGGTTCCCCGTAATGGGAATCCCTCTCACCCACCTCCGATAGGGGATCCTTTCCCTCGTACGCCACCCCCATGTGGATAGGGCTTCACGGCCGGAGTCCCTGGCCGAAGATGAAGGGGGTTTCTTCGTCGAGCCGCCGGTACTTCGTAGAGGAGCGGGTGCCCCTGTTGCCGCCAAAGAGAAGAGAGCACCTCCTGAGGGAAGGAGTGGCTTCGCCAGGGGTCTGATCTGCGAGGCGAAGCACACGATGGGGCGACATGAGAGGATCGCCGTCCTTCGGGCGAGAGTCGTGCGTATGCGACTTATACGAGAGGAGCGATGCACGCGATCTGGGAGCACCTTGCGTTGCCGCCAAGGGGTTGTGCACGACTGGGAGTTGAGCGACGCAAGGGCCGTGTGCGAGGAGGTTGAACATGCATCGCCGCCTAGCTCTAGGGCTGCGGGCCTGGAGTCACCACCAACGTGAAGGATGGCCTACGGCGATGGGATCTGGGATCTTGCGCCTGGGGCGTCTCCTCCTGAGATTGGAGGTGTCTGAAACATCTGAATAACAGGGGTTGGAACATCTAAAGAGGAGCACCATGCCTCGTCGCCATCAACTGGAGTTGGAAAAAAAACGGGTGCGACCATTGCCTGGAATTTTGGAAGAACAGGGGCTGGAACATAGATGATCTGCGTGTAATATGAGACTCTTCTTGCACAAAAACCCTGATTAGGATTTTGATTCACGCATGAATGTGAAGCAAGCTAGCATCATATGAAGAATCGAATTGATTAGGGTTTCATGAAAACCCTGACAAACTCTTGAACAGATCTCAAATCGAATCTCGAAAATAAATCAACATAATTTCCTCGAGAAACGAACCCACTCTGATATCATGTTAGAAAATAGGAACTAGGAAGCGGAAGCAGAATCAGAAATAAAGATAAAGAACTTGAAGAACACAAAAGTTTAACGTGGAACCCTACTCCCTAAGGAGCGGGATGAAACCACGAGAAAAGCCCTCAAAGGGGCGGATATTGCATTCCTTTTTCTCAATGGATACAGGAGGCCTGGGGCTCTTTATATAGCCTCCTCAGAGCCTCCAAGTCCCACCACTGGTAGATGTGGGACTAAACACTGTGATGGAGTAAATGGATCCTGGAGGTATCCATTTATTCATCTACACCATAATAGACGCACAACCAAATGCTCCAACAAACCACAATCTGCTTCTTGTTTTTTTACGAAACAAGAGAGCCACCGATGATCATAGCAAAACCCGTGGTTGACTTTTTATCTTTAGATCATTTTGCATAATTTGCATCTGAGAACCCTATACCTGCTATTCGAAGGGAAGTCTCCTTACTGATAACCCTATACCTGCTGAGGAATTTAGATCTTTGAGAATCATTGTACCGACATCCATATATGTCTGTCATGGTTGTTCCATGAAAATGCTGATATTTCTCACAACAAAAGAAATATCTTGTATGGTGGTGGTCACATAAAGAAGCTTCCCAACAAGCTCCCTGTATATTCTCTTGTCAACCTCTTCTATATCACTGCCATAAACTTCATACTGGGATCCACAATTATAATGGCAAGTCTACAATCTCCTATTCCAATATCTTGGAGAAGATCCGTTACGTATTTTCTTTCTCATTACAAGTCCTTTGTGATTTCTGACAAACTCTAAGCCAAAGAAGTATCGCAGCTCCCCAAAGTCCTTGATGATAAATTGTTGTCCAAGGAACATGTAGAAAACGAGAATGCGAAAACGGATAAATAACCATGAAGAACAACATGATTTTACTTAGAACCCTACTCCATAAGGAGCAAGATGAAACCACAGGAGAACGCCACTAAGGGTTGATTCTTCTATTCACTTTCTCAACTAATACAATCGGTGTATGGCTTCTTATATAACCCTACAGAAAGATCGGAGTCCCACTAAAATTAGATATGGGACTAAACTTGTGGATGTAGTAATAGGACCCTGGAGGAATCCAATTACCCATCTATACATGTGACAGATGAGGGGATTGGCAGAGGTAGGATAGAGGAGGTGGGGGGAGGACATGATCGGAGGAGGTGGGTGCTGAGGACAATGGATTTGGAGGAGGTCGGGGCAGCAAAGGAAGGGGTTAGTAAAGGTGGTGGCGGATGAGGAGGGGGTCGAGGCCAAACCCATGGAGGGCTGCAATTCCACAGAAGCTCCAGGAGGACCAACATAGCATGGTAGAGCCCTAGAAGGCCCTGATGAAGCATCAACCTGCAAAGGAAGTGAGGGTCGGAGGAGGAGGTAATAGTGGAGAGGGCTGGAGGAGGTAGGAGCGGTGGAGGGAGCCGGAGGAGGGAGAGGAGAAAGATAAAGAAAATGTTTTTAGGAAATGACCAATCTACCCTAGTTATTAGTTAAAAGTACCATTGTGCCCAAAAGTTAACGTCCGTTTGGGGCGTGGATGAACGACAACTAACTCGAGGGGTACATCTGATATAATTGGTAGAAGTTAGGGGTACAACTGATATTCCCAAAAAGAGGGGTATAACTAATATTGCAATATCTCAGAGGACACATGTGATAAAAACCTAATAAATTAATATAAAAATCTGATGCATGAAGCACATTCTACAAACGTGTAGACAGTGCCAAACAAATCTCCTCTTGTCCTGTAATAAGGGAACGTGTCAAGATGTGCTCCCTGTTATTGCACGCACATAATGGTTATAAACTGCATGGACCATAACTCATAGTCGATCCCATCCATGTTGACGATGGGTGTCCGGCCTTTGAAGGCACTGAAGGAGGATAAATCTGTCCTTTGACATGATGATGAAGCCGGGAAATGATGTGACTGGCGCTATAGACGGATCTGAAGGTGTCTACCCATTCATATGAGGAACCGATTGTGTGTGCAAATTCATGCCACAACCATTCCCATCAACTCCGGGTATGCATTAGGGCCAGCCGGGTGATTTATAAGTCTGAAATCACCCTTTTTGCTGCAAAATCAGACCTCTAACAGATTCGAACGTAAGAAGAAGCGTCGAGGAGAGAAGCTCGGAGGTCCGGTGTGCATAGAATGGCCAAGGCAGGACCCAAGCAGCCACGATATGCCACGTGGTGGGCCTAGGTGGCTGTGCTGGGCACTGAAATCGGCCGTCGGTGGCCCTAGGAGGCATCGCTGGGCGCTAGGTCTGCCGCATGGTGCCAGGAGGAGCCGCTGGGGGTTGCTGGCTGGAGAAGGGAGGACCACTAGGTAGCAGCAAGCGATTGATGACGGTAACAGACCGACATCAATGGCGAAAAGGGGGGCTGGCAGCGGAGTGGGGTGCTTGGATCTCCGGTTCCGATCTAAGACTGTGTCGCTTTGATACCATGTGGAGATAAAATGATAACTTAGTCATGAAAGGGAGCAATAAGGTTCTCTTATATAGAGAGGAGAAACCCCAGAGAACGAATTACATTATAGAGATAAAAGAAATAGGAAGATACATAAGAAACTCTCAACAAGTTTAATCGGGCAAAAATCTGCGATGGGGTCGAGGTTTTTTTTCCCATTTTGGGTTCAAGGGAATGAGTTAATCAGGTTCTTGTAACTGGATCCAAGAGGCGCCTCAATGGTCTCGGGTGTTTGTCTCGGCTGCCTAGTACCTCAAGCCAAGCACTTGCAGAGAAGTGCCTAATAAAAATGCCATGAACAAGATAAAGAAAGGTGCCAAGGCCTCACGTAGCCTCAGCACCTATGCACGCGCCTTGGGCACTTTTTGACTACACTGCTTTCTACAAATGCCAGGATATTCTCCCACATACTTCTACTATTTGCATGTATGCTTATTTTAACTCCAGGTCCACATGTCTGTTTCTTCTATTTCAAGATGCGTGGAGGGGGAGTTCATTCATTTTCTTTAAAAACATGCTGAAGTTATAAAGCTTTATCTTGAGGCGGAGTGCTGAGAGTTGTGTATTACTTTTGATGGGTAGTTAGATCTATCTGTAGATTCAATTTATAAATGATTTCTTGTGTAATTCGATATTGCTTAGCACTTGGATTTGGGTGCGTGTGTGGGTCCAAATAAAGACCCTTGTACTGCCAATACAAGGACCCTTCTACTACTTGCTTTCTTTGAGAAGATATAATAAAAAATCACACCCATTGGAATCCTTCTTCCATGGAGTAAGACAGTCACTATGGAGTCAGGAACCACATAAATCTCGTCTTTGGATTTGTTGCTGCTAGTCATCTTCCATATTTTTCAGCAAATATCATGACTGATGACCTTAAAAAGTTGCTGCAAGATGACCCCTTTCTTCTCTTTTTTTCCATTAATTATTCATATTTGTCATGTCCATTAAAAAAAATATTCATATTTGTCATGTCCATTAATGCCTAAATGAGCCGACTGATGCTCTTAACTTTCAGAAGATATAAAGTATTCAATCTTGATTTTACCAGCATCTGTTGAAATTACAATTTCCTAGATGTTAGATCATTTAATTCATGTGTAAATATCTAGACATACTAGTTTACTGGTCGTTACTTATCGTTGTTTGAAGCCCTGCAAAGCTACACAGAGGCTGCAAACCAAGTAAAAACGATATGGGAATTTACTGCTGTGTATATTATTTCATACTTCATAGATCCTACCTTGGCACGCCATAGTGGTTATCCTAGGCTTTGTAACTAGCAATGTGAATGTTTTTTATTTTTCCCTTCCACATTTTAATGCATGAGAATTTGAGCAGATTCATCACCAGATGACGAGCAATGCTCCATCTGGTCGACTTCCACTTCCAATACAGTTGACTGATGATGGCCCGATCTACGTCAATGCAAAGCAATACCATGGAATTCTGCGGAGGCGAAAGCAACGTGCCAAATTAGAGGCTCTGAATAAGCTTGCTAAAGTTCGCAAGGTATGCACCTTTCTCCACTCTCTTGAGCTTGCCATTTACTGTGCTCGATATGTTGAGAACAGACACACTTTAAAAACTATGGAAACTTAGAGGTGATTAATGGCAAATATCGGTCTGCTCCACTCGAGCCAATTTGTTGGCTTTTGAAAAACCACCACGATTCTACTTCTGAAATGTAGCATCTATATCTCCTGTTCATTCCTCCATGTCAACAAAGGTGACTCGTGAAAGTACATATAACTAAAACTGCCCGCAGCTGAAAATGTGGAATTTATGACATGATCTAATGATCTATAATAATAATAACTAAGCTTACCCGCTCTCGCATTTTAACATGAGAAAATGCTTGCTTTCATTTTGATTTACTCATACTGCCCAACTCAAGTCTATATCAAGCACATTCAACTCCAAATCAGCTTGACTTGAGTGGAGGAAATGCAAAATCTCATGAACGACGGAAATAGGTTGTATGGGTTTCTGACATGGAAGTTGCAGGGAAGATCTGCTCCTGTTTGGAAAAAATTCTGGACTCTCAGTACCATTGTTGCTAATGGAGTCAAATGGGGATGTTGTCTACCTCAAATATCGATCTCTAGCTCCTTGTAATTTCAGTGTTTCTTTTACCCTGTACCTCTTACAACATGTCACTGTACTCTGCAGCCTTACATGCATGAATCTCGACACCGCCATGCAATGCGAAGGATACGAGGGCCAGGCGGCCGATTCCTCAACACGAATCAGTTAAAGAAGCAAGCGGAACAACTGGGCTTGCAACATATGCAGACAAAATCTTATATTTCAGCAAACGACTGCAAGGCATCCACTGTTCCTTCCATGATGGTCTGGGGTACCAACCTTCAGCTAATGAATGGCAATGGTGTTGCCTCTGGTGATTCATCTAGCTCTGAGGTTACAAACTTGTCAAATCCTGGAGATGTGTTCGAGCTTTCAGACCATCTTGGTTTTGCTGAATTCCTTGGGAGCTCAGCAATTGGTGTCAACATGCTGTATAACGGGTCTCGCCCATGCGTGCCTGTTATCAGGTGAGCAACTACATGGAATTCACTTGTCTGCTGTGCAGGTCCGGCACGGCTCTTTCATGCAGATACTGCTGATCTGCGAACCGGGCGGATGGTGAACTTCCTGGGCAATTCATCCTTGGCTTTTGTTATAACCTCCCAATGAGGTTATACCATATGTTATCCATGCAATTTCTTCTCAGGAGCACTGTGAAGACTCCTGGCGATGTTTCTTTGTGTGCTTCTGGTGTATTATATTCTGCAAAACTCCATGCTGCGTAATGAATCCAAGATTTCGTTTCTCACAGAAATTAGACACTGTCTGCAAGTTTCGAATTGCTACTATTTGGAGAATATATGGATTGCTGCTGGTACTCTGTAAACTTTAAATCTGCAGGATGCTGATACCTTCTTGAGATAAATGATGTCTTCTGTGTGGTTTTAATTCCCAATCTTTTCTGCATGTTTTCTGCTGTTGAATTGTATCCACTGCTACCAAGTTCTCGTTTTTGTCATCCTTTATGATCGATCATTATAATTTTGAAGACCGCAAAAGATGCGTCTTGATCTGTGGAGAGCGCAATCTTCTCCTCAGGTCTTGTTATCAAGAGTGTCATCTCTAAAAGGTGAGATCGCCGAGCATTTTCTCTTAAAGGTAACTCATGTTTCATTGCGAGAAGTGATATTGATTAAACTCAAATATAGAAAAAATGTATATGAACTTATATTATAAGTTCTGTTAAGTAAACTAATAGTTGCTAAAGTGTGGTCAGTCCAGGGGTAACCCCACAATCAAAATGAAGACCAAACTCAGTAGCTGTGGAGTAAAGTATTATCTCATTTTGCCAATGAAACCACAATACAGAACAAGTGCCAGCGAGAACTTTATAATTCTAATATTTAAATTTTAATTTTATGGTTATACGTAGGGTTTGAATGGTTGCCAAGAACTTTATAATTCTAATATTTATATTTAATTTTATGGTTATATGTAGGGTTTGAATCGTTGCCAATTGTACATTCGCAATTTACATTATCTTCACAAGCTGATGTTGATAATCATACACTAGGTCTACGCATAACCACCCTATACGATACGACCTATGTAAATACACGAGGGCAAAGCTGTTTGCTTACCAGAAGAGTATGATACAAAAACTAGCATTGTGAGGGAGTCTAGTTGATCAACCACTGGAACGTTTAGGTAGATTAATCCTGCTCTACTTACATCTCCTGCACGACTTCTATCCAAAATTTCCTTTTTAATCAAATCTGACAAAATATCTTTCAAGATTCTTCATCTCAGTATCACTTTCTCCAGATTCCACCCCCAGGTTTCATTAAAAAAATATTTAGAATCCATGCTTGTAAATCGTTGTTTAGTTGTCGATCATCTTGAACGGACCGATAACAGATACAATTTTTAAAAGTGTACCTTTCCATAGTTCAGAATGAATCCAATCTGCGTGCTAGCTTTTCGATCAAAGATCCAATTGATTTCAGAAAGAAAGCATTGGAATTCTTCGACAAACTACTGCAGTTTCCAGTCCCATGAACCAAACAAACAAGCTTGTGAATTTATTTGCTTCAAATCTCGAGGAAAATATCAGATCAGGCAAGATGATTTGCCTTAAAAAAATGCTAAATTCCATTACAAGAAATAATAAACAGAGCTTCTCTGGCATTTAAAAAATGCATCCATCCTTCTACTCCAAACACCGCTCCCAGTACCTATTTCCTACAAGTTTCAGTTGAGCTCGGGAAGCTCGCTCAGAATTGTGTGTTCAGGCTTATGCTCACACTCAAAGTCGAGATGCACGAAGGCTCTCTCGACCTCAGGAAGTTCCTCGATCTTATTTTGCAGTGTCTCCCCTATTGTGTGCGCTTCCTTCAGGTGCAGATCTTCAGGGAGTTGAATATCAACCTGTAAAATTTGCAAGGCACAGGTTAGAAGTTAAAAGTGAGGAAATTAAGTGCATCTTGGCAAAAAATATGGACCAACTATTGATTGTAAATCAAGGTTACATCCTTTATAATGCCAGTTTAAGAGATATCAACATGTTACATACTGAAAATTTACAGAGTTGAGTATGTATTAAGAGGCAAATCGAAATTACTATATATTTTCAAAAGGTTATCAACAAAACAACTCAAACTTGTCTTGGGTTGATCATATATCAAGTTCACAGAGTTACACACGAAACAAAAAAACTACATGTAATTGACGAAGATAAATATTAATAGCATCTGACAGAATAAGTTCAGCAAATGGGAATGAGGATGGTTCATAACAGCTACAAACCATGTCTTGCTCTTTCCTTTGATGTCAACACAGTATAAATTTATATATAAGGTGCCTGATAGAAAGTTTATAATATGCAAATGATATTGATCATATTGATATGGAAACTTTGAAGAGCATGGTTTTTTAAGACAATATACTCGAACTGAAAAGTTTAGAGATAATAAGTATAAACATACCTCCACAAAATAAAGAGCACCAAATGTATAAGCTCGGACAGTATCAATGTGCTTGATTTGAGGGTGGTGCCTTAGAACAAGATATGCGAGCTTTCTTAACATTTCAGGAGGCGCGGATTGCCCAAGGAGAGAAACTATGCAAAAAAACTAAATCAGAAAACATTGAAAAACAAGAGAATGGAAGAAAATGAGACTAATTCAAGTGTCTGAAAAGCAAATTTATTCACATAAATAGTGAAGGTGATTGCAAATGTTCCCCCCATTCTTTTCGAGTGCATATTAACCATGACACATATAGGTGCAAGGTTTATCTACTGAAGTATGATAAGAAAAGTGCATAAGATGCTACAGAGAACGTATACCAACTTTAAAATAAGAAAATTTTAAGTGTAAGATGGATTCTACAGAGAACTCAAAGAGCACAGAGCATATGCTTCTGGAGTGGATTAGCCAGTCTATTAATCATCATGATTTCCTTCCAAAAGCACCGCGTACCAGGAGAATAACCTGCAACTAAAGACGGGATGTGGTACCTGATTACGTAACCGGGGTATACTTCATGTGATTACTTATAGCCATAAGCATTAAAACTTGCCTCATCTAATTCTCGAGGTAGCGTGTTAAATGATTTTTGGATGCTGAACCCATAACATATGTGATGCAACTGTGAGATAAAATCTTGGCAAGTAAAATTTAGTCACCTGCATTTTCCAAAACCAAGCTGGACCAGTTCACGATTGTGTAAACCGCCAGAGTGATTGCGCCAAGAGGGTCGATCCACCAATAAAAGTTATCAGCAAGAACAGCAGCAGCTAATCCAACAACATTAGTCACCACATCAAAGTAGTGATCCTAAGCAAATAGATACAACTTTCATCAGCGAGAAATCATTTATAAATTACGAATTGAAGTCACATCTACTGCACCAACTCTATGGAATGCTTCACTGGACAAAGGATTTATGGCCGAAATTTAGATGATAGGAAAAACCTTAGCATACGCACGGACTATATTATCTTTGGAACTTCTGCAGTAGATCCAAAGGCAAAGCTTGACCGCTGTTGCAGATAACATTATAGCATATAGCCATACCAATTGATCATATGTCATCTTATCTGAAGGTTCGTTCTTGAATAACTGTTCCAAAGCCTGAAGAAGAACCTGAAACCCTGTGGTAGTAGAAATTTACCAGTCACACACAATGACAACTGAGAAGACAAAGAAATATAAAAAAGGGTGCAATCTATCTATCTATCTATCTATCTATCTATATTATATATATATATATAATGGGGAAATGTCTGTGCAACACTATATTCAGAGCAGAAAAAAAAACTAATTTTCTTCATTTCCATTTCTAGATTATCAAGTTTATATAAACCATGTTCATAAGATCGTCATGGACTTGCATAGAAGTGTAAAATCAAACAGCATAACTGGAGAAATGATTGTTGGTGCGCGTGACTGCACAATCTTCTGGTGTAGTATGCAACTAAGCAGGTTTAAATTTTCAAATCAAAAGGTTTCTAAAACTATTTACTCAAAATAGTAAAAGAGCAGATATAAATCTTGTAAGGTATTTCAACCCGGAATCATATATGCTTTACAATCAAGCTGCTACAAACAAAAGAAAACACCGAGATGAACAATATGAAGCAGCATACCTAGTGTGGCCATAACAACAGCAAAGATCACAATTCCCACAGGTTGCAATCTCAGCTTGCCAATGGGGTACTTGTAGATATTTACACTCATCATGGATACATGCGTGAACCAAAGTATAAGCCCCGCCAAGCAATCCAATAACGAATCGAGCGTCGACGCAGCGACAGCCAATGATCCACTTCTAATCGCAGCGTAAATCTGAGTTCAACAACAAAAAAATGCAATTATCCCTGTTCTCAACAAAAATCCATCCCCCCAAAAAAATCACCTTGAATGCCAACAGCAACACGTTTGCGTAGTTGGAGATCTTCATAGCGAATACGTTGCGCGACTGCTCAGATTTGCTCCTGTCCCCATTGCTGACCTCTCCGCCTAAAGAATCGACTTCCTCGAATGATCTCAGAGCAGAGAATTGTCTCTCGTAGTAGTCCTTAACATCTGAACATAAAAGGGGATCAATCGCAGCAGATTCCACAAAAGATCCAAACTTTGAAAACAAGACAACTTCTTTTAGACTTCTATTGAACTATATGTAGGTTTGATTATACATCTGTTACGACTAACCGTCACAGAGTCCTTCGACGTGGGAGAGATCGACATCGAGGGGTTTCTCAGGGTCGATCGAAGCTCGAATCTTCTCCGGCAGCCTCGACACAAAGTCCCTGCGCATCGACCGGACGGAACCGGAGGCGGCGAGCGGCACCGTGAGGTCGTTGTTGAGGTCCATCGAGGTGGATGGAGGTGGAGAGCTGGGGAGGTGGCCGCTGGGATCTGTAGGGAGAGAGTGGTAGGGGGATGACGTGGCGGGGGGAGGTGGGGGAGAGCGTGGTGGCCTCGCGCCCGGTGGATCTGATGGGGATCTCGAGATCCCCGTCAGCGGTCGTACACCGAATTCAACGGCGGTTTGGGAAAACTTTGAAATGGCCCGGTGATATTTTGGGTTTTTTCGGATGCCCCCGAGAAAATTTAGTAGTCCATTTGCGGCCCTATGCAAAGGGATATAAAATCTATTCTTACCAAATTCACTATTATTATGATCAAGAATTTATTTAGAAATTAGAAATAGAGTTCATACGGAAGAGTTATATATCAATTCAATTCTCAAATGATATACGATTATATCACCAGAATCATGATCGAGTGAGATTGCATTTGATCTGATACATAGAGAGATGGAGTCATCACTCTCCACAACATAAACAACACGACAATAAGAGGAATGGAGTGACATAACAAAGAGGATTATTCTTGTTGTTCTTCTTAGTAATTTTTCTTCTCTGGTGGTTGTGTAAGGTAAAGATCGTCACTAAATTATGTGTCTTCTTCTTTATGTACTTCTATGGTAGTAGATTATATAACTATTTTTTTGGCAATCAATATCAACACAAGGATAGATATTTATGAGAGGTCATTACGTGATGGATGTGCATTCTTCAGAATTGAGTCATCTTCGGAAATGGGGATGCACTGCACATGTCTTGCTTCCAAGTCAGCTTAGAGACAAGCTTGAGTTTAAGACATTAAAGTGTAGATTCATTGGATATTGTGAAAAATCCAAAGGGTACAGGTTCTTTCATGATACTCGAGGTCTCATTGAAAGTCGTGATGCTACCTTTCTTGAAAACCAAGATGAAAAGGAGCATGAAATAGAGGAAACAGAACCTCTAATTATCTTAGAACATAATGAAAATGATATAGAAGCGAGACAAGAAATATTGGATGACATACCTCATCCGGAGATGGAACATGAACCTATAGTAAATATAGAACCTTTGGAGGAAGTTTGTGGACCCACACAACCCACGGGTATAATCGGCAACAAGAGACCCAGGACACAACCTGCATGGATGGATGATTATTATCTGTACGGATGCGAGGTTTCGTGTTACACCGTAGATGAGGATATAGAGGATTGTACAGATCCTATTTCTTTTAATGAAGCAATGGCTTCTAACGAGTCGGAATCATGGACGGCCGCCATGAGGGATGAATTGGACTCAATTGAGCAAAACGGTGTTTGGGAACTATGTGGCTTGCCAGAAGGTAGGCAATCCATAGGGTGCAAGTGGGTATTCAAAAGGAAGTATCGCATTGACGGTACCATTGATAAATACAAAGCTAGATTAGTTGCCAAGGGTTATACCCAGAAAGCTGGAATAGATTTCCAAGAAACCTACTCTCCGGTAGCCAAATTCGCATCTATAAGGATGATCTTGGCAATAGTCGCTTATATGGATTTAGAATTATTCCAAATGGATGTGAAGACGACTTTTCTCAATGGAGAATTGAGAGAAGACATTTATATGCAACAACCTGAAGGTTTTCAGGTAGAAGGAAAGGAGAAAGAGGTATACAAATTGAAAAAGTCATTATATGGCTTGAAACAGTCTTCACGACAGTGGTATCTCAAATTTCATGACACTGTTATCAAATTCGGATTTTTTGCGAATAAGTTGGATAATTGTGTGTATGTCAAGAAAAGTGGGAGCAAATTTGTTATAATGTCACTATACGTTGATGACATTTTGCTTGCCGGAAATGACATGCTAATGCTCAATGAAATAAAAGAAAAATTGAGGAATGAATTTGAGATGAAGGACATGGGCGAAGCATCCTATGTTCTTGGTATCCAAATAACTAGAGATAGAGGCTCAAGGAGCTTGAGCCTAAGTCAAAAAAAAAATACTTGCATACAATCTTGAAGAGGTTTGGAATGCAAAATAGCACTCCAGCCCCTACACCACTTGTGATGGGAAAAAGACTTAGCAGAAGTCAGTGTCCCGGAAAGGGGCAGAAACCCCTTGATATTCCATATGCACAAGCAGTAGGAAGTTTGATGTATGCAATGATGTGTACAAGACCTGATTTGGCTTTTCCTGTAAGCCTGGTAAGTAGATATCAAAGTAATCTCGGAATGGCACATTGGGAAGCTATAAAGAGGATTATGAGATACTTAAAAGGTACTGTACAATTAAAATTAATTTATCAAGCAGATTCACTTGAGGTGGTTGGATACTCCGATGCAGACAGATTTCGGAGGAGATGTTGATGATAGAAAATCTACATCAGGTTACCTTTTCATGTTTGGTGGAGCGGCTATTTCTTGGGGTAGCAAAAAACAAACATGTGTTTCTAGACATACACAAGAAGCCGAGTACATTGCATGTAGCATGGCCACCACTCATGCAGTTTGGATCAGACGCTTTCTTGAGAACTTAAGTCTCGAATTGGTTAAAGAACCAATTGAAATATTTTGTGATAATCAAGCTGCAATAAGTTTGATTAACAGTGGAGCAAATAGTTCCAAGGGAAAGCATATTGAGATCCATTATCACTATATTCAAGATATAGTGGCTAAACAAGAAATCAAGGTAACATATATACCTACCAGTGATATGTTAGCTGATTCTTTTACTAAAGGAATTGCAGCTGGAACATACATTAAACATGTTGGTTTAATGGGACTCAGGAATGATTGAGTCAAATTGGAGGTGTCATGAATAATGGACCTCAAGTAAACATCTCTAAGAAGATATACACTTCTCGAATAGTGGGAGTGTGGAATATCATGACCATTTTGGTCAAGTGGGAGATGTTAGACCGTTACGAGAATAATGACCTTCAATGGTCATGAATACAAAGATAATGGCCATGAATAAGATGATATGAATATCAAAACGTCTATTATAATTGTAGAGACGTTACAGAATCTTTGGGCAGTTATTGGGGGCGTACAGGTCACTGGAAGGCCCTATATATGGGTGTTCTTCCCATGGAGAAAAACACACAAGAACAAGAATCGAGTGAGTCCTGGGAGCCCCCAAAATATCTTACCCGAAATTTGTTCTTCAGCTTGGAAGAGATTGCCAAGAGTTATGGAGGGACTTTATTAGCGACGATTCGTAGTGATATATCGTACAGGGTGACATGACAACACAACAAAGCCAGCATAGAGATTTGTTGTATGTTATCACAAATCCGACAATTATGACGAAATGTATCAATGAAGATCATGAAGAGTACAATCTAGAAGATGTAAGGTCTAGATAAGGATTTCTTGCATGCTCCAAACAATGATTGCGCGGATTATGAGGATTTTGCTTTTTCAGATATTGCAAGTCAGTACATATTTCACCATTTTTCGAGGTGATCAGCGGAGATTTGGTCCGTCGAGGCGTTGGGTAACCAACGCCAGAGAAAGATCATACTACATGGTATAGATATGATGGCAAAATTCATATCAAAGAATGTTTCATTATATGTGGAGTTCTTCAAGAGAAAGTGTGACATCACATTATAGCAACAATGGGTGAATAATATACTTGCATAATAGGGGATTATGAAAACAATCTAGATAGTAAAGAAAAAATTATAAAAAATAAGAAGGAACAATGAAATGAGATGAGGGATGCTGCAAACTGTACAATTTAAATTGCTCTTACAAGTAACGCTCTTGGCATGTTTATCGATATGAATGATTTGGGAGAAAAAAAGATCTCCAAATCTATTAAAAAAAGGGTTACTGTTGAAGAATCTTAAGGTTGACTAATGAGATAAAATTGAAGGTGCACTTGGATGAGTTCAACGATTTGAATATAGGATTTGTTTAATCTAAACAAAGACAAATTTTAAATAGGATTTATTGTGTGTTTAAATATTTTTAGAATCAAACTTGAATAAGATACTATAGTATGTGCTTGTTTGATATGAAGAAAAATCCTTCACGATTTTTGCATTTGTTCCTTTTCAAATTTCAATAGGTAACATTAAGACCCCTACCTTTTTTGCAATTATGTTTGTGCTCCTAACAAAGGAACATTTATACCACTCAAGTTAGTTGTTTTCCTTTCTCAATCAAATAAGTGTTATCTTCTTCGTTGATGTCTTTTTTCTTTCTTATCTCGACCTACACTGACCACCTCCTCCACCGCCCCATCCCTCGCCATCCACCACCTCCCTACCTTAGACCATGCCTAACCCCTCCTCCCACTTCCCGGTGACCTCCTCCTCTCTAATCCCCTTCTCCTCAAAGACATCCCCCAAATCTTCATCGGTTTCGTCTTCGATCTTTCGTGAGCATTGAATTTGTTTATAATTGCATGTTTATCGGAACTATCTCCATGTATCAAGAAAGACTTGGTGTTTCGACATGGATGGATATGGGCAGACGACGCGAGTTGGTTATCATTCCAATATACAGTCTCTCTTATAGAGGGGAATAAACATTGATTCAAATACTAGAGTCTCTCCTTGGGAGTTCTCTCTCTAAACTACCATATAGGCTCTTTCCAACCAGTGACGGAGAGAGGGGGGACGGGAGGGGGCTTGGCACCCCAATCTCCAAATTAATATTATATATATTATATTATTATAATAACATGTAATTTATATATTTTTTTTGATGAAAGAAATCAGTGTTATCAAGTTTCGAACTAGGGACCTCATGTGCATAAGATTGACTTGGTAACCAACTACCCCACGACACCCGTGTACATGTAATTTATATATAAAACAAAAGCTATAGAAGTTAACGAGTTGTATACAATGTTCCTTCATCTCCCATTTACCAGTTATATAGATACAGATATATTCATGTCTGATTCGCAACTGTATCCATATCATACAAATTTTGACATCTGTATCCGCATTTATTTTCAAATAGATATGAATACAAATATCACTTTCATATTAACCCGTATATCCATTTATATAAATATAATTATACATTTATTTTTAACTTTATATAACATAGTTGTATTATTCCAACCCTAATAGGAACATACCATCTCTTTCACGTATTAGTATTGCTTTGACCGGCTTGACTTAACCCTTCGAATAGTCCTATGCATAATGTGAGCTCAATTTATTGTAGATTATACTTGTGCAATGAAATTGATCCACTTAAATATAACACCTCAACCATCAAATATAGTCCCGTATCTAAATCTCACAAAATGTAGGTGCGGGTTATAAGTGGTCGGGATTGCTACTTGACAATTGGGGCTTAAGTGTTTGAGTGGTTGTTAATGAGTTCAATCGGGCCCAGGTCCGACAAGTGGTCGGGGCTAGTTTTTCTCGATAACGGACTGGGGACCTAAGCTTGAGACGTTACAAATGGTATCAGAACCGATTTTCCTCTGATTGTAAAAAAAGGTGCATGAGAGATGGAGCCATCTTTACAGAGAGACGGGAGGAAAAGGCTACCCAGAGCATACAATTGTCACTGTCACTGGAAATAAGTGACGTGACATGCCGCAACGAGGACGTTAGGAATATAAGTGGAGGAGGTTTTAACACCCCAACCCTCAAACATAGTCTCACATCTAAAACTTACGAAGTGTGAGTTTGGGTTGTAAGTGGTTAAATATTTTGTGTGGTTGTTAACGGGTCCATTCGGGCTCAACCTAACAAGTTGGCATGGCTAATTTTCCTCGTTAACGGACCGAGAACCTAAACCCATAACGTTACATTAAATCATAGATCAAGTCAAGCTAGCCACAAATTCACGAGCCCACCCAACCCAACCCAATAAAAAGTTGGACAAATGACCACATGGCAAGACGCGACCCCAATCAATAAAACCTCAACCTAATCGTTTTAGCTCATATTTTTTACCTATTTACGTGTTAAGCCTCCTCTCATTCTCCATGCTTCCACTGCGAGAAAATTTAAATAGGTCGATTTGGTTTTTAACATGAACCCATGTTAATTGGATAGTAGATACCATGAGACAACCATGATTAAAGATCACGGACGACAAGTCCATAGTCCCACTCATACCTTGTGTGGAGCACTGGACTAGGCCGACCCCGACCCGGCTACCAAAATCGAGCCGGGCCTAGACCCGATATATAGATAGCCCAGTTTTAGGCTCGGTCTTTCTATGATTTTGAATTGGGACTGTGCTCAGCCTGAAGCTTCCATACCCTCCCCAAAACCCGCATCGTGGCAACAATCGTAAGTTTTTTTCCCGTACTTAGCCTGCCCCACGACCTGAACCATGGAACTGAATATTGATATAACTTTATGGAAAAGCAATCGCAAGGGGCCTAACCCGGCCCAAATCCTATCCTTCCTTCTCTCCCTACTACTGGAACCGCAAAAACAATAGACTGGAACGCACCGTCTCTCACTAGTCAGGATCTCACAGACAATGGCGCAGAAGAAAGGTTCCAGGGTTTCAACGGAGGACTCTGAGGATCTCGCTCGCATTCCCCTAGAGGACATCCTCTTAGCCGATAGCTTCACCATGAAGTTCCGCCCGATCACCCTCGAACGCCCCCAAAGTAAGATCACCATCTCCTTCCTAACCCCCAACCCCGATCGATTTTCACCGGAACTTAATTGTATTATGTGTGGATGGTATGTCAATTCGATTTTCTCAGAAAAAAAAAAAGAGCGTACCTGCTGGAGGACAACGTTAGTGAAATTCCTTTCTGCAAATGGCATTCTGTATTTGGCGGTGAAGAAAGATGAGAATTCGAGGCTGGCTAAATTTTAGCTGTGACAATGCAAGATGATTTTTTATGATGAATTTAACGACGTGCACAGTTCGACGCCAATAGTATTTTTCGGAGACATTTTCGGAGATGTCATTCTATGGTTCACTTTTGTTTCAACCCAACAATTCGACTGGAAGCGTTGATGTTACCATCAACTGGAAGCGTTGAAAAAGCCAGTTCCTCTTTCGCAACATTATGGTATCACCTACGTTAACAGACAGAAAACATACGATAAATTGACATGACAAGTTTCTGGCCAAAAACCTTCGAAAAATTCGGCAACTGATTCACAGCAGCAGTTGCATTGAATCGGCGACAATTAGAGCTGCTTGCTAAGCCGTCTCAAATGATAGTTGATAGTTGACCATTGAGCTTTGGGCTGCTTCTTCTGCCATAAAAATCAAGGAGGTGAGGGATAAGTACCAACAAATTTCGAAAATATGCGACAAGTTGAAGCCAATAGAGGGGCGATGTGGAACAAAGTTCTACGTGATTTTCCATGCATGTCACAAGAAGTTCCTTTTGCCGCTTGCAGTTGTTGTCGTCATTTTGGTTGAGAGCAATGCAACTAAGGAGTCCCACAAACTCCCTCAAGCAAGGCTTATCAGCTGCAGCAAACTTCTTCGGATTAACACGCAAACCAAGCTTCCGACCCATCAAACTGATCTCAACCTGCCAAAAAATGGTGAACATGTTATTAACTAAAGATGCACGGATAAAGATAATCCAACAATACGACGATTTTCAGCGGAAGCATGATAAATAAGCAGAAGCCTCTCAAGGAGGATAAATTTCTGGGCGTTTCCTAACTCGGGGGAAGTCTAACATGCTAAATATCTCCAGATTCAAAAGTGTAAAGCTCGCGGATCACGATCTTAGAAACCTGATCACATTGCATAGGAAGGAAACATCAACCCTTCTGTCAGATCCCAAATCTTTTAAACAGCCTTCGCAATTCTAGTATTTGTACTTTCCATTTCCCATTTGAGGAACTTCAGACAGTTCGATTCTATTTTGGTTATCTTCTCCATATGCACAAGCTCTACTCCACTGCCATGTATTCACAAGCTCTAACCCACACTACCAATCGAAATTCTTTTAGTGCATCTGAAGACATAGCTCCTCCCAATAATTAGAAACATGAATGTATGAACCTTGTATACATAATGTCTGTCACAGACTCACAGTTGCTGCATGGACTTTTTTTTTCAGAACAGATCTTTGCATGATTTGTTTGTCACCGCCATTTCATTTCTTATTCGGTAAACTAGTGGTTAATAAAAATGAGTCTCTTGTTGGATATGGTTCCATCAGCTAATCAACACAAATAAAGATTCTGAATACTTCCAGATTAAATAGGGACATCTACATGAGCTTCTCCCCGCGATTTTCAATCGTATATTCGTATTGAATCGCCAACATTTTACTTTGAGATAATACTACATAGTTTGTTCAACACTTCTCAAACTTGCCCTCTCCTCTTTAGCAAAGATCAAATACAACTCCTCGAACTATCAATATGTGCATTTTTTAGTGTCAACCACAAAAAAATGAACTCTTTTACTACATTTCCATGTTAATGATAAAATGGCCTTTGTAATGTGGCCATACCTCCATTTCGATATTTGCACCCTTGTCTCTGACACGAACTCCAATCCATATTTCAACAATCGATAATTATATTTCGTGGAGCCCCACTCACGTTTAGTCCCACATCTACTATTTGTGGGACTCAATTTGTCTGTAAGGTTATATAAGGAGCCTCACATCCCATGTATTAATTGAGAGATTGCAATAGACGATCCGGCCCTAGAGGCCTTCTCATGTGCTTTCATCCTACTCCTCACGGAGTAGAATTCCACGTAAAATCCTAAGATGTTTATATTTGATTTCCTGTTCTAATTATCAACCGCTTTCATGTTCTTGTTTTTCAACATAGTATCATAGCAAGTCGGTTTTGGGAGTTCCGATTGATTCGATTATTTTTCATTTTGTTCAAGTTTTGGAAATTTTGAATTTTTCTACGCAATTTTACGTTTTGATGATGATTATGACTCGTTCAAAGTTGAAGTTCCAGGGTTTCTTCTTGAAAGCCTAGGCGAGATTTCTAGGAGCTCACCTTCCCCAATTCGCATGCGAGTTACTAAAGATCACATCTGTGGAAAACAATGAAAGAATGAAAGAGCATGTCTTATTCCAGAGGTCTAGGGGTCTTTATATAGGACAAAACCCTAAAAAGCTCAAAACGGGAAAAATACATCAGTGCCCCTGACGGGGTTGCAAGGAATAGCTAAGAACCGTAAGAATACTTTATAACACTCCCCTTCAACTTGGAGCATATTTATCAGTCATGCTCAAATTGGAAATTATCCACAAAAGACGCTTCTTGGGTAAGGCCTTTGTGAATACATCCGCAAGCTGAAGATCAGTGGTAATTGAGAAGTAATCTTTCCAATCCTAACAGCATCACGAACAAAATGGCAGTCAATCTCTATATGCTTGGTTCTTTCATGGAACACAAGAATCGTGGCAATGTATGTAGCAGATTTGTTATCGCAGTATAGTGGAATAGGAGTGGTGACAAAAATGTCGAGTTCTTGCAGAAAAGTTAATAGCCACGTACGTGATCTCACAGGTAACATGAGCCATTGCCTTGTACTCTGCTTGTGCACTGGATCTGGATACAACAATCTGTTTCTTACTCCAAGTAACAAAATTTCCTCCAACCATCATAGCATAGCATGTGGTGGAGCATCGATCCTCTGGTGAACTTGCATAATCAGCATCAGCATATGCAATAACATCGGTGTACCCGTTAGCCCCATAAAAGAGGCCACACATGGTGATTCCTTCAAGTATCGTAGAATCTGGAGAACATCATGCCAGTGACTGTAACAAGGTTGCTCCATGTGTTGGCTACCCCTGCTTACTGCATAAGAAATATCTGATCTGGTGACAGTGAGGTAAAGAAGTTCGCCAACCAGGCTTCTGTATCGAGTAACATCGTCGAAGACATGATCAGAGGACGTGGTGTTTTTCTTTGGATCTGCAGGAATACACGAGGGCTTGCATCCAAGTAATATGGCTTCAGTAAGGATGCCCAGACAATATTTTCTCTGAGAGAGATGAAGACCCTCTGCAGTGCGTAGTACTTCAATCCCCAAGAAATACCTTTTGGAGAAAGGCCTTGGTCTCTAGTACCCCCTTATCATCATCCCCTGTGACAACCATATCATCCATGTAAACAGCCAGTATAACAGTACCAATTGTTCGTCTTCTGACAAACATAGAATAGTCAGATGTTGTTCTCTAAAAGCCAAGAGTGATGATTTCTGCAACAAGTCTGTCGAACCATACCCTTGGGCTCTGCTTCAGATCATATATTGCCTTGCGAAGTCGACATGCATACTTCCCCTTGACTTCATATCCCGGAGGCTGCATCATGTATACTTCTTCATCAAGATTTCCATATAGAAATACGTTTTTCGCATCTAACTGAAAGATAGGCCAGACCTTATTAGCCGCCACCGAAAGGATAGTCCTTATAGAGCCCGTCCGTGCAACTGGTGAGAATGTCTCAAAGTAATCCACTCCATATGTATGTGTAAAGCTTTTGGCCACATACGAGCTTTCAATCTATCAATGGACCTGTCTGGTGAGTACTTTATCGTAAAGATCCATCTGTATGCCACAAGTCTAATCCCCTTGGGACATTTTACCAAATTCCATGTCTCCCTGGAAGTAAGAGCATCCATCTCCTCATTCATGGCTTGTCGTCATCCTGAATCCTACAAAGCACTATGGTGGTCTCTCGAAATAGAAATAGTCATGAGAGCATCTACATATCTTCTATCATTGGATGATAAACTAGCAGCAGAAGTGAAATGAGACATGGGATGAAAAGTACATTGCCTCTTTGTTCTGCGTAGAGCAATGGGAAGCTCCTGAGGATCATCCGGGACAGCAATGGATGGGCCACTTGTAGAGGGCATATCATCGTGCAACAAATAAATAGGTAAAGGAGCATCTGGAGGTGTAGATTTTTGTTTTCACTTATAGACAATGGGTGGAGGTGGGAGGTCAAGAGGAATATGTGTATCAGATTGAGTGAAGAAGCTGGTCTGCTCAAAAAAGGTTACATCAACAGAGATATAATAGCGATGTGCAGTAGGATCATAACACATGTAACCTTTTTGAGTACGAGAATAACCTAGGAAAAGACATTTGATTGCACGAGGAGAAAGTTTGTTTGTAGCGTGAAAATTATGAACAAAGGCTACACATTCAAAAATTCGCAGGGTAGAGGAAAAGGTGACTCGGTTGGGTAAAGCATGGAGAATGGGGTGGATCCATTTAGGGTTGGAGATGGAACTCCGTTGATAAGATGGACAACGATCAGAACAGCATCACCCCAATAGGTTTTGGGAACTTTCATTTGGGTGAGGAGGGATCGGGCAATATTTAGAAGGTGTCTGAGTTTCCTTTCCGCTACCACGTTTTGTTGGGAAGTGTATGGAGATGAAGTTTGATGAATGGTACCTTGGGATGCAAAGAATTTTGTTAGTTCATGTTGTGTAAATTCCAATGCATTATTAGATCGAAAATTTTGAACGCCAGAGGAGAAAATATTATTGACATAATGGAAGAAATTCTGAAAAACATTATTAATCTCTGAACATTCTTTTAACAAATAGACCCAAGATGATCGACTATAGTCATCAACAAAAACAACAAAGTACTTATGTCCACTCAGAGTACGGACCGGACAGGGTCCCCAAACATCACAACGGACTAATGAAAAGGGGGCTTCGCGACGAGGTTCTGAACGAGCAGGAAAAGAATCTCGATGATGTTTCTTGAACCGACACGTCTCACACTCAAAAGGCTTGAGCGTAGAAAGTTCGGGGAACATTAAAGAGAGAGCTTTGGCAGACGGATGACCGAGGTGAAGGTGCCAAAGAAGAGGATCATAGGAGATAGACGCAGCGCCAGCAAAACCAGAATCAGAGGGGATATCAAGATAATAGAGCGCATTCTTCTCATGTCCCCTACCAAAAATCTATCTTGTCCGGATGCCATGAAAATAACAACAGAACTCATCAAAAATAACATGACAGTTAAGTTCCAAGCACAACTTGTGAACAAATAAGAGACTAAGTGGAATCAGCTGCACAGTGAACTCCAGTAAGTCAGAACTTGGAGGAGAACTCCATAGTGCCCACAGTAGTAATAGGTGAATGAGCTCCATTGGCCACACGAACAATCTTCACAAAGGAAGATGTGCGAAAAGGTGAGAAGATTACCTTCTCCCGTCAGATGAGTTGAGACACCCGAATCAATGATCCATGCGAGGCTGGATGCAGAAACAGAGTTTGGCAATTGTACCTGAAGTAGTGGCCAGACTAGCAGTAGTAGCAGAAGCACTAGTGTTATTGTCAGAGTCCTGTAGCAGCTGACGAAGACAAGCGTACTCAGATACAGTGAAAGATGTCTGACAATCACCAGAAGGCTGATCGTGTGAGGTTTCTGCAGTATCATATGAGCCTTCATATGGGGTTGTTTTATAGGCATTGTTGGCATTAGGAAGCATGCCAAACTTTGCCCAACAACATTCTGATGGATGATTCCAGTGTCCACAGTGAGTACATGCTAGATAGCGGGCAGTGGTAGGATTACGTCCATGTCCACGTCTAGAATCACGTCCTTGACCACCCTCATGGCCGCAACCACGGCCAAAGTCACGTCCACGTCCTCGGTAGCTGGATCATCTTCTTGCAAAATGTGTTGTCTCTGTAAATAGAGGAGGTAACGGAGATTCAAATTCCTGTAGCAGACCATAAATGGTCTCAAGTGTGGGTAGTGCAGCAGCAGACAGAAATTGGTCTTCACTGACTTGTATCGCAGATGTAACCCGGATAAGTGGTACACCTGCCACTCTGTGCGTTCTCCTATCTGCTTATCACAGCAAGCAGGCTGAAAGATAAGAAGCTCCTCAAACAGGCATGTGAGGAGTCTGTAGTACTCGATCAATGAAGTGCTCCCTGATTAGCAGACCAAATCCGTGTGTAGGTATCTGAAAGTGTGGACTTGGTTGTCTTTTGGGAGTATGTATTCTCAAGACTCTCCCACATTGTCGTTGCGGTCTCCTTGTGGAGAAGATTTGAGGCTATATTAAGATCGACACTATTGGTCATCCAAGTAATTACCCGGCAATTGTCCACATACCATGTATCGTAGTCCTTCTCCGTCCCTTTGGGTGGATCTTTAGTAAGAGCATAGTTCTTCCATTGACCATCAATAAACACCTTGAATGATCGAGACCATAGCACATAGTTCTCAGAGATCTTTAGTGCGATATTAGTGCATTGTACCATCACAAAAGAAGTCGGGAACAACGGCTTGGGCTCTGCAGTTGCCATGGCAACCGCACAGCTCAAGAAAAAGTGACTTAGATAGTTCACGCATTCTTACTCATGCATTACGCAGACCTAGCGGTACATTTGATGAGTGAATCGGCAAAAGGAGAGAGAGGCGGCAACACTATGGCTCCGCTGGAGTCTTGGGCAGAGGTGCAGGGATGCGAGGTGCCATTGGGCGGAGGCACAGGGAGCATTGGCTCCGTGCAACGTTGCAGGGTGTCGCAGGGGCTGCGAGCGACGTGGTGTGCCGCTAGGGCGTCAAGCAACAGCGTGGATGACGTTGGGGCACCAAGCGACAGCACAAGGAGGGGGCGCAGGGAGCGTCTGGAACTCCGAGTGGCAGCGTGGAGTGCTGATGGGGCTCCGAGCAACGACGTCGGGGTGTCGCTAGGGCGTGGAGTGCCACTGGGGACAGTGGGCGGCGTGGGGGAGGGATCATCCCTTGAGCGGCGGCTGGTTGGTGGCGGTGGGATTTAGGTCAGAACACCGGTCTAGGACCGTTGCTCTGATACCATGTGGAAAACAATGAAAGAATGAAAGAGCGAGTCTTATTCTAGAGGTCTAGGGGTCCTTATATAGGACAAAACCCTAGAGAGCTCAAAACGGGAAAAATACATAAATGCCCCTGACGGGGTTACAAGGAATAGCTAAGAACCGTAAGAATACTTTACTAATAACATCAACAACATCAGGTTTCTGTTGTAGCCCTAAATCCGAGACAGGGCCACACCTAGATGGTGCCAAAGATAACGCTTCACACGATGATTTTGATTATTTGAAAATGTTATTCAACTTCCAGCGACGATATCGGCAAAGAAAAGTGAAGTTCTAGCAACTCTTGTTCAAGATCTTGAATATTCAACCATTGCTGATTCCGAAAAAAAATAGGGCTCGGATGGTGCAACATCTACTATTTGTGGGACTCGGTTTGTCTGTAAGGCTATATAAGGAGCTCCACATCCCCCGTACTCATTGAGAGATTGCAATAGACGATCCGATCCTAGAAGCCTTCTCCTATGGTTTCATCCTGCTCCTCACGGAGTAGGGTTCGTAAAATCCCAAGATGTTTACGTCTGATTTATTGTTCTGATTATCGACTGCTTCTGCATTCTTGTTTTTCAACATAGTATCGGAGCAAGTCAGTTTTGGGAGTTCCGATGGACTCAATTATTTTTCATTTTGTTCAATTTTTGGAAATTTTGATTTTTTTCTACGTAATTTCACGTTTTGATGATGGTTATGATTCGTTCAAGTTGAAGTTCTAGGGTTTCTTCCTGAAACCCTAAGCGAGATTTCCAGGAGCTGACCTTCCCCAATTCGCATGCAAGTTACTGAAGATCTCATCAACACTTCTGCTGAAAACCTAAATCCGAGACAGGGCCACACCTAGATGGCACCAAAGATAAAGCTACACACGATGATTTTGATTATTTGAAGATGTTATTCAACTTCTAGCAACAATATCGACAGAGAAAAGCGGAGTTCTAGCAGCTCTTGTTCAAGATCTGAAATATTCAACCATTGCTGATTCCGAAAAAAATTTGGGCTCGAATGGTGCAGCACCAACGCACCTCCTTCTAATGTTGCAATGCAAGGAAGTAACCCACTTCAAGCCCCAACCTCCAGTAGCTCTTTTGTAGATCTCACATCGACCGATCTTCAGCGCCATGGGAGAGAATGGTAGTAGTAGCAGCGTCGCAAGAGGGCCTTTGTTCTCGAGAAGAAAATGAGGGAGCATCTCCATTGAACAGGAGGCAACACAACACGCCCGACAGCAATGGCGTTAGAAACTACATATCTCTCCAGGCGTTGCTCCTCACAGACACACCTTCTCCGACGTGCGAGCCCTCAGCGATGGCAGCGTGCGGTACCAAGAACCGGGCAAGAACCCTCTCACGGCAGTGCATCCCCTTTCTCATCATGCCTACGCCCTAGCTCGAGCTTCCTTGGTAGCAAAACAACGGCGCTAAAAAGAAGGGGGCCATTGGATGGGAACCCTACTCGTGACTTGCAGTGAAAATATGGGGGTCGGATTCTCTCTTATTACAAAGCCTTTCTATTTGTTATTTGTCCCAACAAGCCCGTCAGTTAAAAAAAGAAGGGGTTGAATGTATCGGGCCCAAAGTGGGTTGCTACCAAAAGAGCTGGAAAATAAAGGAAAAAGCTAACTGAAAAAAAGAGGTTTTGAAAGAGAAAAGGAAGAGGGACCTTACTAGGAAAAAAGGAGTTTGAATGTATTGGGCTTAAGTGGGTCGTAAGTTTTAAAAAAGGGAGCTTTCTGGAAAAATAAAGGGGGCAATCATAGAAAAAAAGTCGTACGAAAAATAGCCGAAAAAAGAAGAGGAAATGGCTACTAGAAAAAAATATGATTTGTGCAAAAAAATAGAGGGAAAGCACAAAAAATGCATGTTATTCAGCGTTTTTCCAACTTGATCATCCACATTCTTTATTCTATCGAGTATGAGAGAAAATGAGAGTGTGAGCAGAGCATATTTCTTCTACTTGAGATATATCTACATGATTTCCATTCCGTCCATCATCTTCTTCTCATGACTCCTCAACAAAAGCAATCTCTTCTCTCGAGATATGCATAGGGGACGACCACTCTATTTCTGATGGCTCTTCAACAAAAGCAATCTTTTCTCTCGAGATATGCATAGGGGACGACCACTCTACCTCTGATTTTCGACTTCGACATTAACTCCAGATGAAGTTCTGTCACTTCTCTACCTGAGATCGTGCCAAACTTCTACTGCCCATCTACAGCATGATAGATCTACACTCCATACTATTACTGCTATGAGTCATCTTCACTAAGCATCGACTGCTTCCGCACATTCTACTGTGCAACTTCTATTCCACGTTGAATTTCTTCTACAATGACTCTATTGATGGCAGCTCAAATGAGTTAGATTAGTGATGATGACTTCCTTGGTTGGGAAGATTAGCCTACTATACAACTCGACATCAGATGATGGTCGGAACTGCACTGACCATCTTGGAGGATGTGTAAACCATACTAAATTGTAATATCTCTTGCAGCCTAAGGTATCTTAGTATGTTGCATAATATAAATTACACCCCTTCCATGGGTCCTTTGTCTCTCATTTTATGGTGTAGCCCTAATCTAGCCTCGTCTTATATAAGAGGCATAAGCATGGAATGAAATTTCGCGAAATTTCATGCCGAAATTTCTCGGATTTCGACCGATATCGGTGAAATTTCGCTGATACCTACGTAAATCAATGATATTATCTATGTGGGCTTGATTTTACTACTTATTTACCAATTCCCCAAGACCCCCCAGGCTCGTTGACCCGGCAGCAAGACCCTCGTCCGATAGGGTATGGTGCGATGGGGGGAGGGGGTACATACGATGATTCTTCAACTTGGGGAGCTTTACCCCCTTTGGGTTTAGCAGCGGAGATGAAACAACTCTATAGTTTCTGGATATCCGACATAGCTTGTTCGTTTCATTCCATTTGTCATTTATCTTCATAAATAGATCATCTTTACTGTAAGTCTATAATTAATTATGTAATTCACTAGAACTTTGTCTACGATAGTTGTTTCCATGAACTAAACATTGTCATGTTAATCATTATCTATATTTTAGAATCAAATGGGGTACATACGATGATTCTTCAACTTGAGGAGCTTCACCCTTCAACTTGAGGAGCTTCACCCCCTTTGGGTTTAGCAGTGGAGATGAAACAACTCTATAGTTTCTAGATATCCGATATAGCTTGTTTGTTTCATTCTGTTTGTCATTTATCTTCGTAAATAGATCATCTTTACTGTAAGTCTGGAATTAATTGTGTAATTCACTAAATGTTTATCTTCGATAGTTATTTCTATGAACTAAACATTGTCTCGTTAATCATTATCTACATTTTAGAATCAAATGCTCATCTCTTTTATGAACAAAAGACGACTTCTAAGTGTTGTTAACTTAATTACTTCGATTTTCATTTATAATATATATCAGTCAGCTCAATGACATGTCCGATATGATCGATATGTGCAATATAAGGCGAATGGATGGGAGATATGTGTGATACGTGTGCATTTGTAAGCTATTGTTATTTTAAGAACTTGGATTTGATGATATCCATTTCCAATATCTATCAACCAAAGAATCAACATTAACAGCGAAATGGGTGATATAACCGATATGTGCGATATAAGGGTCATATATGAGCAATATGTGTGATATAAATGTGTGTTTGTAAGGTTTTTTTGTAATAACATGGAAGATCTTAATTTGCGAAAATTGTCGAAAATGGCTTTTTGAGCCATTTTTGACATTTCCGCCAAAACAATCGAAATTTCCCGAAATTTCGATTTTGGGGGTGACTGAAGCGAAATCGAAATCGAGATTTTGAACCTTGGCCATAAGGTCCCCACTCAATAAGAACAAGTTTTCACGGTAAGCTCCCCCCACCACCAGTGCAATGTCACCCCAAACAACCACCCACGCGACCTCTGTCACTCCTCGTTGCCCTCATTGCTCATGTGACCTCCATCATCACCTCCAACATCACATTTAACGTCACCAGCTCCAGAAGGTCGCCTAGCCCACGCTTCCCTACTATCATGTGCAGTCTCTTAGCATCACTAGTATATTGCAAAGTGATTCTGCGTCATCTTCCAAGTGATCTAAGGCTTTTCGGATTGCTATCATCTAAATCAAGCACACATTTTTCTATGCGTCCTATGAGACACCAATTGTGCATGGAAGACGTCAGATTCATAATAAGACTTACATGGGGAGTGATAAAAAGGGTGTGAGACTTCCCTCACACAATTTGATACAAAAATTGGACGAGACCAATCATCCCAAATGGTCATAAGAGCCCATGCATGAATACAACATGAAGCATACTCTTCCAACACTGGAGCATGCCTTGTTATTTCTCCACGTCGTGTAGGCCAAAGCATATATTGAGGGTGTGCTTGCTGTATTGACACCAACTAGGACGACGATATACTTCTGTGCAAGATAGCCATTTTGATACAGTTGGAGATGCATCTCATTCAGGCACTTTCTTTTGCTATGAACGACATCATTCCAATACAGATTACTTCACTAACATGGGTATCTGATGCAGACGGAAAAATTGGGAAGGGATGAGAAGAAAAAATAGAATCGCGACCAAGGCCTTAAATGTCGGTTTCGATCATCATTTCGGTGACCGACCGAAACGGAATTTCGGATGAATTTTGACCGAAATTTCAATCATTTCGGTCATTTTTTGTACTAGGGCCCTCATATTTCGGGCATTTCGATCGAATTTCGATTTCGATGAGATATCGAAATTCGATCGAATTTCGCAGAAATTTGAGGCCATGATCGCGACACGCTTCGCATGGTTAAGAGAGGAACGGGGTAAGATGAGAAACACTATAATTTAGGGAAGATGGGGGATAATGGTGGAGACTCTCCAAACCAAAAAAACTCACAATTTTAATTCATAACATCATCTGCCATACAATAGACTACCATCCCCTTGTTATAAGAGGGGTGAGATTACAAAAACAGAAACATAATAAAATTCAAATCCTAACTTATCATAATTGACTCTAACCGACTTTAATTGACCCACTAACCAATTTAATCTATTATAAATACTGAGATTGTAATCAATCTCAATTATTTAACGTAAATAAAAATTGAAGAATAAATACAACTGCTCAATTAGGGACGAAAACCCTAATTTTGAAAATCCTCAAATTTGCAATTTGCTTCAATTTGATTCAACCTGTCAATTTGAGAATAATTGCACCAATTCTCCACCGCTTGAAAAAATTCATCTCCTGACGAATTACTTGGTCTTCGGTTCGTCATTGGAGAGTTTGATATGAAATCGTTGCTTAAAGCTTCCCAATTTGAGCAATTTCGCCTTCAATATTACGATTATAATTTCTCTACACCAAGGGGTGTGGCTGCAATTTTTCTAACTCTTCACTTATACAAAAGCCTCCACATATACCTTGTCCAACTTAAACTCATTTGTAATTTTGGGAGACGGGTCTGCCTGAAAAATTCTGAAATCAATCCCCAATTCTTGATTTGGTGGGATACGAATTGGGAGAGATCTCATTTTCTTAAAGAAACCCATGCAAGGATTTCGTTTCCCCTCAAGTGGCGGCAGTGGCGGCAAGGTGATTGTAGGCGAGGGAGGCGACGACGAGGAGACTCCAAGTCCGCACAACTATGGCGATGACGAGGGAGTCGTTGGAGGGACTCCCAGCGACGGAGGCGACAATGGCCGCAGGCTCGAATCCCGCATGGGAGTGGTTGCAGCGAAACCGGAACAGTGGCTGGAGAGGCGACTTCGGGGATGCAGGGGGATGGTGGGGTGCTGGTTTGGCTGGATTGGGTGATGGAGAAGATGGTGGGGCTGGTTTGGTGGAAGGGGCGGTAATTTTTTTAGTGTGGTGCAGGGTGAATGTGAGGAGGTTGTTGGAGGTGGTGGCGACACAAAAACCACCTGGACAACAACTTCACATGTAGACAAATCAAGGATTTCCAGCTCTTCCTCCGTAGGATCTTCGTCGAATATTGGACACGTGTCTTCATAGTAATGTTGTACAGCATTTGTAATAATAAATTTTTCGTCCGAACTGAATATATCTTCATTTTCTAGGTCGAAATCGGGTTGCAGAGCAGATGTAATGATCTGATTTTTGTTGTTAACGAATGATTCTTCCTGGATTAATGTATCCAGCCACCATTGAACTTCAACGCTTGATAGGAAACATGCTTGAACCTTTGTTGTCGTGAACGTGATCCAGAGAGAGGCGGCTCAAATCGAACTTCAAGCACCAATAATCGACAAGATCGTCGAGTTGTAAGAACAATTCGGTAGCCATACCCTGATACTAAATGATGTAAACGGAAAAATCGGGAAGGGATGAGAAGAAAAATTAGAATCGCGATGCGCTTCATGTGGTTGAGAGAGGAACGGGTGAGAGGAGAAACCCTATAATTTTGGGGAAACAGGGGATAATGGTGGTGGCTCTTCCAAACCAAACAACTCACAATTTTAATTCATAACGTCATCTGCCATACAATAGACCATCATCCCCTTTATATAATAGGGGTGGGACTAAAAATTAGAAATATAATAAAATTCAAATCCTAACTTATCCTAATTGACTTTAATCGATTCTAATTGACTCACTGACTAATTTATTCTACCATAAATATGGAGATTGTATCAATCTCAAAATAAAAATAGACATATAAATAAAATTGCTCAATTAGGGATAGAAAACCCTAATTTTGAAAATCCCCAAATTTGCAATTTACTCTTGTTCGATCCGACCTGTCAATGTGAGAATAATTGCATCATTATCTCTATTCATCTTTGTGGAGAAAAGAGTCTCATTGGACAATTGCATACATGCTAGACTATACATATTGTTGATGGCAGACCACTATTATTCTCTCTCAATCAGATTTGCAAAGAGCTCACTGTCGATCTATTTCCAATGCAACATCGCTTATTTTTCAATGCGTAATCCAGAACCGATGCCTGGTCCAATTATCTTCAACCGCTCCCCAGAACCGATGCCTAGTCCACCTATCTCTGCAGAAACTTCGTCGAATGCTCCCCCAGCTGCCTCACACTCCACAGATGAGTGTAAGGCTTGTCAACATGGGAAATATTATTGAAGCTTTTTTTTCCTGTGTTAATACTCATATTTCTTTATTTGATTTGTTTGAATGCTCCCTCGGCTGCCTCACACTACTCAGATGAGTGTAAGGCTTGTCAACATGGGAAATATCATTGAAGCTTTTTTTCCTGTGATAATACTCCTATTTCCTTATTTGATTTGTTTCATCTAGATGTTTGGAGATTGAGTACACACCCTAATTGATTGGGGTAAAAATCAAGCGTTACAATAAATCAGAAAATTAAGGTGATATACCATAAATAAAATGTCAAGAATGTACAAAATAATTACAAAGAGTTCAATATAAAACAAAATAACACAAAAGTGTTAAAACGTGATCAATTATAATAACAGATACAATTGCATAAATTAGATTCTTCTTGCAAGAGATAGAAAGGATATTAAATGAAATAACATGACCATAAATTGTTGAAGATACTGTTGTAGCAATCAAAGAATCAGCTGTACAAGGCAATTCCTCATAGGTATTTTAAAAAGTAGCCCGGGGTTATGAAGGATTATCCCACAATTTTTCACAGGCACAGTCTGTGCCATGGCTCTCTATTCTAAATTAGAAGTAGCTCTGAACAGATTTTTTTATTGCTTGGATTATCTTGTTAAGTCAAAGGACAACCCCAAAAGTTAGTAATGTCCGTATATTGACTAGTTATAGTGCAAATACAAAACAAGCAAAGAACCGCAACAATCACTTCTCTCAGACACCCAGCAAGCCAAGTACAAATGCAAGACATTTTCGTCTCTCGGGCTCCCAGAACTCAAGTGCAAATGCAAGACATTTTCAATGTATGGAAGGTTAAACATGAGGACCAAATTGTTCCTTAATATCCAAAGAACCCGGACCATCTTCCACCCCTCAGATTCTCCATAAACAAAAACAACTAGGGGATGCATGCTTCTGCCTGAACTAGTCAAGTGAAATGATACCAGAGAAACAGATGTTTAACATACTCCCAGCTTGTCGGAGGCGTCATGGCAATGGTTAAAGCAGCAATGGATCTTGAATAGGTAGTTGTAGAAATATATATTATATTTCTACAGTAGTGAAAGAGCGGTGGAGGAAATGCAAGGGCCGATCAAGGTGGGAGCAATGGGGGTTTTCCATTTTCATTATGGTCAGGATTGAGATGGAAGAGGCGGTGAGTAGCTATGAGAAAAGGGAAAGTGGGGGGAGGGGGGGGAGGTTGGGTTCAGTGGTAGCAGTTGAAGTCCATGGGTGAAGGCGCGAAGGCATTGTAGGCACTGTTGGGAAAATAAGAGAACTTGTTTATTCCATAAGCTCTAGGCTCTCTTATATAGGAGAGTAGCCTATGGGTAAATTACATAAAGAGTCCAACGGGAAAGGAAAATAACAAAAAGATACATAAGTGGATAATATATATTTACACTCCCCCTTAAGATGGAGCATAGATATCAATCATGCTCAGCTTGGACGCACACTTCTGAAACGGGCCTCGCAGACCGTTTGATTCTCCGAACTGACATGGGATGTAGCAATGAATCCCTTCTGAATCATGTCACGTATAAAGTGACAGACAACTTCAATGTGTTTGGTTCGTTCATGGAATGCTGGATTATTTGCAATGAACAAGGCCGCCTGATTGTCACATTCCAAAGCCATAGGAAGTGGGACCTCTATATATAAATTTGTAAGCACAGCCTTTACCCACATCATTTCTTTGCTAACTTGGGCCATAGCCCTATATTCAGATTCAGCACTAGATCTTGCCACAACAGTTTGTTTCTTTCTCCTCCATGAGACTAGAGAATCTCCAACATATACAGCAAACCCAGAGGTGGACTTCCTGTCCTTGGGACACCCTGCGTAATCTGCATCTGCACAGGCTGAAATAGTAATCACCTTGCCTTTCTTGAACAGCAAACCCGCACCTGGAGATGACTTGAGGTACCTGAGTATCATATGTATGGCATCCATGTGTACCTGACGTAGTTGCTCCATGAACTGGCTTACTCGACTCATAGCAAAGGATATATCGGGCCTAGTAATAGTGACATAGAGAAGTTTGCCCACCAGTTCTCTGTATCTTCTCCTATCCACCTCCTTTGTATCACCATCATATAGCTTCATACTAGGGTCCATAGGTGTGGTAGCAGGTCGGCAACCAAGCATTCATGTTTCACTCAACAGGTCAGTGACATATTTCCTCTGAGACATTACCAACCCATAAGGATTTCTGGCGAACTCCAGTCCCAGAAAATATCTAAGAACTCCAAGGTCCTTGGTAACAAATTCACGACCCAGCATTTCTTTCGCCTCCTTTATTCCATGTTCATCATCACATGTAATCAGAATGTCGTCTACATAGACCATGATTGCAATAATACCTCTGGAAGTCCTTTGTACAAACAAGGAATGATCTGCATTAGAACGTTTGTATCCCTATTTCTCAAAGAGATCTGAGAGCTTCTGTAACCACGCTCTGGGGCTCTGCTTAAGGCCATAGATAGCCTTATGAAGTCTGCACACCTTAGGATACTCCCCCTCAACAGCAAAACCAGGTGGTTGTTGCATATAGACTTCCTCCTGTAAGTCACCATATAAGAACGCATTCTTCACATCCAACTGGTATAGCGGCCACTCACGAGTGACCGCAACAGAAAGCAAGATCTGTAGAGTGGAATGACGGGCCACTGGCGAGAATGTATCAAGATAATCCACCCCATATGTCTGTGTAAAACCACGAGCAACAAGACGAGCCTTGTATCTGTCAATACTGCCATCTGCATTCTGCTTGACTGTAAATACCCACTTGCAGCTCACTGGTGACACATCAGCAGGTACAGGAACCAGACTCCAAGTTCCTCTAGACTGAAGAGTTGCCATCTCTTCCTCCATGGCTAGACGCCATCTACTATCCTTCAGTGCGTCTTGGTAATTCCGTGAAATAGCTACTGCTGACAATGCGACGACGAAATTCCTGAAATCTCCAGTTAGTCGAGCAAATGACACAGAAGCTGTTAAAGGATATGATGTGCAGCTCCGCTTCGACTTCCGTATAGCAATAGGAACATCTAAATCATATGTGGCCTCGTCTGGCCTCTATAACACATCCTGCTCAGAAAAATCATCAGATCCATCAAAAGTAATATCTTCATAACATACCTTAGGCGAGCTAGGTGATGAGCAATGACCATGAGCTGAAGCAGGCCTACGGGTATAATGAAATGGTAATGGTGAAACAGGTATAGTGACAGGAGGTGTAGAAGATGGTAATGGATCTGGTGGTGGTGGTGGTGGTGATAGTGGTGGTGGTGGTGGTGGTGATATGTAAATGGCATCAGTGTTAGCAGAGGGTATCAACTGATCACCTGAGGCTGAGAAATACATAACAGATTCAAAAAATGTAACATTTGCACTGACAAGGTACCGCTTGCGTAATGGATCATAACACTTGTACCCCTTCTGAGTTCTGGAGTACCCAACGAAGACACACTTGACAGCCCTAGGAGAGAGCTTGTCAGTCCCGGGAGACAACTGGTGGACAAAAGCAACCGAACCTAACACACGAGGAGTAAGGGAGAATAATTCTTTTCCAGGAAAGATAAGAGAGAAAGGGATCTTCTCACCTAGAACAGATGACGGCATACGATTGATTAGGTAACATGCTGTAAGAACAATGTCACCCCAGAAAGAGTGAGGAGCATGATTCTCTATAAGGAGCGACCTGGCTACATCCAGTAAATGACGATGTTTCCTTTCAGCGACCCCATTCTGTTGGGAGGTATAGGCACAGGATGTCTGGTGGATGATCCCTTGAGATGAGAAGTAACTGGATAGGACATGAGTACACAATTCCAGGGCATTATCACTTCTCACAATTTTAATAGATGCAGAAAAAACATTACGAATCTCATTAAGAAAATTGATGATAATATTCCCTACTTCAGATTTATTCTTTAAGAAAAATACCCATGACACACGAGAGAAATCATCCACAATAACTATATAAAACATGTGTCCCTGATGATCAGGAACACGACTCAAACCCCAGATATCGACGTGAAACAACTCAAACTTGGAGGTACTACTCCGACACTGATGACCGGGAAAGGTAGACCGATGATGCTTTCCCAACTGACAAGCCTCACATTGAATAGACGTGTGAGGCAAAACCTGAGGTAACACACGACGCAGTTTCTGAAGCGGTAGATGTCCAAAGCGCATATGCAAAAGCAAAGGAGAGACGGGTCTAGCAGGTAGAGAGGAGGTTCCAGCAAAAGGAGTCTGACTGAGGCGATAGAGGCCTCCTTGCTCATAGCCACGCCCAATCACGTTGCCCGTAAGGATGTCCTGAAAAACAAGAGAAGATGGATCAAAAATCGTACGACACTGTAAATCCTTTGTAATTTGACTGATAGACAACAAATTCATTGAAAAATCAGGTGCATGTAACACATTCTTGAGCTGCATAGATGACGTCAGTTTAATATCCCCTTGACCAATAATCGGGGAATGTGTACCATTAGCAATGACCACTGTTCGACGTGGAGAGATCTGTCTATACCCTGTAAGTAGACTTTGATCGCCACATAGAGGATGTGTGACGCCAGAGTCCATAATCCATGCTAAAGTATCTGATCCACTACTAGTAAATGCATATGTGCTACCTGATGCACTGGTAGATGCAGAGGCGGATGCGGCAACATCGGACTGGTTCTCAGAAGTGGGTGATGGGCCAGATAGAGGAATGATGCCCCTTAGACGGGCGACAAGATCATCAAAGCGTTGATTCAAAGTAGCAGCAGATGGAGGCTTTATCTGCTCAGTGACCCGTGCAGATGCAGGAAATCCATGCTTAGAGTAGCATGTGTCTTCGGTATGTCCAGTGCGATGGCAGTAAGTACACGTTGGCCGAACACGGCCTCCTCTGCCACGAGGACCACGGCCACGGGCCTGATGATGGTGACCTCCACGGCCTCGATTGGTCGCCATGGCTGAAGCAGTCTGATTCGTAGTCGTATAAGGAACAGTGATGCGGCTCAGTCTGTGAAAGGCTTCCTCCATAGGAGGAATAGTAGAATCTGCCAAGATCTGGGACCGTGCTGCCTCATACTCAGGATCAAGGGCAGCGAGGAAAACTCCTACCATAGTAGCATTCCGGTGGGTCTTCTGTTGCTCTGGTGTGACTGTCAGGGGCATGAAGCTATAAAGCTTCTCGAACATTCCTCGTAGAGATGTGTACAGTGAGTGTAGAGGACGGTTATTATGCTTGACAGTAAATATGTCATGCTGGAGTTGCAGAATCTTTGTCTCATTCTTCGCTTGAGAATATGTAGCAGCCAGAATATCCCACATTGCTTTGGTTGTGGGCTAATGAAGAATATCATTGGCAATCTCGGTTGCCAGGGTTCCAGATAGCCATACTTTGGCATATGCATCATCTGCCTCCCACGAGGCATTAACTCCAGTCTTCTCAGCAGGCTCTTCTTCAGTAAGAATGTGTTTTTACCGGTTGACTTCATCATACTCATGAACTGCATAGCCCACAGTTCATAGTTCGAACCATCCATCTTCACAATCGGCGTTGGACCTCGAAAAGCGTCTATAGATGGAATATCTGCCTTGCTTTCTGACATACTAATAACAGAAGACTGGAGTAGTAGACTGAAGATATGATCGTCTACACGGACATAAACGGGTTTAGTTGCATGTGTAGACTTCAAACAACCAAACCCATTACTTTGGAGACGCGCGCTCTTGACTTAGGTTCTGCGTGCACGAGAAGCAGGCCTTTTTGGACGATCAAATGCGCGAGAGACCCACGAAGATCACGCGCATGCGGTGGCGCTCAGGGGCACGCGAGTGCACGCGGATGCGCGCATGCGAAGATGTGCACGCAGAGGCAAAGCTTGCAGAGGACCGGCGCGCACAGGCGCACGCGGACGCATGCAGAGGCATGCTGATGCGCGCGAAGACCGTGCGTTGAAGCACGCGGTGGCGCAGAGATGCGCGCGAAGACCGTGCGTTGGCGCTGAAGCACGACGATCATGCGGGGGCGCTGCGCAGTCGTGCGCGGAGACCACGGCGCTGACATTGTGGGTGCGCGGAGGCGCGGTGATGTGCAGGTGGATGCGCGGAGGCGCGCGGCGTGCGTAGAGGCGTGGAGGCTTGAGGGTAGGGCTAGGGTTAGGGTTTGGCTCACGAACTCCGGTCTAGGACCGTCGCTCTGATACCATGTTGGGAAAATAAGAGAACTTGTTTATTCCATAAGCCCTAGGCTCTCTTATATAGGAGAGTAGCCTATGGGTAAATTACATAAAGAGTCCAACGGGAAAGGAAAATAACAAAAAGATACATAAGTGGATAATATATATTTACAGGCACCTTCGTGGAGTCGGTTTTCACGCCACTACTTCTTAAAGAGCATCATTTTGTTATTGTTGCGGTGAACAAAGACACATAGCCACATCATGCATGAAAGAGGTGAGTTGCTTCTAGCGGGCTAAGCACCCCCAACAGTTGTCATGTTTAGCAACGAGCTTGCGGTGTCATCAAGTCTCGCTTGAGTATGATAACTTTCTCCTATCACGGTCTCGACTTGCTCCAAGCATCTTTAACAGTGGTTGATTGCGAAGGTGATCTCCTGGTGTTGAAGGCAATGGCCAACATGGTGGGAAATTGGCTCGACCATCAGTTCGCTGGAGATACATGTGGATTAGTGACTCCGTGCTGGCTCTTCAAGGTTTATCAAAGGTTGTGGTTGCTCGGTTTCTACAGACTGATGATGGTCTGACCAATCAATCATTCAAAACTCAGCTTTGCTATGCGCTCCGGAGGTGGTCATGTAACTGTCATCCTGAACAGGGGTCATTGGTCCTTGCTATGCGCTCCAGGGGGCTCACCTTGACTTGGTGGTGGAGCTTTTTGATGCTCTTGATCCCTACCTATGAATGTGATGATGCACATTGACTAGGCGTAGTTCCAACATTTGTTTTCAGGGTGGGTCATCAGAGACTATTTTGGTGTTGTTAACTCTGGAGGTTGCTCTACTTATCGGTGTGGCAGGCGCTCCTTGGTTGACGAATCCAGAAATCGAGGCGTTGAAATCTTCGAAAGGCAAACAATATGGATTTAATTTTGTTATGAAGCATAATCTATAAGGTATCAAGCACATTTTACAGGGAATCCCATCCTTGAATGATCCTTAGGATATGGACCTCACCAATCTCTTTTTCTTCGCGGATTTGGATGGGTTTGGCCTGATTGCTAGCCTAACCACTCACCCGATTCAGTGCCCATTTGTTGCTAAGGTTTGGCATCATGACTTGAAGGAGTTCTCCCTCTTCTTAAACCCAATGTTCAGGAAAGCGGCTGAGTATAGCGCATACTCGGACTCGGAAGCCTTAATGCTTCGAGTATGAACAAATCGGTCTTTACGCGAATCATTCCGCATCCTCGACCGAGTATATCGTATATGTGGTCGTTTATGCGGTCGTTGTTTGAATAAAAAATTTAAAACCCTAATGTTCTGACTTAACCTCACGACACCCCTAATCCAAACTCGAACATCCCATACCCCTTCACACCCCCCGACACCCGACCCTGAGCCAACGAGCCCTAACTATGCACCTACGCCAAGTCGCCCACCTCCACTACCTTCCCGGCTCCGCTCGACGCTCGCCTCCACCGTTCGCAGCTCCGCCAACACCTCCAGCTCCGCACCTCTAATTCTCCGCAAGTGCCTCCACAACCTCCACCAATACCTTTAGCTCCGCCAAAAGCCTCCACCGCTCACTTCCACCGCCTCTGCGGCTCTGCTCAGTGCTCGCCTATACCGCCTCCGTGCCTCTGCCTATCGCTCACGAGCCCCCTCGCTCCCCTCACCTCCGCCAACACCTTCGATCCTCTGCCACCGTCTCCACGACCTCTGCCAACACCTCCAGGTCCACCAACAACTTCCACCACTCGCATCCACTGCCTCCACCACCTTCACGGTTCCGCTCGGCAATCGATTCTACTGCCTCCACAGTTGCACCAATTGCTCTTGAGCCCCCCTCGTTCCCCTCACCTTCGCCAGCACCTCCTGCCCTTTGCTACTGCCTCCACAGCCTCTGCCAACAGCTCAACGGCCTCCATCAACACCGAAACTAGGAAAAAAATTTAAACATTGTCTTCTCTGTCTGAATAAAATTAAATGTATGAATAAAACTAAATGTAGACTTTTTATGATATCATTTTAATATGTCATTTTATAAAATGTACGAAACAAATTAAAGTTTGCCTTTTTTATTATGTCATTTTAATTAAATGTTTGACTTTAGAAGTATATGAGTCGTAGCCACGTAAATAAAATAACACAAATCAAGTTAGAAAAATAAATACGGCTAGTAGTTGCCTTTCATTGACTTTATCATGACTCACCGCGTATTTGATTTTGACAAATATAAAAAAGGAGTGAGTGCGTACTCACTATGAGAATAAAAATAAAGAGTTATAAATAAAGTTGTAAAATTGCACTTTCTATTTTCATTGAAAAATTCTTCTTAATGTTAATGTTTCCTATACTCTTTTTTATTTGATTTATAAATTCTAATTTTAATTGATTATTAGTACATGCAAAAACATCTTTCACACTTCATGTACTCTAAAGTTGTCGATACTTTGACATTGGAAATTGCAATGAGCTTCAATTGTGTCATTGTAATACCAATTAATCCTTTAAAGTTATTCAGCCTTTTGTTCTAAAATCTATTATAATTTATGCAAAAAGTTTGATTTATTTTTAATATTTGATCATGATGGCAGCAATGGCCTCTCAACCAAATTGTGAAGTTGTTGGAGATGCATTATTGAGCCATCAGGTCCCGCCGGGATATAGTGATCATGGTTGGAAATATGCATTCCTCGCATCAAAGACTGATCCAAATACAGTAACATGTGCACTATGTGGCAAGATTGTAAAGGGTAGTATAAATAGAATGAAGCATCATCTAGTACATGTCAAAGGAAATGTAGCGTCTTATCCAAAGGCTGACTTTGAAATAAGACAGGAAATTAAGGATTACTTGGACAATACACAAAAAAAGAATTGAGATAAATCAAAAGATTTGCAAGAAATGAGGGATGAAGTTGCCAACTTATTCATGGGTTCAAGTTCAACTCCACATGAAAGAGAGGAAAAAGACGAAAAGTGTCGGAATCGACTGAAAAATGCAAAATGCATCAAAATTCAATCAAAGATGTTGCAAGGAACAACGTGCACGGGTCACTAAATATGTAGCCAAGTTCTTCTATGACTGTCAAATTCCATTCAACGCGGTCACCCACAAGTCCCTTATTCGTATGTGTTATGTAATTGGTCAATATGGACCTGGATACAAGCCTCCATCTTATTATGAGATCTCAGAGACATCGTTGAATGATGAAGTTGAGGAGACTAAGGCGTTCATAAGCAGTCATAAGGAGTCTTGGAAGAATGATGGTTGTTCCATCACGACAGATGCTTGGATAGATATGGCGGGTAGGAGCATCATGAATTTTTATATGAATTCCGAGTCAAGCACATGTTTTTAAAGTCTGTTGACTCATCATCTGAGTCACACATTGCAGAATATATATCCAAGTTGGTGGATGAAACTGTTCAAGAGGTTGGAGTTGAAGATGTTCAGGTCGTCACTGATAATGCATCGGCCAATTTAGCTGCTGGAAGGATACTTAGGACTAAGTATCCAAGGATCTTTTGGTCTTCATGTGCAGCACATTGCATAGACCTTATGCTGGAAGAATTTAGGAAAGAACCCAAAGTCAAAAATGCAATTACCAAGGCAAGATCTCTGACTACATTCATCTATAGCCATGCGAGGACCTTGAACTTGATGAGGCGGTTCATACAAAAGGAAGAGATTGTACGACCAAGACAAACAAGGTTTGCTACCACATTTCTCACGCTACAGAGCGTGATGGACAAAAAAGAGAATTTGAGATTGATGTTCTCGTCTGATGAATGGAGGCAATGCAAGTGGTCAAGGATAAAGAAAGGAGAAATGTCTCCATCTATTGTTTTCAGTGCTGCATTTTGAAGCCAAGTGTCTATGATCTTGAAGATCTTCTCTTCCTTGGTTTATGTTTTGCGCATTGTTGATGGGGATCAAAGACCATCCATGGGATTTGTATATGGTTTGTTATTGGATGCTAGAAAGGCAATAATGTCAGTGTTCAAAGAAAATGAAGCACAAACCTTTTATCGACGGCATTGACTCAAAATCAAAGGGTAGGTTGGATAGCCCTTTTCATCTTGCTGCTTATTTTCTTAATCCATTGTGGCCCATGAGCATGTTGGGGCCAGCATGGTGGCGGAGGATGGTGCACGTGAAGGCAAAGGAAGGAGGAGGTGACCCAGGGTGAGATCTAAGGCAGAGACAGAGGTCAATTGGTGGTGGTTTATGGTATCAAGAAGATACCAGAGTGTTGGCCCAAGGCCACCGCTCCGATACCATGCGAAAAAAAATGAATGATTTGTTTATTCAGATGCCAAGGAACTCCTTCATAGAGAAGAGAAACTCTAGAGGGCAAAGAAACATGAGAAATGAAGTACATAGAAAATGAAATAGATATAAAAGAAATAACATAAATAATATTTCTTATAACAATGACCAAAAGAATCTTTGCATGATACTCCATACATCGTTGGAACTTGGATCCCATACGACATTTTATAAAAAGAAAGGAATAAAGCAACACAGGAGTGGCGTTAATATCCCTGATATGGAGGAGGAAGGGATGGTATAGATGTATGAGGGGATGGGGTAGATGATCCATTTTGAAGGTAATAGAAGTTTGGCCGAGTGTTCATGATACAAAGGAGCAAGGGGATAAAATACGGACACCTATGTGTGTTCCCCCCTTTTTGGATTTAAAAAAACAAAGGAGCAAGGGGTGCATTGAAGACAAAAAATGGTCTAATGAAGGATAGGGCAAAAGCAACAACTGTGGAGGATCGGGTGGAAGTACCATACCGTACGATGGAGCACAAGTAGCAGATGTTGCAGTGGAAGATCAGTTGGAAGTAGTAGATGATGTGGTAGAAAATGGAGCGCAAATAGTATGTGCCGCGGTGGAGGAGAAGTACCATATGGTGCAATTAAGGATGGGAGGTAGATACATTTACAGTAAGATGATCCTTGCAGCCTCGACAAAAAACAATTTATGGATGGGAAGCTCGGGCTATAAAATAGTCAAGACGACCCCAAGGTCAAGTCAAAGGAGGTATATGTTGTAGAGGAAACCTATGAAAGGACATGATTTGGCTTCCTTATGAGAAATTAGGCGAAGATCGTTATATAATAATCACTACGAGATCCCCATAGTCAGGCTAGATGGGCGGGTTGTCAAGGATTTCAAAAATAAAGGGAGGATGGCTTCCTCTCGTAAATTGGATGAAGATCAGGCATTGATTATCTTCCAAGGTTCGTTAATCGAATGAATATGCTCCCATAGCCGATGTCCTTTCAAGTGACGGATGTTGGTCAAAGGGTATATCGGGTGGAGGATGTCGAGGATGATTCATCCTTCGGAGCTGCAACATCAAGAAGTGGAAAGGACAAGCGTTGCAGAATGATCAGGGATATCTTTAAGACCTGGAGCCTGAAACACATCTTATGAAACAATTGTTTGGCGTCCTCCTTTTATGGATGTGAAAGGAATTGGAGCATCTTCTTATCAGTAATTCAAAGTCTATTGCTAATACTTGTCATTTATAAATGGTGAATGTAATGATATATTGTTTCGATTGTAGACTCATACAAAGAAGAGGAATAAACTTGAAATCAAGAGGTTGAATGATTTGGTATTTGTTAAATTTAACTCAAGATTGAGAGAGCGTCAAATGGTAAAAGGAAATGATCCATTAGTTTCCAAGGGTCGTAATAATGTGAGTGGATTGCAAAAGGAGAAGAAGAGGAAGACGTGTTTCCATGATCAGGGTTAACATGGAACCTTGTAGCTGAAGCAACTGGTGCAAAAGATCTTGAGCAGCATAGACGGAGTCAAAGAATTGTTGATGCATCAAAGCCTCCTACATTGGAAGATGATGATGAAGCCGATGAGTTTGCAACTGATGAAGAAAATGACGAGGACTCTATTTCACAACTGGAATTTGAAGATGAATGGCAATCAGAATGAAGCTTTTGGATGCTTTATGTTTTTGAATGCTTTATTTTTTGACATCATTTTGAATGTCTTTGTTTTGAGATCATATTTGTATTTATTGAAAACACTTGGAGGAAGGCATGTTGACATATGCTCTTTCAATTGATGTTTTTGCTAATTTGACTCTATATTACTTTTTATCCCAATAGTTTTGTTCCTTGTACCTTCAATTCTTAATTATTATAATCAAGAAATATAATATTTAGATGATATTAACATGATATTAAAAAATTATTTATATGTTTAATAATAAAAATACCAAACTGCATAAAGCTGCATACCCCCTGCATACTCTCCCGCATATCGCATACTCTCTATGCAGTGATCCCTCTGACTGAATACCGTGTACTGCCTTCCTGAACATTGCTTAAACCTATAGAAGACCTTTTTAGCTGGTGGTGGACCTCTATCCAGATGTCCCCCCACCTAGTCTAATGTGCTTTTTGGAGTATTTCGGCAGGGGCATGCTAGAAGGCAAACTCTAGGGATGATAGCAATGTGCTTAAAGTTCTAAAAAAGGAGGTGTCTGGGCCTATACACCGCCAGTTTTTTTCTCGAAGACGCACCCAATTAAGGAGCATGGTTAACATATCCGCAGAGTCTGGAGGGTGGTGATGGGCATGATGGCAGCTCGACGAGTCAGACGGAGGTGGGTCTAGTGAGATGGAGGTAATTTTAGACGTGGATGAAGAGAGGAAGATCTCCATTGTGAGAGTACTGGAGAGCCAAACATGTGCTCACGTGTTGTCCTTCCATAAAGCAATGGCTCCAATCTTGTCAATTGGCATAGGTTTCTTCAGGATGTATTCTTTGTTGTTGCTCTTCATGGTGCTCATGAACTGCATCGCCCATAATCATAGTTAATCCCATCCATCTTGATAATGGGACATGGGTTTTTGATTGCTATAAAGGATGAGGTAACATCAAATTTTTCTTCTGCCATAAAGAACGAAGGAAACCGGAAAGGCACAACTGGGCGAGACAAAAATCAGTCATTGTCTACACGATCATATAGGGAACAAGTTATGTGTGAAGACCTAGAGTACAACCTTTATCATCTTCTTTTGTTGAAGCTCTCAAGTTAATGGATCGAGTTTATATGTCCGAAACCAACCCGGACTGCCCCAAAATCGTCACAAGAGAAGAATCGCAAGGAACTCAAGGAGCATCACTGGGCATTGAAGTCCTACATGGCAGAAATGGGCACTAAGGCATGTGTGCTTCTCAAAGCACGTGGATGATAGCGTTGGCGCACAAATGGGGTGTTGTGGTGGTGATGGGCACCATTGGGTAGTCCCATTGTGGCCCATGAGCATGTTGGGGCCAGCATGGTGGCGGAGGATGGTGCACGTGAAGGCAAAGGAAGGAGGAGGTGACCCAAGGTGAGATCTAAGGCAGAGACAGAGGTCAATTGGTGGTGGTTTATGGTATCAAGAAGATACCATAGTGTTGGCCCAAGACCACCGCTCCGATACCATGCGAAAAAAATGAATGATTTGTTTATTCAGATGCCAAGGAACTCCTTCATAGAGAAGAGAAACTCTAGAGGGCAAAGAAACATGAGAAATGAAATACATAGAAAATGAAATAGATATAAAAGAAATAACATAAATAATATTTCTTATAACAATGACCAAAAGAATCTTTGCATGATACTCCATACATCGTTGGAACTTGGATCCCATACGACATTTTATAAAAAGAGAGGAATAAAGCAACACAGGAGTGGCGTTAGTATCCCTGATATGGAGGAGGAAGGGATGGTATAGATGTATGAGGGGATGGGGTAGATGATCCATTTTGAAGGTAATAGAAGTTTGGCCGAGTGTTCATGATACAAAGGAGCAAGGGGATAAAATACGGACACCTATGTGTGTTCCTCCCTTTTTGGATTTAAAAAAACAAAGGAGCAAGGGGTGCATTGAAGACAAAAAATGGTCTAATGAAGGATAGGGCAAAAGCAACAACTGTGGAGGATCGGGTGGAAGTACCATATGGTACGATGGAGCACAAGTAGCAGATGTTGCAGTGGAAGATCAGTTGGAAGTAGTAGATGATGTGGTAGAAAATGGAGCGCAAATAGTATATGTCGCGGTGGAGGAGAAGTACCATATGGTGCAATTAAGGATGGGAGGTAGATACATTTACAGTAAGATGATCCTTGCAGCCTCGACAAAAAGCAATTTATGGATGGGAAGCTCGGGCTATAAAATAGTCAAGACGACCCCAAGGTCAGGTCAAAGGAGGTATATGTTGTAGAGGAAACCTATGAAAGGACATGATTTGGCTTCCTTATGAGAAATTAGGCGAAGATGGTTATATAATAATCACTACGAGATCCCCATAGTCAGGCTAGATGGGCGGGTTGTCAAGGATTTCAAAAATAAAGGGAGGATGGCTTCCTCTCGTAAATTGGATGAAGATCAGGCATTAATTATCTTCCAAGGTTCGTTAATCGAATGAATATGCTCCCATAGCCGATGTCCTTTCAAGTGACGGATGTTGGTCAAAGGGTATATCGGGTGGAGGATGTCGAGGATGATTCATCCTTCGGAGCTGCAACATCAAGAAGTGGAAAGGACAAGGGAAGCGTTGCAGAATGATCAGGGATATCTTTAAGACCTGGAGCCTGAAACACATCTTATGAAACCATTGTTCAAGGAAGCCTTAATTAATTTACCGCTCGGTTAGAGGACCCAACCCACCTCACCTTCTAGGATAAACCATTAATTAGCCATGTTAGAGTGTGTGCCATATGTACAGATAGGTATTTGGATCAATACGAGGTCTAATTACCGCATCCCCAAGTTTATATTGCATTTACTATGAGTGGGGCTCGAGTATTGGTGGGCTATATAAAAAGCCACACATCACATGTAACAGATGAGAGCAATACAGAATACTCAGCCATTGAGAGGCCTTCTCCCATTGTTTCATCATGTTCTTTATGGAGTAGGGTTCCATGTTAAATCCCGGTGTTTTTCACTATTCTATATTTCTTTATCTCTATTATTTGCATTCATTGTTTTCTACATGGTATCAGAGAGGGCACGATTGTGGTGACTTGTTCTCGGAGATTATTCTGATCATATTCTTGAAGATTATTTTTTGCTCATCTGTAGTTCGAAGAGCTGTTAATGTTCGAGATCATACAAGAACAAGTAAATTCTAGGGTTTTGCAAAACCCTAATTCACATGCAAGTTCATATGGTCACCAACACCAACTTATAGGGTTTCGTTCGAAAACCTAATTCTTCATACCACCCAAGTCAGTGATGCACCTCTAGGTCTTCATCCTCCAGGGTTCCTACATCACCAACACAACTAGTGCACCTCTAGAGCATCAGAAACCCTAACTTTACACGATAATTGTGAAGATCAGATATGAGTTCCATTGTTATTTTTTGCAAAAAACAGGTTGGGTTCTTCTTGGAACCCTAGATCTGAATGGTTCACCTTCCCACACACACAACTCCATGCCAAAGAAGAAGACTCCCAACCATAGTATACTTACTAGGTAAAAAAATAGCCCTCCTTGTCCCAGCAATGAAGAAGGCCTCCAAACGACTCCTCCTCCACTACAGAGGTTGCCTCGTCACATCGTGAGACGAACAACTGCTTGAGATCTGCAGGCAGCGGCACCTCCTTCATCCCACGCAACTCCGATCAGTGTCGCTCCCCTTTCAGCAAGAGCCCTAGCCAATGCTCCAGGCGAGGCCCTCATCTCCCCCCGAGTGGTGTATCTTCCAGCATAGGCAACGACGACACCCATGGCAGCAGAAGCGACGGTGGGTCCTCCCCTTGGAACCCTAGACGTGGCTTTGGAAGAGAAAGAAGGTCAATCCCCTTCCTAAATAGGACACATGATATTTTTTTTCTCCCCCAAGACCTTTTTTATTTCTTTGAAACTTTTGTACATCCCAAAATTGGGCACACCGGGGATGTGCTATTTGGGTGGGTCGTGGATTCTATTATTAAAAAGGAGGGGGACTCTACCAGTTCGATGCACATATATGCGATCATTATTTAAGAGATCACATACTCTTAATCTGGTCGGCTCAATGTTTTCATGTGGACCATAAGGACTCCATAGTAGAGATCACATTCTCTGAGCCAATGTAGACTTGGAGTTTTCATGTGGATGTCATAAGGACATTAGAGTAAAGATCCCAATTTCTGAACTAGTATGGTAGAAGCCCAGTTCTCCTATAAGCAGACTCTTTTTCAAACTTCATTTCCAACGTTCATGGACTCCGATGAGGATGTTTCCATGACTTTCTCCAGTTTGGCCCTTCAGAGAGATGGAGCAGTTGCGGGGCAGAGTTCTCCACGTGGAGACTCATTCCTGTTTCAATGACTCTGATAGACGTTGTACAGAGCACACGTTCTCCGACGAGGAGACCCAATTCAGTTCACACTTCAACCCTTCAGTTCCTCCTCACCAACACAGCATGAGAAGCAATGTCCTCATTGGGCAGGCAGTAGAGTATGTGTTAAGTTGATATTGTCCATAGTGTCCGATATTGTGAGTGAGTGAATTATTTCTATTTGCCCAAGTTGAGCATTGCATGCTCTTGATTGAGGGGGTGTGTTGGTGTTGAAGTATGCGTCATATGTAGTACCACATCTACAGGTTTAGTCCTGCATCTACTGTGAGTGGAACTTGATCTTACTGGTGGGACTATAAAAAAGCCCCACACCACCTGTAACAGATGGGAGAAAGCAATACAGAATACAAGATCCTTGATAAACCTTCTCACGTGGTTTCATCTCGCTCCTTATGTAGTAGGGGTCCACGTTAAATCCCAATGTTTTTATTTCTTTATCTACGATAAGCTTCAGCATTCATCGTCTTGTATAAGCCTGATTACATTAAGGCACTCGAACCCAGACCAAGAAAGTAATTAGGCATGAAGATCCGGCAATCCAAGCTTGCCATTTAAACCCATTAATCATGATCCTTCACAGTTTGTTGGATCAGACTTCTCACAAGAGATCACTTCGGATCCGATCCACTGGACCTCGCATACACCAAGGTCCATTGACTCCATCCGGATCTATAAATCATTGAGGTTGCTAGGAAATTTGCTCGGTCTTCTCCTCTCTATCACTAAAGGTGGTGGCGAAGGGATCGTCCATAAAGGAAGCCCAATCCCAGCAATAGGGCATCTCCGACACCACAAAACTCTTCCTTAACTCCTCCGACCGTAGGCATCACTGCACAAAAACATCATTTGGAACTAGTACACCGCAATACTTGAGTCCAAGGAATTTATCTAATAGACTAATTCCCAAGAGGATGAAACCGAATGCCACTGAATTTAAGATGAGGAGAAGATGCTTCTCACCAATAGGACAGGTGTTCAGACCGAACATTCGTTGGAGCTACAACAACAAGAAATGGACAGTTGAGACAAATGAAATCCTTCTGAATGTATTGAAAAAGACCCTGAGGACAAGGGATATATGACCTTAACCAACTCATGTTGGAATTAACATTAGAATGTAAAACTCCATATCTCTAGTGATCAATCAAATAAAACCAAACAAAAGGGTTTAGTTGCCTCTGGTGCGAATAAGAGGTCATCAGAAACAAAGTCTGGGAATGTGCGGGTGGTGAAATCGAAGGGGAAAGGGGAGGTTGAGTTATGCAACCAGGTGGCCAATTGTCTAAGGGTGATTGATTCCCATGTCTAAGGCATCCTCGCATTATAAATGAAGATTCTTTCTCAGAATATGCGAAGGTCGGGGCCACCTGACAAAGCAAAGATGTGAAGAGACAAAGATCTCTGCGTGGACTTCTCAATTATGGAAGATCATCTATGGCAGTTAACGGACAGATTTCAAGGCCTTGGATTCCTTCGACAATGTCAGGGTTCGAGTGGTGGGGTGGAATAGCGAGAAGCTCGTGCTTGAGAATATGATCTCTAGGAGTCATCATGTTGTTTGTGGAACTCAAGAGAAGCGTTGATGAGATTTCCTTGTTGCTCACCAATGTTTAAAACCTGAATAACACCTCCTATTTCTTAGAGCTTTGGGAGGAACTTCGGTCGTCGCGTATAGTCTTCCCTAATCTCGCCAAATTATTGATGGTGACTTAAATGTCACCCCCCGTGCAAAAGATACACCGAAGTTTAAGAAGAGGACAGGACCTGAGGTCAATGACGCTCGCTTCTTTGATAGAGGACACAATCACCTATGTCATAATGGTATTTTTACAAGTGCAACAAGAAATCATCGATTTGCACAGTCCGGTTCCCAACCCATTTGGAGTTGAACCATGAGTAGTGGAGTTCGGGACAAGTGAAGACATGCAAGAGCTCACCCGATTGAGTACATTCAGTCACAAATGCATAAAAAAAGGTAAAAGACATCATTACCATGATAAGGCTCTTGACACCATACCAACATTATATCTTAAATTCTAGGGAGAACACAACATTACTCATACAAATTTCTGATAATTACATCCTAGAAACTCGTATAACATGGGCTCTAACAATTTAAACTTACATCATATCTCTCTCATTTCCTTCCTCTCCTCAAAATAAAATCTCTTGCATCAATGGATAAACAAAATTTTAGACCATCACATCCTCCTATCTCGGGTAAATGAGGGTTGAGTTAGGTAGCAGACAACCAGCGTAAAACAATCGGAGACAACTTCCTATAGGAAGTTGTCTCCGATTGTTTTAGGAAGTTGCATCATGACAGTCGGATCTTTTCAACACGGATTTAAGCAAACATTTAGATTTCGTTGGGGCATTCCCTACTTGTGACGCGTTGCATCGCCGGAATGCAATGAAAAATTGGCAAGGGCCGCTACATCGCAGCTTGAACGTATTTCAAAATTTGCAAGGGTTTTCGCATAAAGAACACATGCGAGTAAATAAGCTAGTTCCGCTACATCACAGCCTGGATGCAGTCCAAAATTTACAAGGGTTCTCGTACGATGGACGCATGCGAGTAAAGAAGTTAGTCCAAAAGAGGTTGCAAAGGAAGTTGCGGATTGGTAGTTTGAATATTAGCACTTTAAATGGAAAATTGATGGAAATAGTGGATACGATGGAAAGAAGGAAGATTCATATACTATGTCTTCAAGAGACTAAATGGGTTTGAAGAGAAAGCAATGGAGATTGAGAAGACAGACTTTAAAATTGGTATTCAGGTAAAGATAGGGCAGAAATGGTGTCGGAGTGGTTGTTCATAAGGATTTGAAGGAGTGTATGGTTGAGGTACAAAGATTCGGGGATCGGATTATTTTGTAAAAAATTATGCTTGAAGAAGAAATTATGAATATCATCTCAGTTTATGCACCTCAAATTGGTTTAGATGAAAGGACTAAACAAGCTTTTTGGGAGGATCTGGATAAGATTTTACAAGGAATCCCACAAAGAGAGATGATTTGCATAGGTGGAGATCTTAACGGACATGTGGGAAAGGATGCTTCAAGGTATGCTAGTGTTCATGGAGACCATGGTTTCGGGGATAGAAATGAAGAGGAAAAAGTCATTTTGGATTTCGTAATGGCATATGATCTGTCCATAGCAAATACTCTCTTCAAGAAGAGGAAAGAGTATTAATTACTTATAAGAGTGGCCCAACTAGAACACAGATAGATTACTTTGCGTTGAGAAGAGATCGGTTGTGTTGTAAAGAGTACAAAGTAATCCCAGAAGAGAGTCTGTTTGACAACCCAACATCGCATGTTAGTCATGAATGTGCAAATAAAACGGCTGGTAAAGAAAAGGAGTGTGCCCAAGATCACTATAACTAGATGGTGGAATCTTCAACTGAAGCAATCGAGCTTCAGGTAAAAGCCTTTAGAAGACTCATCTTGGGATTGTAGCGGAAGTGCAAATGAGATGCGGGAGGTGGTAGCATCTTGTATCCGAAAGGTAGCCAAAGAATTGCTAGGTGAGTCAAAGGGAGGAGCTCCAGATCAAAAGGAGTCTTGGTGGTGGAGGGAAGGGGTGCAAGAGAAGCTAAAAATTAAAAGTGCATGCTTTAAAGTTATGTTTAGGGATAGAACAGAGTAAACTGTCACAAACTACAAAATAGCGAGGAAGAGAGCAAAGAAGGCTGTAGCAAAGCTAAGTCAAAAGCTTATGAAGTTTTGTACAAAAATCTCAACTCGAAAGAGGACCAGAAGAATATATTCAGGTTGGCCAAAGCAAGAGAAAGAAAGACCAGAGACCTTTCTCAAGTGAGATGTATCAAGGATGAGGAAGGTCGCGTGCTTGTTACTCAGAAGGATATAGAGACTAGATGGGAGCAATATTTCCATAAACTTTTCATTAGGGAAGGAAATAGAGAGATCACTTTGGGTAATCTAGCTAGTTGTTAAAGTTACTTGAATCGTGCAAGCAATAGAAGGATACAAAGAAAGGAAGTAGAGGAGGCTTTGAAGGTTATGTGACCTGGGAAAGGTGTAGGATCGGATGACATCTCTGTATAAGTATGGAGAGTTTATGTGATCGTGCTTTGACATGGCTTACGAACCTATTCAATGTTATTTGGCGAAGCAAGAAAATGCCTGAAGATTGAAGGGGTATCGCGGTGTTTCTTTATAAGAGCAAAGGAGACATTCAAAATTGTTCAAATTACAGAGGTATCAAGATGATGTGTCACACTATGAAAATTTAGGAACGTGTGATCGAAAGAAGGTTGAGGCAAGTTTTCAAAGTAAAAGAAAATCAATTCGGATTCATGTCAGGTCGCTCAACTATTGAAGCCATCCATTTGCTGAGAAGAGCAATGGAGATTTATAGAGCTAAAAGGAAGAATCTCCATATGATTTTTATTGATTTGGAGAAAGCTTATGATTCTGTCCACGAGAGATATTGTTGAGAGTTTTAGAGAAGAGACAAGTACATGTCCTATACATTAACCTCATAAAGGGTATATATGATAGGGCTTTATCTTATGTAAGGATCCAGTCTGGGAAGACTAGCTATTTTGACATCAACATTGGTTCGCATCAAGGTTCAGCTTTGAGTCCATTTCTTTTTACTTTGATTATGGACGAGTTAACAAGTCGCACTCAGGATTAGATACCTTGGTGTATGTTATTTGCTGATGATATCGTGTTGATTGATGAGACTAGAGATGGAGTAAATGAGAAGGTTGAGGTCTGGAGGCATGCATTGGAGACTAAAGGATTTCGTATAAGTAGGGCTAAGATTGAATATATGGAGTGCACCTTTGATGTAAGCAATGATGAAGGAATCGAGGTGAAGATTGGTGATGATAACATTCGGAAGAGGGATTCTTTTAGATACATGGGATCTATTCTGCAACATGATGGGGAAATTGATGGAGATGTTACTATTAGAATAAATACAGGCTGGTTAAAGTGGAGAGGAGCATCTGTTGTTCTCCGTGATAAGAAAATTCCTTTAAAAATCAAAGGAAAGTTTTACAAAGCAGCTGTGAGACATGCTATGCTCTATGAATCTAAATGTAGGCCTGTGAACCATAGACATGTGCAGAGAATGAATGTGCGGAAATGAAAATGCTAAGGTAGATGTGTGGACACACACGCAAAGATCGGATTCGGAATGATGCAATCAAAAAGAAAGTTGGTGTAGCTCCGATTGAGGATAAGATGCGAGAAAACCACTTAAGATGGTTTGATCATTTGTAAAGAAGGTCAATCGATGCACCAGTTAGGAGATGCGAGTTTTGGGATGTTGAGCCGGCTAAGAGAGGGAGAGGACGGCCTAAGAAGTGTTGGAAGGAGACTATACGAAGCGATCTTAATTTTTTGGATATAAGCTCGAGATTGACCCAAGATAGATCTGAATGGAGGCAAAGAATCCATGTAGCCGGCCCAACTTAATTGTGGGAAAAGGCTTTGTTGTTGTTGTATCACATCCTCATATCCAATAAATAAATAAATAATGAAGCCTTCTCCCACTTTAAGTAGGGTTGGCTACAAGGATTCTTGCTCAAATCCATGTTGAAAGATCCTACTATTTTTTGTGTTGGTTGTCGACTACCTAACGCAACCCCCACAAAGGGGGGTATGAACCATGGTCTTTTGGGCGGTAGACACACTACATTACCACCAGAGTGACCAGACCATTGAAGTGGGTCTATCTAATAACTATAAAATAATCAAAATCAACCCAATCTCCCAAATTCCAAAAAAAGGTCAAATTAAAACAAACCATTCCAACAACAAACTCACCGTCCAAACATCAAAACAAGCAAAGAGCTCACCCACTAGCTTACCCATAAAAAAGGAGTTACCTCGCTATCCGATTACCCATGCATCCAAAAGCACTCATATCGCATAAATTCATGACTCACAAACTTATGTCACATAAATGGCAAAGCCGCAACTAAAACTAATATAGGAACAACCGAAATGGCATCAACCATGTAGTAAAAATCAAATAGCGATTACTGATATAGTCATCAACTTCCAGTTAAGTTAGGCCTCGGTCCCATCCGTTGGGACTAGTATCTTCAATCAGTAAGGAGTTTCAACAGTTCATTCTTCACTTCCTCGTTCTGTTTTTCGCTTGTCTTGAATAAATTCAAGGACACGTTAAGAAATTTGGCCATCGATCAGAATGATTTGTGAATTCAGAACAATGATAGTGGCAGTTGCAATAGCTCATGATATCTTTATTTAACTTCTACAGTTTATTTCTTTGTTCAATATCCCTTTCACTAATCGAAAAAAAATTAGATATTCCGATGGGAATGGACTGAGTTATGAACTTATGGTCATGTAATTGATTCGATCATCAAATTATAAGTTCATATAGCATAAACTCATGTAACAGAAACTCATATAGCAATGACTGATAGAACAAAAACTGATATAGCACAAAATCGATAACCAACAACCATAGCATGAATTGCTTAGCAATAACAAATATAGAAAAAAACATATGCAAACCCATATAACCGCATGTGGTAATATAGGGACGCATGTAGCAGAAATGCAAATAGTCAAAATTCACATCGCAATTATAATAGATTGGGCATGATACAGAAGAAAAAATAACCTATGGAAAGCAGATACTCTTACTTTCTTCGAGTCGATAGCAAATGTTATGAAAGAAATAATCATACCTTGTCCTTAACAAATCTCACAATGAGATACATGAAAAGCAACAAGCAGTAAGAAGGCACTCAAGTTCCTCCTTTGACACTGTCAAACCACCTTTTCTCTTCTTTATATAGGATTTATTAGGAAGAGACGATCCCCGAGACCCAATATCATCTACTATTGAAGTAGAGAAGAGGGTGGAGAAGCAAATGGCAATGGGGACCAGGGAGGTTCTTCCCCCTATGACAATACAATTCGAGTGTTGTTATGTGAGAATTCAACTTTTCCTCATCATCTTCATAGTAAATCAAAGTCAACCAAGAATTTACTAAACGCGTCCATACCTCCGCTAAGATAAACCTATCACCTACCTCTACCAAAACATACCCTTCTCTTACTTCTGCCGAAAGCTTACCTTGACCAATACGAAGGAGCAAAAACCCAAGACCAAGTTTCAAGATATGGAAGGACAAGAAAGCTACAATCGAAGGATGGCAATGGTGTTCATATGCTAATGATGGCATTTAATAAAGACGACTCGTCATCAAAGGACAAGTGGTGTGGCGATGGAATGACGGCTAGAGGGTGTCGGGGCGATGATGGAGGCGATATTGGTGAAAGAGTGCAGTGATGGCGACGATGGACACACGACGGAAGGATCATGATCGTGCGATAGAGCAGAAGGTGAGGGCTTTGTTGGATTGGAGCCAAGTATCGGTGAGAGAGAGCGACAAGAGAGAGAGAGAGACCATTGATCCCTGGCATCATGGCGGGAGGCAAAGCTCATCAAGGAATAGGTTATAGATGGCCAAACCCTATCCCTCCTCATCTCATCCTCCACTTTCCAAGTTGACCATATCATGGGATTTCATTGTTCATGGGATATGAGCCCTATCTTGATCTTATTCCGCTACCTAATGGTGTCTGGGCATTTTTTCCCAGGCTTCGGTCAATTGAAAAATATTGACTTTTATGTGGTTTATGCATCTATATATATCCCATAAATTTTATCCCATGAACTTTGATGCTAACGGAAATCAACTATCGTGTATTATACTATTTTGCCTCAATATCTGGTAGTGTTGTCATAAGAATGATAATGCATTGCAAATTGTCATCTGTCCTAATAGAGCAAAAATTGAGCAACTTTGAACTCTTTTATATGAATGGGCATGTAAATTATTTTTAAATATCTTTCTCATTGCAAGCACTTTGGAGATGCGTGTCATGCGAATTTCCAATTCTTTTCTCCACAAAAATGAGGCGTATACATTGATTATCTCCGCTGGACGATAAAAAAATGCCTTGTCACCGTTTACATTTCTTCAAACATTGCTAGAGACAGAATTTAGATCATTCAGGGTGGTGTGTGGATTGGGATTGGTTTCTTGTTTAATGAACTTGGATCTGTTGTTTCTTTTTTCTGTAGGTTGTAGCAAACAATGACTCAACTTGAGTTGCCATTCCTATGTCTGGAAAATAGTTTATTGATTTTGTATAAATCTCTGAGTTTCAGAAGATCAAGGAAGAGAATTCTCCATGAACTGATAATCAAACTCGAGTAGGTTTAAGGTGTTTGCAGTGGCCCTCATGCAGACAATAATAGACAACACCTGATGCCGGTGCTGCCTGAAACCAATAAAAGTGGGAACAACAAATAAATCCAGCACCTGAGGGGTGGCAAAGATGATGTTATGTCTGGATCCATCCCCTGGAGCAATGATAGTGATGATGAACTGAGCAACGATGGTGAGAACAACTTTAAGAATGTGAACTCCGAGAGAGAGAGAGAGAGAGAGAGAGAGCAAGTACGATCAGCATAGAGCGTGAGGATAAGATATCATGTAGAAAAGCAGCAACAGGAAGAAATGCATCGACTTAATGTGGAAACCCTCCGATGTGGTGGGAAAAACTATAATGTTGCGTGAATCCCCAACCCTCTCTGGATGCTAGAGTTTTGACTTCGCTCACACGCGCTCGCACAAAAGATGAGAAATGACCTACGCAAAGACCAAGGGGTTATTGGGCCTCACCCTTAATGCAATACAGAAAATACAAAGTACAAATTAACAGGTTTCGATGCATTTTCTCGTCATGGAGGACCCATGATCTCCATTACCCATAACAAGACCCTCGGCTTCCTCTGGGGTAAGAAGGGGGAAGGGAGAAGGGGCGTGCACTTGGTGGGCTGGGATGAGGTTACGCGGCCAAAGCAGGAGGGGGGGTTGGGCGTGAGGCGGGTGGAGGTGGTGAATGAGGCACTTTTGCTCAAATGGGTGGCTAGGTTATGGGGTCGGGAAGAGAATTTCATGCCCAATTTTTTGAGGGAGGCGGTGGGAGTCGACCGGTTCTTTGATTCACGGGGTCGTGTGCTGGGTCTTTCTTCTTCCTTCTCGCGTGGCGTGGTTGATGCCCTTATCCGTAACCGATCCCTTTTTGGCCTTAAGCTTGGCGATGGGAATTTGCTTCGCTTCTGGGTGGACGATTGGACCGGTAGGGGTCCTCTCCAGGAACTATTCCCGCGCTTGTTCGCGCTGGCGGTGGACAAGGATTCGGCCATGGCTTCTTGCTGGGATGGTGCATCTTGGTGCCCCACATTTGCGGCTAGCCTATCTGATCGGCGGCTGGAGGACTTCATCGCTCTCTTGGTTGTTCTCGCGGACGCCTCCACGCCTTCTGTTGGCCGTGATCATCTGCTTTGGAAGGATGGCTCCTTCTCTACACGTGTGGCTTACCAGGCTCTTCTTCCTCCCTCTGTCGGGGTTGACGCATCCCTCTTGCGTGATTGTAGATTTTTTTGGGGACTCAAGCTACCGGAACGCATTGGCATATTCCTCTGGCTCTTTCGGCGCGGCAGACTGTTAACCCGTAGCCGATGTGCTTCGTTGTTTCCCAACGCCACTTCCATCTGTGGCCTATGCGACATGGAGACGGAAACTATAGAGCATCTCTTCTTCCACTGTGACCGTATTCGTGTGCTCTGGGCTGACCTGGGCTGGCTCATCTTGTCGTCATTGGCCTCCTTCTGTGATAGCTTGGTTAGCTCTAGGGGCAGAGCTTGGGAGGACCTGCTTATTCCGATTGCGCGGCTTTGGAGCATTTGGCTTGGAAGAAATGAAGCTCTCTTTGCTCGGCAAAGGTTCTACACCGAGAATATACGTATATCGGCCTCGCGCTTCCTTCATGATTGGTGTGCTGGGCAGGGTCTTCTATTTGTAACTGGAGGTATCTCCTCTTCGATACCACCCGTTTTGTGTTTTTGGTTGGTTGATGTACGCCTTTCCCTTATAAGTATTTCTTTAACTCCTTTATTAATGCACCGGGGCGAGCACCTTTGAGTGCCTCCCCCTTTTTGAGCGTCAAAAAAAAGGACCCTCGGCTTTGCACAGACCTTTTTCTTTTCCAAAAGTAACTTCCCAATGTTTAAGAACAGTGAAAGAGAACAGCAATCAATGCAAACCTAGGGGTATGACAAATGACTAAAGGAATAATTTTAGCATGGGTCCATATGCATGTACCGTGTGGTTATGTCATGTTAGGCAGCACCCCACCCAGTGGTCAAACAAATGTGAAGATATCCAATTTCGGGGAGTCCTAAACGGAAGAATCTCACCGGCAACAGAACTGAAATGTAGCAGACAATTTATGGGAAGCTATAGAAATATGGAATCATCATGGGGTCTGCTATAGAAATAAACGAGACACTTCTATCAAGGTTAAATCTCGAGGAACAGGAAATCAATCAATGTCTGGCAATAAATAAATAATGGTTCATAGATAGAGTCTTCAAGAAACAAACTGCGGCATACTGTAGCATACTCAGAGACTAAACTAGAACCCAGAGGAAATAAATAAAGTGAAACTAGGGCAAACCAGAGACTCAAAGGAGGACTGTGGGAGAAGGAGGGGTTGTCACCCGGTGACGAGAACCTCGCTGCTGCGGTCGGGCTGGCGGAGGATGGTTCCACGAGGGAGACAGAGCGGAGGCTGAGTTGGTGTTGGCTGGCGATGGCTGGCGATAGCTGGCGGCGGTGTGGAGGTTGTTGGAGGGCTGGGTGGTTGGTGGAGGTGGTAGGGTTGGAGGGCGGTGGGGCTTCCGGCGACGAATGTTGGGTTTACTCTCCAACGTTAGAGCAGCGAGCGACCTCTCCTCCGCTGCCGCCGGGAAGAACCTCTCCTCTGTTATCGCCGGGAAGAGGGTGGGATCGGGATGGGGAAAATGTCACCGGATCCGGAGATAGACACCCTTTTCTGCACATTATTATAAGAGTGAAAAAAAAGGAGAAAATCAATCAATTCAAATATTGGATAGTTTTCGTATCATGATAGTATAAATTATTCTATTTTTTGGGGGAAATTTTTGTTCTTTATGTCCCTCTAAGATATTGTAATATCAGTTATACCTCTTCTTTTTTGGAATATCAGTTATATCACTGACTTCTTGCAATACTATCAGTTGTGTCTCTCGGGTTAGTTGTCATCCATCCATATCCCAGATAAACATTAACTTTTGGACATCAAGATAATTAGAAAGATTATACATGGGAAATGTGTAAATTTATATACCCCCTCCCGGATTCCCACCTCCTCCTCCTCTGATCCTACACCATCCGGTCTCTTCCTCCTCCGGAAATGGATCGTCTGCTGCAATGGGAAGCCCAACAAACTCTGCAGTACTCATTTGAACCGCGCGATCTTGATCGAGCGGTTCACGCGATTTTGCACTTTTTGTGGGCACATATCGTGCGAAATCGCATGAACCGCTCGATCAAGATCGAGCGGCTCAAATGGGTACTGCATAGTTGTTGGCTCCCCGTTGCAGCAGACGATCCATTCCCTCCTCCTCCACCCTTACCACCTCTGCCTCCCACCTCCTCCTATGTCGCCCCCACCTCTTCTGCTCCTACCTCCTCCAGCCCCCTTCGCCGCCCGCCTCATCATCCACGTCCCACCTCCTCTGATCCTCCCATCGCCTACTTAAGCCCCTCTCTCAGTGATAGAGTTCAGACCTAATAACATGAGGATGTCTATCACGGCATGTACTAAAGATCATGGGGAGTTCGATCGCAGTAAGAGGTTGTTTGAGATGAAGGGAACTTATGGGAACATGAATGTTGTGTGGCTTAAGGATGGGTATGGTGTTGCCTAATCCTCCCCAGCAGAATGATATCTACTTCAAACTCCCCTGCCCCTTTGTTGTAGGGATGTTGTTGCTTAAGTAAATAACTTTAAATTGGAGTCATCATTCGATCCCAGTCAACCCGATGGATGAAGGGATGAAGATACCATGTTACTGCAATTCATAATGGTCGGAGACAATATGTTCACAATGGACTACCATCACCCCTTTCTTCCTTTGAGGCAGTTGCCATCTGCCTGGCGAGCTTTTGAATAAAACTAGACTGTGACTGAATGCAGGGTGTCGCATGTTCCTCTCTTGTGTTGTGTTGTGGTCCGGTGTTTCTTGCTTATTACTATCAAGAATTTGTAGATGTCTTATTTACTGAAAAAAAAAAGAATAGAAAAAACATATTCCTTCGAGCAATTTCATGTCATTGGGCCATGAACTGTCTTTAGTATATTTGACATCATCCAGTTCTTATCTTGAGTCGAGCATTCTCTTTCTTGAGTGCTTGTGAATTTGTCCTGAATATTTGGCCTTGCTGCTTGTTCTCGTATATTCCGGTCGATTTGAAGTTTTGGTGGGTTCGGACGGTCTGGTACACGTGGAGCATGCTTTTTCAATTGGTCGATGCGTATTAAATTGTGTAATTTTTATACCCATATAGAGTATTGATGCCCATTCAATGGAAAGGAATAAGTTTTTACATTCCATTATTTGGTTCAGATTAGGAATTGAAAGACTTGTTATGAGACATTCATTTCTGATGTTTGGAGAGGGAAAATATAAAGAAAATAACCTTCCTTTTGATATATTTCGTTGAGTAGAAAAAATAATCGGTAACCTCCAAGTTATTTTTTCATATAATTAATACATTTCGTATAAAGAATCGATAGTTAAATTTAAATGGAGTCTACTTTGATTTTTTTTCCATACAATTGATATATTTCATATATCCATATCCATATCCGCTAGAATATTTTATTACCGTATTCGTATCCATATCATAAAAAAGTTGAAAATATTATGGGTATCGGTATCCACAAAAAATAAAAACATATATCCATGTATGTATACTATACGCTAAAATGTAACTCATATCCATATCCTAAAAAAACTAAAGATGGTATACTTATCCATATCTATATTTGCAAAAAAATCAGAATTGATTTACATGTCCATATCCACATCCACGAAAAAACACCATTCATGTCCATATATATATCCACAAAAAAATCGATATCCATATCCGTATATGTATTCTTTAAATATAGTATGTATCCATATTTTACAAAAAAATATGAAAATTACATACATATCCATATCCACATTAGAAAAAAAATCCCATATCCCTATCTATATCTGTATCCAGAAAAAATGCATATCCATGTTTGTATTTGTATCTTCGAAAAAATATATTTGATATAGTGTATCCATATAATAGATATTTTTAATAAATACGTATATCCGAAAAAAATATCCATATCCATGTCAATATCCACATATGCATATATTTGTAGCTTATCTTACCTTTTGCACCCATATATTTGTATCCATATCGGTGTCCATATATCCATGTCCAAAGAGAACAATATCCATGTCTCTATCCCAAAATTCCAAAGAAGAAAAAATATGTAATCATGCCGGTAATCATATATTTGTAACAATGATATGTTAATTAAAAAGTACTGAAGAAGAATACATTCATTAGCATTTCTAAGGAATGGAATCCCAAATCTTAAGGGGGTATCTAGGAATGACAATTCCCGTATATGAGGGAATCAAGTTTCCATTGTAATCGTTATTCCTGCCTTATATGATCTAACAAACATAAGAATGGAATCGAAAGGGGAATAGTGATTCCATTCACCCCTCTATTCCAGCATAACAAATGGGGCCAAAGGGCCAGTCCGACCTCCCAAGCATCGGCATCTTTGTCCCCGCTGACCCCGGAGAAGGAGTACACCACTCGTGAACCCTACGGACAATCTCGTGTGATAACTCTACGATGATGGGGGTTCTCTTCTCACCCTCGAGGCACTAGCGGATACCGAGAGCTTCACGCGAGCTTGGGTTCCCTTCTGCAAGAAGCACAATGTGGAGCCTGTTTGGTAACTGGGTTAGGCTGGGTTGGGGTATACTCATATGAATAGTAGTTGTTTGGAGGGTTGGGAGGGTTGGAATGATAATTGTGATATGATGTGACAATGACTATGTGATATATTAACAATTTTAATGATTGTAATATGTTTTTTATTTAGTAATTTCATCTGAACATAGTTAAGAAATATTATACCAAAGAAATTGTATGATTAATACAAGTAATCCCAACCCAGAAATGTAAGGTTGGAGCTAGGGGTATGCCAGGATATCCTGGTGTACCCTGGCAACCTAACGGGCTCATAGGAACAAGTGAGGGTGGACTTCGTGTTGGAAAAGAGGAAGAATATGGATGAACGATGAAACGCCCCCGTGGGAGGAGGGGCTGGACGGCGTGGGAGGTTTGATTTGAAGTCATTGACAACTAAAGTAACAGAATGGACGACAAAATCCGGGTACACAATTGATATTCTAAAAAAGAGATAATTGATATTGCAATATTTGAGAGAGTCACAAGTTGATGTTGTGTACTCTTGTAATGTTGTTGATGTTTTATACTCTTACAACATTATTGTTGAGATTGATTTCAAAAAAAAAAATATTGTAGACAGCGTATACTCATGCAGCGAGACGTTGATATTCTATGCTACGAGGCAACAATTAGAGTATTACATCTGACATGTGAATACTTCATTTGTTTTCCTTAATCCATGATGCATATTAACATGTCTGCGGGAGCAGATACTGATGATCAAGCCCCCTCATCATAAGCTATATGCCTAACATTCTAATGACGGAAGAGTAGTCAGCGATGTTAAGAGACCCATCATACACACCATCAATGAAAGAAAGATGATAATAAAATCCGGAATCTTGGCAATCATATATTCGTTGTAAGGATATAATTATCATATGTCTGCTCACATCAACTTCGCTCAGGCGTGTCATTGAATATGCCAACTCCCAAAAGTTTGTCATTATATGTACGTACAAGCATGTCAGAGGGGGCATCAGGCATGTAACACCTCAACACAGTCCCACATCGAATACTCACGAAGTGCGAGAGTTAGATATAAGTAGTGGGGATTAGTGCTTGACAACCCGAGCTTTAGCAATTTTTGTAGTTGTCAGCGAGTTCAATTGGACCCGAACCCAACAAGTTATTATGATCAGTTTTCCCCGATTAAAGGTCCAAGGATCCAATACTTGGACGTTACAAATGGTATCATGGCTATCTTCACTCTAATTGGAAATGGCTACCTGAGAGGTGGAGCCACCATTGTAAAGAGATGTGAGAAAAATGCTACCCGAAACGTACAACCTATAATATTAAGTGTTGGACTATATCGCAAATATAAGCGGGGGATGCTATAACACCCCAACATAGTCCCAAACTGAATGGGTTATAAGTGGTCAAGAATACTACTTAACAACTTGGTCTAAGCATCTTAGATGGTAGTCAGGTTAACTAGGCTCGAACCCAACAAGTTGTCATTGTCAATTTCTCTCAGTAACGCTCCAGGGACCTAAGCTTGGTATGTTACATATCCTCCCATACAAAAGGGTACTAAGCTACTTTACATGTTATCTATAAAAGACACCGAGTCCTCCACCACGTAAGAAGATGTTATCAGGGGCTTGAGTTAGCCAGTATCATTCAAGATTCATCTAATCAATCCAGCAACAAGAATGAGCAGTGGGTCAAGCATCGAGTAGCAGGTTTGACATCACCCCTTTGGATGACCCTGCAGGATAGACTTATAACCATTTATCATTTGAGCCAATGCTTAGGGTTGCAATTCCATGAGAGGATCCTCTGCGGTACTGCAGTATCTGCAGTAACCGTGTGAGCCACTCGATCTTGATCAAGCGGTTCGCACGAATTCGCGCTTTTATGGTTCCCTACCATACGAATTCGTATGAACCGCTCGATAAAGATCGAGCGACTCATGCATTTACTGTAGAGTCTGCAATACCGCAGATGATCCGAGTCCTACAATTCCAGCTCCACTCATCATAGTAGGATCTATAACGAGATTTGTCAAGTTTCTTTATCAAGGTTATCCTTGCAATGATGTGGGTCTCTGCTTGTGTTTGTAGTGTCATCACTAATGTTGCTTGCTCCTATCTTGCCAGTAAGTTGATTGTTCACATGCCACGTCGATCGATCGTACCGAGTAAGGTTTTTAAATAGGTTGATACAATTCTTTCACGTGATATGGCATTTGTGTCACATTGGGCCGTGCCACGTCTGCGCCCTTCTTTGGGAGTTTATAAGCGAGGAAACAACTTCTGAGAAGGTTTATTCATCTTCGTCTCCCTGACTAACCTTTCTTTTTTATGTTGTTGCTAGTTTAGGGTACGATGGTGTCGATTTTACTGCTTACAATGAAGGGTGATTAAGAGCCTCCTTCCTTTCCTAGCTTATCCATACGTGTCTTTTTGTCGCTAAAAAATCAAAGTTGGAGGATGCCCTTGTCAAGTCGAGTATGGTATCATTAAGTACCGTCAACCAATGCTTTTAGTGCACATTTTCTTGTCCTCCTAGTATGTTACTCTTCCATTTTCATGCTTTGGATTTTAGATTGAGGGTTCCTTTTTATCATTTCTTTCTGTTGGATTTCCTTTGTGTTTCGAAACCTCTCTGCCTCTTTAGTGCACAAGAGCGTGCGTACGAGTTTAATTAAAATATTACTTTTCAAAGATTTGTTTTAAATCTATGTAATTTTCAATTTGCGTACAAATACCTAACCCAATAATGACCTCGGAAATGAGACTCGTTAAATCCATTTGAACAAACACCTTCCCTCCTTTGTATCCATGTTCATATAACCGTTTTTGGCATTAAATGGGTCTCCTCAGTAATATTGGGTGCATCCAACGGGACCATAGGAACTCGTTATCACTTAATGTCTTAATGGAAGATGAACGGCTCTCTTTTCGCTCTTTGTAAATGGACAGTTCGTCTATATAAAGGATTGTAGTCTTAGCCTTTCAAATAGAACACGCGACGTAACAGAAGCATTCTATTCTCTACCCCTGACTGCTCTCCACCACTTGTGCACTCATTGTGAATTCGCGTAGGAAAATTTTGTGCTTTGTTTTCTATGACGATGAGGGCCAACAGAAGTTCGACGTTGCTCTCTTACTAGCACCAGGAGATAGCATCTAGCTGGGAGGTGGTTGAATCTGGGAGCCAGGCTGCCATCAAGCTCGTGCATAGGAGCGACGGAATCTGTCTCCACGACAGCGTCTTTCGACGTGCCTCCATTTCCCGTGATGGACCTTTTCAAACTAAATCTCTCTATTCTTATTTTGGTCATATTTGCTTGCCAAACTTAAAACATAATATCCATAGAACAGTGCTATAAAACCAAAGTTTTTTTCAACATTGTGAAGACAGATTCGCAAGTTTTCTATCTATTGTTTGATTCCGTCTTCGATGGTTAGACTTCTGCTAAAATGGATCCTAAAGCAATGATGACTTCGGAAGACATTACTACTCTCAGACCCGAACACTTTGTAGGATTACATTTCCGTAGGTGGCAACAAAAGATGAGATTTTGGCTAACCTCTCTAGGTTTAGTCTCCGTTATAACTCCTCCCGTGGAACCCGAAACTCCCATCACTCCTATATATCATGTTAACTATGCCCTATTCTTAATAGGTGCTACTTGCAGTGATCCACTTTCTTCTCATATCTCGTCTCGTCCAAAAAAATATCCGAAGAAATAGATTACCTTTGTCATGATAGAATTCTCTTTGGTTTATCTGATGAGCTTTATGACATATACCATATGCACCCCACCGCTCTCGAACTTTGGAAAGCGTTAGATGATAAGTTTGGTATGCAAGATGCGAGATTAGAATGATATGCCTTTATCCAATGGCTTCACTATAAGATGTTAGAAAATAAGCATGTCTTCGCACGAGTTCTTGAATATCGAAATCTTGTCTCTAAGTCTATCGATAGCGGATATAAGCTCAAAGAAAATGTACAAGTAGCAGCTCTAATCGATAAACTCCCTTCTTCTTGGAAAGATTTTGCTAAATCTCTCCTTCATAGACAAAAAAAGATGAATATGTCTTCTCTTGAAAAATCTCTTCAAACTGAAGATCATCATAGAGCAAAAGACTCTAAGTTCAACCCTCCTGTCAATCTCATAGAACATGTCAACTCCAAAAAGAAACCCCATAAATTCCACCCAAAATCCAAACAACCTTTCAAGAAAGGCAAGCAATCTGATCAGAATAATAACACTGATTTTAAGGGCCAACGCATCTGCTATGTGTGTGGCAAACCTGGACACCTTGCAAATGTATTCAAGAACCGCAAGGGATAAAGAAAACAACCTCCTAAGAGTGCTGAAGTCAACATGATTTATGTGGGGGTCGGCGCTTCTGACAGATCGATAGCAGTCGTGTCATCTCTTGGGGTGATGATGTCTCCGTGAAACACATCATAGGCTTCAGACGCATGGATTTGAAGCTCGCATCAGGAAAAGTCTTGAAGCTACATGATGTTTTACATATTCATGGATTTAAGAAGAACCTTATTAGTGAAGTCTTAGTTATGTCTTCCGGTTACTCCTTATTGAGTCGAGGAAATAAAGTTGCAATCTCTCGTTTTGGATCTTTTATAGGTGTAGGCTACACCTGTAATTGCCTTATCAAGCTTAGTATTGAATCATAAAATGGTTCTTCACATATTAATGAGAATTGCATTAGAACTCTTTCTACTATCGTGTCATCCGATCTTTGGCATGCACGCTTGGGACATGTGAACAAAAATACAATGAAGTATATGGTTCACATGGACTTAATTTCCAAAACTGACGTAACGAATAATGAAAGATGTCAAATTTGTGTGCAAGCCAAATTACCTAAAAACCCCTTTAGATCAATAGAAAGAAACTCTGTACTACTTGAACTAGTCCATACTTATGTATGTGACCTAAAACATGTTCTCACTCGTGATAACATGCGCTACTTTGTGACTTTTATAGATGACTTCTCAAAGTACTATTGCATTTATTTGCTAATCTAAAGATGAGCAAATAGAAAAGTTTAAAGTCTACAAAACCCAAGTAGAAAACCAAACCGATAAAAACATAAAAAGGATTAGATCCGATAGATGGGGTGAATATACTTCAAATGAATTAAACCAGTTCAGTGAGGAACATGGCCTTATACATGAAACCACTGCCCCTTATAACCCTCAGTCTAATGGTGTGGCTGAAAGGAAGAACAGAACACTTATCGATATGGTCAATGACATGTTAGCTGAATCTGGTCTTAACCAACGATTGTGGGGGGTGCTCTTTTAACCGCAAACTATGTGCTCAATCGCATTCCCTTCAAGCACATAGACAAAACTCCTTATGAACTTTGGTTTAACAGGAAACTGCTTCTAAAATATCTTAAAGTATGGAGATGTTTGGCCAAAGTTAAGATTCCTGAAAATAAGAAGAGGAGGCTAGGTCTTAAGACCGTGGACTCTGTTTTCATAGGATATGTAGAAAATAGTAATGCCAATAGATTTCTAGTTATAAAATTTGACATCTAAGGAATTAGAGTAAATTTAATTCTAGAGATCAGACCTGTAGATGCAGTATGCTATGAAACATATTCCCTCTCAAATCTTCTCCCTAGACAAGTTGGCGAAAGGACTACAAATTCATAAGACCTTGAATCCCTCAAGATACCCCGCAAATCATTGAAGAAGCATAACCCTTAAACCAAGAAGTGGTTGAGCCTCCTAATGACCTAGGTCGAGGTAAAAGGACTAGAGTAGCTAAGCACTTTGGTCTTGACTTTTATACTCTCTTAGTAGAAGAAGATCCCAATACATGCGATGAAGCTATGAAATCCACATATCATAGTTTCTAGAAGGAAGCCATTGATAATGAAATAGAATCCATAATGAACAACCACACTTGGAATCTAACTGACCTTCCCTCAGGGTACAAGACTATTGGATATAAGTCGGTTTTCAGAAAGAAGTTGCGGGCAGATGGTTCCAGAGATAAGTTTAAAGCTAGGCTAGTGGCCAAAGGATACAAACAGAAAGAAGGTGTTGATTATTTTGACACCTACGCCCCTGTAACTAAAATCACCTATATATGTGTTCTTGTTGCCTTAGTTGTGATTCATAATCTTGAAATCCATCAAATGGATGTCAAAACTGCTTTCCTAAACAGTGACCTTGAAGAAGATATTTATATGGATCAACCAGAGGGGTTCGTAGTCCCTGGACAAGAACACAAGGTTTGTAAATTAGTAAAATCTCCATATGATCTGAAACAAGCACCTAAGCAGTGGAATGATAAATTTGATAAAACAGTTTTATCTGTTGGCTTCACTGCTAATGAATCTGATAGATGCATTTATTCTAATACCTCTGAAAATGGCATTGTAATCATGTGCATGTATGTTGATGGCATCTTAATCTTTGGATAAAAATCAACTATCATCTCTGAGACTAAATCTTTTCTTGATAAAAACTTCGATATGGACGATTTAAGAATAGTTGATGTTATACTTGGCATAAAATTAAGTAGATCTATTCCTGGCTACACTCTAAATCAGTCTCACTATGCAGAAAAGGTTTTGCATAGGTTCGATATGTACCATTGTGTGCATGTCAGTACTCCATATGATCCTTCCCTACATCTTAAGACACACACTGGTAATCCTGTGGATCAGTCTAGATATGCCCAAGTCGTAGGAAGCTTAATGTATCTACCTAACTGCTCTAGACCTGGCATAGCTTATGCCATCAGTAGATTGAGTATGTACACTAGTTGTCCTAATGCTGGTAGTTGGAAGGCCTTGGTCAGAGTATTTAGATACCTTAAGGGTACTATGGAATATAATCTCCAATACACTAGTTTTCCAACCGTATTGGAAGGCTACACTGATGCAAATTGGATTGCAGACTCTGATGAAAACAAGTCAACTAATGGTTATGTGTTTCGTTTGGGTGATGCTGCAGCTTCTTGGAAATCTTCCAAACAAACTATTAGAGTAAGATCCATAATAGAGGCTGAATTTGTAGCCTTAGATTTAGCATGTTGTCAGGCATATTGGCCAAGAAACCTCTTAATGGATCTGCCCATTATTTCAAAACTGTTTCCTCACATCTCTATTCATTATGATAGTATATCTACCATAGATAAAGCTAAACAATCTAAAGGTAACCTAGGAAAACGTTTTATGAGATTGAGGTATGAAGAGGTGAGAGACTTCATTACCCAAGGTGTAATATCTCTACAATTCGTAAAATCTGTAGAGAATATTGATGATCCTCTCACAAAGGGTCTAGCTAGAAAGCTAGTACTCAGTGCGTCGAGAGGGATGGATCTTTTACTCATCGGTTGAACACCATAGTGGTAACCCAACTAATCCAAAATTGGAGATCCCTTGAGGAATGGTTTAAAGGGACAACTAAGCTATGTCAGTATTCGATGGAAGCACAACTTATGAGTTTTACTCCTGACCTATCCCTATGGCGCATAGTGCTTCATTGTTGTCCTGATAAAGGATGAGCTTTGCTCTGAATGGAGTCAAGCCATATATGACAGGGTGTAGGACCGGACAGTACACCCTTGGAGATTCCCACCATGTGAGTGTAACCCTAGGCCGGTGTTTATGTGAGTTGGGTATTCTCGCTAGAGCACTCATGAAATAGATGCTTGCGAAAGCCGTAATGCGCACACCGATATGAACATCCTTGTGTCCTCATCTATGTTTGCATGATTTATTGAAATCCGAATCAAAGAGTCTGGTTCAAGAAGTAGTTAACCACGCCTCTCCGGATGAAGATGAATCATTGCTAGGCAAGAAGCCACAAGCTACCTATGTTGGACGACATAGTTCAGTTGTATTTTATTTTGTCTTATTTTTTATTTCCTTATTTCTTTCTTTATTGATACTTCTTAAAATTTTATTTTCTTGTTATTTAAAAGGTTTATGAAATATGTGGGGGAATGCTGGATTTCCTTTGTATTTCAAAACATGTCCACCTATCTAGTGCGCATGAGCGTGCGTGCGAGTTTAATTTAAAATATTACTTTTCCAATATTTGTTTTAAGTCTAGGAAATTTTCAATTTGCGCACAAGTACCTAACTCAATAATGACCTCGGAAATGAGACTCATTAAATCCATTTGAACAAACATCTTCCCTCTTTTGTATCCAGGTTCATATAGCCATTTTTGGCATTAAATGGGTCTCATCGGTAATGTTGGGTGCATCCAACGAGACCATAGGAACTCGTTATCACTTAATGTCTTGCTGGGAGATGAACGGCTCTCTTTTGGCTCTTTGTTAATGGGCAGTATGTCTATATAAAGGACTGTAGTCTTAGCCTTTCAAATAGAACACACAATGCAGCAGAAGCATTCTGTTCTCCACCCTCATATGCTCTCCACCACTCGTGCGTTCATTGTGAATCCGCGTACGCAAAGTTTGTGCTTTGTTTTTCTACGACGACGAGGGCCAACGACGTTCGACGATGCTCTCTTGCTGGCACCGGGAGACAACATCCAGCTGGGAGGTCATTGAATCTGGGAGCGAGGCCGCCATCAAGCTCGTGCATAGGAGTGGCGGAATCTGTCTTCACGACAGCGTCTTTCGGCGCGCCTCCATTTCCCAATCTAGACCTTTTCAAACTAAATATCTCTATTCTTATTTTGTTCATATTTGCTTGCCAATCTTAAAACATAATATCCAGAGAAACAATGCTAGAAAACCAAAGTTTTCTCCAACACTTTCTAGCATATGCTTGTATTACGATATCATATCCATCTAGTTAACCTTGAAATACAGCATACTTATCTTCGTGTTTTGGCGCATGCTTTCTCTTGGGTGGTACTGGTGACCCACATATATCTTCATATTGTGTTTAAACACTTAAACTAATTGGTACCCCGTAAGAAGGAGATCACTCTTCATACTTAGATTGCCATAAGTTGGATCATGCTTGATTAGAATGTTCTCGGGTGCTAGCTGGATGTAGAGGATGTCATTGTTGCAATAGTGAGGGTTCTCAAACCCATAGGATTGAGGAAGGCATCTGGTATGATGTTCGAGATGTCAAAAACTCCAAAAGAGGGAGAAGGTAGTTTCGGACGACCCTCGAAAGAAGCCAAACAAGTAGCATTATTAAGTAGTCAACGTCTCAAATGAGACAGGAGTCTCCATTCATTGTCAAACGTCATACGTAGTGGGCATGGAGTATCTCTCTTCATTTTGTATGTGCTACCAAGTGGTCTAGCCTCCCCAACCTCATTGTGACTGCTTCCATGACTAGTGACCTTATAAAAGATGAATACGACCGCTTGATCAACAATCTTGACGTGCATGAGGTTTTGATGCGAGCAGAGGTCGCTCGAGTAGTTGATGAGGCCCAAGTCACTTTGGCATACCAATCTATGGCCCAATTCTACCGAAGTCCTTAATGCTAAGCGGAGGATATTGTACATTGCTTGGGGATTATAAGATGCATAGGCAGTGCTGAAGGTTCTCTATCAGGAGAAGTGAAGAATGGAAACGATGCCGGCGACGAACAACTTCAAAACGAAATAGATAGGATGAGATATGGTTCTTGGGTGAGGGCTCCCTATGCGGGGTAGGTATCGTTTTTTTCCTTGCATTCTTCCCCTCCAGCACCGAGGTGTATTTATAGGGCGTGGTGTGCCCCTCGTATAATCTGCCCCACTCTGCCTACACCCGATTTACGCAAGTCTCGTACGTGACTCAGCCCTTTGCGCAATTGTCGGCTCGCGCAACTACCGGCGGTGGCTTGAGCGCGGGGTCAGTTGATATATTCAAACAAGAAGGAAGGGTGGGAAGCTTCCCAAAGGGTCAAAAGGTTGGAGGCAATCACTTAGCTCTTGTGTCGACCAAAATAGAGAGTGAGTTGTCTATCATTAAAGATTGGGGTGATGTGCCGAAGTCCATCAATCTTCACTCCTACATTATACGCCTTGCTGAGAAGCCTTCTGGGACATTGGTCACCCTTGCTGATGGATTTACAAGCGATTGAATCATTTCATATTCAATCAGTAAAATAAAGTACCCATCACCTTCGAGTTGTTTGTTGTATTTTCATTTGTTTGTTAGTGAGGGCAGCTCCTTTCTTTTTTGGGTTTAGTACTTGTGTTCGATAATATCTATCATGAATGCGATTCTGAGTCTTTGAATTCTCCATCTACTGATATGGTTACTCAACAATAGATTCATCTAATAATGACTATTAACATTCAAAAACATACCACAATAAAATTTCTATGGAGAAAGCATCTCACAGTTTTTCCTTCACAAAATAAAGCTTACATAGCAATCTGTCCCATTTGTACATCAAGTTGAACGAAAAGGACATAAAAGACTACTAACTACCTTAGAATAGAAACGATTACTACTGGTTGTTGCTTAAAGTCCAAGTGACGGCTAACCAATGCCTAAGGATTTCCAAAAATCTCAAGGTAATGATTAGCCAGTGCTAAGTAATGGAGAAGAGAAAAGTAAACAAGTAGTGTAGTTTAGCAAAACTCATTATAACATGAAGTTTCATTTCTTATTCCACGTTGGGATTAGTCTAGGTGATTTGTTTCACCTCTCATGGACTCTGAAGGTATGGACACTTTGGATTGGAGGTTGTGTTGATCTGGTGAGCTTATGACATCGCACGTCACCCCAACCAATCCTTCAATATTACCCAGACTCTTTTCTTTTATTTTATTATTCAAGTTCCAAACACTCAGTATGATAAATAAGGAAGCACACCGTCCTCGAAGACATGATAGCTTTAACCACATTCTAACATTCTATCATATATACTAGCGCTTTTAAATACATGTTATCGTGACCCAGCCACTATTAAACCACCCATACGCCCCCAACACTACCACATATTTAGTCAATCAACCTGTTGAATGGCAGCCGAGTAACACACGTCGTAAATAATTTATTACGCATGCTCAACATATCTGGGCAACCGTATACGACGTAGGTTTGACCTGCCATATGGATGCTCTTCTAACAAATCTTTAGGTTGCATGCCCGGCATGTAGTATCTATTTCAAGTCATCTTTATCGTAAAATATAGTATAAAAATCGTAACTGGATCCCATTTGTGTCATATCCATTTTCACATAATATCTGTATAGTACTGCGCATGAATCATAGCAGCTACAAAGATCATTCATTACTCCATCTCTATTTCAGAAATCATTTTAATGTAAATCATGAAGCACGCATGTGGACGTTCTTCATAATAAAGAACCCAATAAACAATAATTTTATCTAGTTTAACTAGAAAACCCAACAATAAGAGGCAGAATTTCGTTACCTAATCATGTTAACTTTCAAGTGATGTCAATCTATCTTGACTCATGCTTAATTGAGAGCTTTACGGCTCCTGAAATGATTAAATTTTATTTATAAATTAAGAACACGAAGAATGCATGAAGAACACAAAGAACAAATGAAGAACACGAAGAATGAATGAAGAACACAAATCTCTCAAAATTTCAGCAGAATTTCCCCTTATATCAGATGATATTTCAGGGGAAATTTCAGCAGAATTTCCCCTTATATCTAGAGAAACTCAAAAGAAGACACAAGTTTCCGAATGAATGGATCGAAAAATGAATTTAAAGACCTACTTACCTCCTTCTCGAAGCCGTCAAGTAGAAATATGCATCGTCTTCCTTCTCATCTTCTTCCCGATAGCGCTTCACTCACGCTTCTTCCACGCATTTCTCCCTTTCTCTCAACCCTAGCCAAAGGTGGCGGTGGATGGAATGGAGCCGTAGAGAATGAGGGGACGGAGGGGGTATTTATATGCCTCAAGACTGCTGCTTACGCATCATCCTAGTCAACGCCCATTCATCATGACCGATGAATCGTTCGTCTGCTGCGTAATATGGGCCCAATCAATTGCCCAGTCATCGTCCAAAACCATGGGCTGTCCAACACATGATTTTGCCCATGTTCATCATAAAGCAATGGTTTTGTTAATGATGTTTAATTAGCGCTTATCACGATTAATTAATATTAAATGAGATCAAAATCCCTGCTAATCTAAGATTAATATTTACTAATACGATCAATACATTTATTCATCATTAGTATTCTTAATCATCATTAATTAGTATTAAATGACAATGATTAAGGGTTAATGACAACTTAACCGGCATCAACCTCTTTTACTTTTGAAACTCATAACATTTCGAGACGACCTCCAATTCTGACGAAATAAATTCCATTGATTTCATCTTATCGGGTCGATCTAATATCCATATGCACGATAGGATTTGAAGAAGATGATTTTTAGGGCTTTACAATATCTCATGTCTCATATTCCATGCTCTTATAAATGAATTTGCATTGGAATTTTCAATGTTAAAGGTTAATAGAATCAAACAATGGAAGTCTTACCATGGATTGTCATTCGTCAATGTTGGTGATGGCGGTTATAAGTGTGGATTTCAGTTGCGTTCTCTGCTCGGACTAAGTTCTAATACCAAATGAGAGTAAATTTTTCCTACGGATGCAAAATGTAAGGTACTTCCTAGATTGCTAAAAATAATGATGTTGCCAATAAACAACTATTACGGATGATAATCACCGCATATGTAAAAAGTAATCCATACAACAAATACAAACACAAGAGACAAGTAATTTAATGTGAAAATCTCTTTGGGTAAAATCACGACCTAAATCTCATGACTTAGGATTTCCAATTCATCGAGTTAATCAACTTTTCCATTCATTAAGTTATTTCTCCGTATATAACTCAACCACTCACATGTGCTTTGGATCACACGTCAAAACCTTTTCCACAACTTGATCATACATCAAGTAGTTTGTATAACTCGAATCAAACACCAAGTGTTACGACACATAAATAACGTAAAGAAAAGTACGTTAATATATAGAAGAACCTCAATATAAATATGCAATAAACAATACTCCTAATAAATAATAGAATTAATAATCGAGCATGTAGAACAAATGATTATGAAGATGTAAGATTGAAGCAGTGAGCAAGAAAAACTGCTTTAACTTGAGATATGAGAGATGCTGGAGATATTTATCTCTTGTATATATAATACGTTGGGATGAGTGACTTCAACAACGGACATGGTTTCTATTTACATTGGTGGGGTTTGACCATTCAAAAATTCAACCATTGGTCCAAGAATGGAAACAGATCAAAGAATAGTTCTAAGTTGATCAATAGTTGATCGATTAAAAGTAATTGTTATATAACCGCTGCACATAATTTGAAACTTGATATATCACGTTTGGAAGTTGATTGACCAGGAATTGATCGATAAAAAATGTACCATCGATCGATCATATTAAATGAGATGATTGATCAATGAATGTTAATTGATCAACTTCAGAAGATGGATTGATCAAGGTGACTCAGAACTAGCATGCCTATATGATATGCATGCCCATATATTGAGACTTTTTGTCATACGCATATTACAAAAGTCTTCTTTCTTCTTCTTTGTAGTGTCTGCAATTTATAGCTTGTCTTTCATTATTTGCTTTTCCATTATTGTTGAATCAAATACTTTAAGAGCTAAGTGGCTTTGCTTTGTCTTACATTCTCTATAAAGTTGCTCTTTGTGCTTTATTTTTGGAGTGAAGTTGTCGTGAAATCTGCAGTAATATCTATACTCACAATTTTTTTGTCCTTAGAAGATCTATTTCAAATTATATTATTCCAAAATTTCCTCAACTTTCGAATCTCGCTATTCCTTTCGCATAATCTGTTACCTTAAAAGCCATAGTTTCCCTTCCTAGTAAGAACCTAGACAGTCTTCTTTCAAATATTAAAAATTCTTGACATGGTATAAAACAAGTCATTTTTACGTTCTTAACTCTTTATTTATGACAAGTCCACTCGTTACTCCTCAAATCACATAAATAAAATCTTAATCACATTCATTTCAAAATAGAAGACTCAAATAATCTCATAAATTACGAAACCAATTAGTCTACTCAGCTCTTTAACAAAAATAATCATTGTTCCCTCCAACTCGAGCAAACTCTTACCCAAAATCAATGTGTATTTTTTGGAGACAACCCCATATTTAATTGCTTTACACCTCTATATCTGAAGGGTTTAAGGCCGCGTTTGTTATGCAAGAATAGAGGGGAGAATAGAATCATCACTCCTCTGTCGATTCCATTCCTATGTTTGTTAGATCATATTAAGACAAAAATAACGATTACAAAGGAACCTTGATTCCCTCATACATGGGAATCGCCATTCCTAGGTACCCTCCTAGGATTTGGGATTCCATTCCTTACAAATACCAATGAATACATTTTTCTTCAGTTTTGTAATTAATATATCATTGTTACAAATATATGGGGTTGCACTCTGGGGCATTTAACGGGCTGCCTCGGTCCTTTATTTCGACAAATTTGTTATTTTTTTGGAAAATACCATCATGTATTTTCATCACTATACCCTTCTAATACACCATTCAAATTTCATCAGAAACAAAGTCCATCCAAACATGTAATTTTAACATCTTAGAATTACTATAATTGACTTGTTCTTGATAGAGGGCATGTGAGTTTCTATTTCTGATAAAATTGAAATGATATATTAGAGGGATACAGTGACGGAAATAGATTACGATATTTTTCAAAAAAAAATCCGCTGAAATAAATGGCTGCAACAACTCCATTAAACCATATTTGAAACATCCATGATTATGGATCTTTGACATCCTTCACTAATCGAACTACATCAATAGTAATAATTCTCTTACTAGGTCTTTCAAATATTTTGGATGTCTTAGACAATAGTGCACTCTCTCAAATCCTCTTTGTTACTTCTATAATAACCATCTATGGTCTAGAGAGACTTCCTTTGGAACAAAAAGTCATCATCCTATAATAACCATCATGGTCCAGAGAGACTTCCCTTGAAATGCAAATTCTATCTATATTCTAACATATTGTCCCACTTCGTTGGAAGCCTTAGGCTCGTTTGGCTACCAGGTTACCTTGGGGTAACCTGGTTTACACCCATGTATCCTTAGGTTGAATTCCATCACAAATCAATGTGACATCACATTACATTCCTTATTCCAATCATCTCCAACCTCTCTAACCATCTAAACAACTACTATTCACATGAGGTTACTCTAACCCAACCTAACATATCAGGCCCCTTAAGATGGAATCTATCTCAGAACCTAAAGCCCCTCCAGGACTACTCAAAATATTCATGCAGCTACAAGCATTGAAACATCTCTAGCGCTTGGCAGACATGACATCTTTTGCTAACAAATTTCTCTGACCTGCAAAAAATGCGATGTTACACTATCTTGGGTTATCAAAACAATTTGCATTTGGATCGCATAAGCTCAAAGCTGGCCCGTTTGGAAGGGTATTTTTTGTGGATGTAAAACTGTTGCTTCCTGTTTGTGGGGACGGTTAACCCGTGCCCAACCTTTGGTTCTGTAAAACTCCATGAACTCTGGTTGCGAACGTTTCCTTTAATGATGAATAACCCTTTTTCTAAAAAAAAGAGAGATATGCACTCTCCCTAATAAGCTTTTATTGGAAGTCCAAAATGATGGTAATAACATAGCATTTATGAAAATACAATTATTAGACTACAAGTCTACAACTAGACCTACTCATTTAAGTTACTCAAAGGAACATATTACTTTTGAAAATAAATTATTTCAATCAGAATCATACTACTATTACTTTTACAAGGATGAGCATGGGACGGGCTGGGTCGGGCCCTGAAGAGCTCAGGTCCAAGTCAGTTTAAAAAATTCGGGCCTTGGACCGGGCCCAGGCCCACAAAATTTTTACTGTTCGGCCCAAGCCCATGTTCGTCCCAATTTCTATGGGTCGGACTTAGGCCGGGCTGACCCATCTCCACACATTAGAGATTATTAACTTTGAGTCTTTTGTTTCAAGTCAATATCAACTCAAGTTACACAAGCCAGAATTGTTTCAACATATGCCATAGTACTTGAGAAACAATTAAAATTCAATTCTACCGAATCCGAGGATTTCTCATTTCGCACAAAGTGCAATCAATGCTAAATATCATGAATGTCTCTCATGTATAGAAATTGAAAGAGTGAAACAAACATACATAGTTAACAACAACATGTGCACCGAACCCTACATGTTAAAAAAGAGACATAAGGCCCATATCGGGTAAAGGTTTAATAATAGATAATATTCTGATGGAAGAAAAATAAACATTAATAAGTTAAGAATAACCAACAGAATCTAAACCAAAGACTAATTAAGAGAAAACAATTCTAAATAGAAATACAATGATCATCAACTCATATGTCACACACATAACTTTCTTGATTTATAAACATTGTATGAAAACAAGATACAATAATAGAGTGCGCATGAAATGGATGGGAGTTTTCATGCGTGTAAGATGTGGAAAAGTGTTCGGGGCGGACCCTTGGGCAGGGTGGGGATGGACCGAGCCCGACCCAAAAAATCTGGAGCCTAAATATTGGGCCCAAGCCCGACCAAGTGTTCATTTGGGCTTGGGCATGGCCGGGCTTTTTGAGTTGGGCTCCCGGCCCAACCCAATGCTCATCCCTACTTTTACATCCCATCTATTCCATAAATGATGTGTTTATTTGGGTTTCTTGTAATTTTTCGCATATGCATTTCTTTTTTCCTATAACTTTACCAGCATGAACAAATAAAAGAGATTTCTATACAATGTCCCTCTAAATTCATCTCATTCTCAACTATCACTGCTTGAGTTATTTGGAATAAACTCCAAACAGACATTCCTTTTTAATTAAGATATCTCTTCAATATTTCGCAATTTACCTCAAAATAAAACGGAGTCATATCGTGAAAACTCCACCCATTAGAGATGATTAACTTCGAGTCTTTTGTTTCAAGTCAATATCAACTCAAGTTACACAAGCCAAAATTGTTTAAACACATGCCACAATACTCGTGAAACAACTAAAATTCAATTCTACCAAATCTGAGGATTTCTCATTCTACACAAGTGCAATCAATGCTAGATATCACGAATGTCTCTCATGTATAGAAATTGAAAGATTGAAACAAACATACACAGTTAACAACAACATGTGCACCAGACCCTACATGTTAAAAAAATGAACATAAGATCCATATTCGGTAAAGGTCTAATAACAGAAAATACTCTGATGGAAAAAACAAACACTAACAAATTCAAGAATAACCCGCATAATCTAAACCAAAGAGTAATTAAGGAAAATTAATTCTAAAGTGGAATACAATGATTATCAACTCATATGTCACACACATGACTTTTTTGATTTATAAAAATTGTATGAAAACAAGATACAAGAATAGAATGCGCATGAAATAGATGAGAGTTTTCATGCGTGTAAGATGTGCGAAAGTGTTCGAACCCTCTTCGGGCCGGACCCTTGAGCCAGGTCGGGCTAGACCGAGCCAAGCCCAGCCAAAAAAAAATTTTGAGCATAAATATTGAGCCCAAGCTTGACCAAGTGTTCATTTAAGCTTGGACCAGACTGGGCTTTTTGAGCTGGGCTTCCGACCCAACCCAATGTTCATCCCTACTTTTATATCCCATGGATTCTATAAATGATGTGTTTATTTGGTTTTCTTGTAGTTTTTCACACTGCATTTCTTTTTTTTTTCCTATAACCTTACCAGCATGAACAAATAAAAAGGATTTCTACACAACTCCCTGCTTGAATTAATTAGAATAAACTCCAAACAGACCTTCCTTTTTAATTAAGAGCTCTCTTCAATATTTCGCAATTTACCGCAACATGCAAGCCCGTGTACTTGACACGCCTTGACCACTCCGCCAAAGCGACTGTTGATGTCTGCGGTTCTGTAGACTTTATAATTAACCAAACACAAAATTGACAGTTCACCATTTGGCATCGCAACTATGTGGGCATCTCCCTTCCCTCCCATTCCACCGCACTCCTCATCTCACCTGACCTCCGCGTTGTGGTGAGGAAGGAAGAACATGAGCGATGAGTACCTCCACACCCAACCTCTCGTCCGCACGCGCCAGTCCCTGCGCCGCACGCGCCACACCCTCAACCTCCCGGGGCTCGACCCCCACCCCCCGACCCTCGACCACCACCTCCTCCTCCTCAGCCTCCCGGTCCCCAAGCCCTCCATCGACGCCATCCCCACCGTCCGCGTGTCCTCCTCGGGCCTCCCCTGCGCCATCTGCACGGACGACCTCTCCCCCGGCGACGAGGCCAAGCGGCTCCCCTGCTCCCACCTCTACCACCCCCTCTGCATCTCCCCCTGGCTCTCCCTCCGCAACTCCTGTCCCGTCTGCCGCTCCCCTATCCCCCACGACCTCCCCGATCTCGCCCACCTCCTCTCCCGTGTTGCCCTCGATGACGACCGGGGCCTCCTCGGCTGATCGCCACCGGAATCGCCCCTGATTTAGGTATTGATCTTGCCGTTCTGAGATCGTTTGCCTGCTGTTGTGATTGCTCTAGGGTTTGGTTCGAGGATGGTCTGTCCGACCAGAATGTTGTGCAGTTTAAAATGCTGGAACAGATACATAAAATATGTGCATGCTATTATGAATAGTTCGGCTGCAAAAAGTGCAATGATGGGGATAAAGTCGCCTTAAACTATTTAATGAAGTAGTGGATATCGAGGTTTGAAATTGAGGGAGGGGAGCTTTAAATTTTAACATGAAGACCTGGATTTAGACTACTCAGGTTGTCACAGTGGATTCATGAGAGGAAATGGTTAACACTGGGAGACTGTTATAGCATGCCAACTTTTAATATATGTTACGGTCGTTAGTACGCGGCCCTCATCTCTTACAACGTCCTTGCAATTTTCTGGCTGGCTGCTTACTTGTATATTATAATATTACAATTCTCATGATCTTTGATATTTCTTGTTTAACGCTAATTAAATTAACTTCCACGTGCTCGATTTTTACCTAACTACATGTGTTTTTTTGTAGTAGATGAGGGTTGGTTCATGAACATTTAGAGACAGCGGATGATAACTTGATTTTTTTTTCAGACTAATATAACATTTTAATCTGAAAACACAGAATATGTTTTTTTAAGGTTCCAAGCCAAGCATTTGCGGTGAATTTAGGTTCATCTAGGCTTCTCCCCAAGATATTGTATATTATGAACCCAGAAAATCAGTGTGATCTTTACAAAATCTTCGATAGCTTTTGTGAGTCCGGGGAACGAACAAATTGCATTCTTTTTTATCTATATTTATTTTGCTTCTGCATGTATTGGCACAACAGTAGGACTTACCACTACATGACTTGCAAAATATGGTCTTGATTCATGGAAACAACCTCTTGTAGATAATAATGCAGGTAGGGCTGCATACAACAAGACCGAAGTTGTTTGATACATTCCTCGGATCTTGCATAGCATGAGCTTAAGAACCGGGTTGCCACTATTCAGCATGTTTTCGGTCTCTCCATCCTTGATTATTGGGGTAGAAGGGGGTGACTATTCTTTTCTATTGAATGTTGGAAAGAGTGTTAGTTGGTCCAAGAACTTCTAAAACCGTGCTTGTTAGTGAAGAACTCAACTAAGAGATGACCAGGGATTTTAACAACGATGAAATCTATGAAGATAGTAGGACCTAATAGCATTTTGTGGATGCTTGGCATGTGTTTGGAGGACTGTATCGCTTGGCTCAAAAAACCTTTCAAATGCTATTTGATACAGCAAAGAAATGTTTGATAAGTGAATGCAGAAAGTGATATCTTAGACAAGAACAATTAAGGTCTAACAAATTGTATAAATCTAGGGCATCAATATGTTGAGTTATATTTTAAAGTTGCGAGAGTGTAAGAGAAAGAATGAAACTACTCAAGCTTTATGTATTACAGTTCTATAATCGAGGACATTCACTTTTTACGGCGGTCGATGGAACAATATTTGGAAGGTCGTATACACATTTTTTAAGATGGTCGATGGAGCAGAGTTCAGATAAGGTCTTATATATATATTTTTATCACGATTGTAGAAGTCAGCTAACTAGTTGGTGTGATAAACTATTCATGGTGGGTGGGTGGGTGGGGGGTACTGTTCCAAATCGATCAATAATTGGTCTCTTGCTTGGTCGGTCGATTAGTCTTCCCAATCAATATTTATCTTAATTTTTAAAATGCAAACTAAAAGAAAAAGGGATTTTTACCCGACAGACCCTATAAACTTTGTCAATTACTTCCACGATCTTTGAAACAACCTAATTCCCTCCTCGACCCCGTAAACTTGCCAATTCTTACCCCATGAACCCTCTGGTTAATCTGTTTGAAGCCGTGGGGGTTCTTGGGGTAATTTACAGGGTTGATTGGGTAATTACGTTGTGCAAAAGGTCGTAAGGTAATTTAAAAAGTTTATAGGGTCTGTCGAGTAAAAATCCCAAAGAAAAATGCTTAATGTTTGGCTGGAATTAAGTTGTTGCTTTTATTTTGTAAGGGTAGCTTGTGAGAACATCCAAAAATCTATAAAAATATAAGATATGTGTATAAACATGATTTACTAATATGCATCTGGGACCACTCCTCAATCCTCCACTTGATACTCTTGTTATGGGCATAGTAAAACATACTCGAGGGGAGATACTTAGCGCATGTTGTTTGTAGATGCATTATTGTAGCGAATGAAGCACAAGATATAGTTGCATGGAGTTTGAATTGTGGACACACTTTGAATTTTGAGGAGAGAAGAAATTTAGGTGTCAGAGAGGAATAAATGGGGTGTGAGTATATGATGGTTGCATGAGATTTTTAGAGGAGGATGCATGGAGATGTGCGGAAAAGGAGCATATGAGCACATCTAATCGTGTTGTATACACATGTTGCACATCTCTGATATCCTCACGTACAATGGATTGTTGATGTCTCCATGCGTCGTGCATGCATTCGTAACATCGCAAGCACACTGCATCGTCCCCTTACCACACATGTGTCGATACATCTCTGATGTCCTTATGTACCATGCATTATCTATGTTCCCATGCTTGTGCACCTCGACATCTCAACACGTTGTATATCCTTGACATTGCAAGTGCACTGCACCTCCTTGACATGGATGTGTGCTACATTCCTTACTATCCACTTATGTTGCATGTCATGCCGTCCCCTCATTTGTATTTGTTACAAGTTTTTTGGAATATTAAGTGATTAGTAATCTTATTATACAGGAAATTGTATTTGTTAAAATTGTTCAAATTACGGAGGTATCAAGCTGATGAGTCACACTATGAAAATTTGGGAACGTGTGATCGAAAGAAGGCTGAGGCAAGTTTTTTTTTGAAGCCAAGGCTGAGGCAAGTTTCCAACATAAAAGAAAACCAATTCGAATTCATGCCAGGTCGCTCAACTATTGAAGCCATCCATTTGTCGAGGAGAACAATGGAGATTTATAGAGCTAAAAGGAAGAACCTCCATATGATCTTTATTGATTTGGAGAAGGCTTATGATTATGTCCCACAAGAGATATTGTGGAAAGTTTTTGAGAAGAGACAAGTACCTATCCTATACATTAACCTCATAAGGACATGTATGATAGGGCTTTATCTTGTGTAAGGACCCCGTCTAGGAAGACTGACTATTTTGACATCAACATTGGTTTACATCAAGGTTCAACTTTGAGTCCATTTCTTTTTACTTTGATTATGGACGAGTTCTTAGTTTTTTGGATATGAGCCCAGGATTGACCCAAGATAGATCTGAATGGAGGCGAAGAATCCATGTAGCCGGCCCTACATAATTGTGGGAAAAAGGCTTCGTTGTTGTTGTTGATTATGGACGAGTTTACAAGTCATATTCATGACGCGTTACCTTGGTGTATGTTATTTGCTGATGATATTATGTTGATTGACGAGACTAGAGATGGAGTAAATGAGAAGCTTGAGGTCTGGAGACATGCATTGGAGACTAAAGGATTTCGTATAAGTAGGGCTAAGATGGAATATATGGAGTGCACCTTTGATGGAAGCAATGGTGAAGGAGTTTAGGTGAAGATTGGTGACAATAACTTTCAGAAGAGAGATTCTTTTAGATATCTGGGATCTATTTTGCAACAGGATGGGGAAATTGATGGGGATGCTACTAATAGAATAAATGCAGACTGGCTAAAGTAGAGAGGAGCCTCTTCTCTGTGATAAGAAAATTCTTTTAAAAATTAAAGGAAAGTTCTACAAAGCAGCCATGAGACCTGCTATGCTCTATGGATCTGAATGTTGGCCTGTGAACCATAGATATGTGCAGAGAATGACTGTAGCAGAAATGAAAATGCTAAGGTGGATGTATGGACACACGTAAAGATCGGATTCAGAATGATGCAATCAGAAAGAAGTTGGTGTAGCTCCGATCGAGGATAAGATGCGAGAAAACCGCTTAAGATGGTTTGGTTATTTGCAAAGAATATCAACACATGCCTGTTAGGAGATGCGAGTGTTGGGATGTTGAGCCGACTAAGAGAGGGCGATGACGACCCAAGAAGTGTTGGAAAGAGACTATACGAAGGGATCTTAGTTTTTTGGATATAAGCCCGAGATTGACCCAAGATAGATTTGAATGGAGGTGAAGAATCCATGTAGCCGGCCCTACTTAATTGTGGGAAAAGGCTTTGTTGTTGTTGTAGTAGTAATCTTATTACATAGATTAATCTTAGCTCTATTAATAAATAACATTCTTATTATATTAGAATATACGGCATGTGAGAAATAGATTGTTATTCAAGAAGTTAAATATCAAATATTTTTTTAAACTAAAAAAGGGGGAAACACGTTGTGGTGTCCTCGTGACATATATTAAAACAAAGAGAAAGGGAACTTACATCAACCAAGGCTCGAGATAAGTCTTGGCGTGAAAAATTACATTTTCCGCATAAAACCGCTTTGAGGCGAAGATCACACCATTATTAGCTAGCCAAATAGCCCAAGCTTAATCATCAAACTTAATCATCAAATAATAAATTGTACTCTTTTTTATTATTTTTAGTATTATTACTTGTTACGACCTCATAGAGTAAGTAGTGTTGATGATTATAAGCTATGTCTTTATCCTATCTTATGTGACTTGGCTAACCATCTTCTATGTTGGATACAATCGTACAAGGATATGTAGGTGCTTGACTACCTATTGGGTAAATGTATACCCACTAGGAGCCGCCCATTTAATGAATATTTGGGTTTCGATAGAGCTTTGATAATTGGATACATGTTGGGGAATATCAATACATGTCTTAAAGCAGACTTGCTAACGTCAATATCTCTGGAAGACTTGCAATCCTATTTGGTTGAATAGATTGTGTTGTAAGGGGGAAGGGAAGATAAATCAATTTTGAGAAGAAAAAGGGAAGGTGCCGACTGTGATGGCTTCGCTAGTAAGAGGGGAGGATGACGTGTGATGTTGGTAAGGGGAGGACAATGCGGCATGACGAGGTGACAGTGGCTTGGTGGAAACATTAATGATCGGTGTGGCTTTAGTGGCGATTTTAGGGGAGGTTGGTTCCAAGGCGGTACCACCAAGAGGCATTGATGCATGCGTGATGAATCCCTGATTCTCACTCTTTATTCTTTTATTTTAGCTATTTATCCTAGCAAAATAACATGTAAATACATGCAAATACAATAACATAACATTCAACATGTATTTGTTAATATTGCATAATTAGCATGTTTTTGTGTAAAAATAAAAAAATAAAGGAAAAGAAAAAGGAAGGAGGTATTTAGAATAAATACAGAGTGACCCAAACCCAAGAGAAGGTCAAGCCTTGACCTGATCACCAAATAAAATAACTAGAGAGAGATAGGGTCCACTGTATGTTGTATATAGTACCTGTATGTGTAAATAATTATTTTTGATGAAATAAAAGTAAATTATTATTTTTACCTCCTTGTATATATTCCTAGAAATAAAATAAAAATAAATTAAAAATTAGAAAAATTAAATAAAAATAAAACCCTCCTCACTTATACAAATACACATGTACATATATCACATTCACCATTTATTTTATATTTGCAAATAATTCATAAAATTAAAATAAAAATTACTTTTTATTGCTAAAATTATGTTGAAAATAAATAAAATATGAAATTGGGGTATTTTTTAAAAATAATAAAATAAAAATTATTGTACGTAATACATAGGTATATTATACCTGTATATAATACTATATATTGTATATACACTAATTTATTTTTCATAAAAATAATTAAAAATCACAGAAAAATTCTTTGAAAAATAATAAAATGTTTCATTTTATTCATTTTTTATTTAAATTTATTTATTATTTTTAATGTAATTATCTTATTTTTCTCATCTGTTTTGTCCTGTAGTGTGTTTTATCCTATTCTCCGCCCTTCTGATTGGGTCACCTCGGATTGTTGACTCCGGTCAACTGGTCCTTCGGGCGCCCTTTCTCATCGAACCGGGTTTCACACCTATTTCTCCCATTTTTAGCCGCTCGATTCGACCGCCTTTTTCCCCGATTCCAAGCTCCGAATACGAGGCATGGATCCCTAATCTTCGCCCGACATTGTCCTCATCGATCCTCGCCTCGGTTCTCGGGCCGTGCCTCCATCTTCTCGGATCCTCACGCCTATATAACCTGCACCACCCCCTCCTTTCCCTCCACCTTTTGGCTGCGCCACCATCTCCTGCTAACCGTCCACCTTTCCAGGTGTGACAACGAGCGAGAGGGAGGGTGTGGGAGCCTTTTGGATCGTGCTAGCCCTAGGTCAGACGAGGTTCACACCTCAGCTCCGCTGCAAGGAGAAGAGCCTCTGGTTGCGCCGACCATCGAGGCCAAGACCACCGTAGACTTCAGTCTTTACCCCCAAGCGTGTTCCTCCATCTCCAGGTACCTTCTTTAACTCCTATTTCCATTCGAATCCATTATATACCCGAGAGACAGGGCATTTCCGACGATGACATTTCATACCATGTTTCCCCATCCTCCGACGACACTCCGCCTCGTTCCGACTCCGACCTCCTATCGCTTCTACGATCGCTCCGCAACCCTCCCCCCCCGAAGCTCCAACCATCGGTTTGGAGTTCCATATAGGTCGAATCCTTTACTCGCTGGAGACCCGCCATTCACCCCCACCTTCTGCTTTTGGTCACTCGTGGCTCTCTAACTCGTGTCGGAACCACTTTTCGAGCAAGAACCCTTCTTCTGCAGGAGTAGAGCGCATCCAGACCTCATCTGGAGGTCTCGAGTAGTTTAGGAGAGCTCCAGGTTGACCGTGCATCCCAGGGCCCTCCACGTGGTCCTGGGCCCTTTCGAGCCATCCTGCTGCTGCAGAGCTTCATCGTCGACCCATTCCATATTCTAGCAGCTCGTGAGGACGTCAGCGATGCGCGCTAGAGCCTCCCCGTTCTTCCTGACGCCTCCTACGCCATCCGATCGAAGGTCTTCCTAGTTCTAATCGTGACCGTTCACCTACGGGAGGCCTCCGACCGTCAGATTTATCTGAGGATCTCATCTGCGCCCTCCATCGTCGAAGGGGTATCCACCCATCTCAACCGTCCGATCTTAAGTGGAACGTCATCGGCCGTTGGATCGCGCCTAATAAGGGTAATTTACTCTTAGACCCCTCTCTGTTTTGCATTTATTGTTCAGTCTTGTAAATATTTTGCGCAGTTTAAAATAGTCTGGATAATTTGCTTGTGGACCCTTGCTACTTTGAGTATTTGCATTTCAATCCTCTGTATATGAACTCACGTGCCATCCCACGTGATTTTGTGGTGTATTTGCATTATTTCACAGATATTGCATTTTGAATGAATCTTTTCTGATATTTGCATTTATACCCCTGCACGTGGGTTATTCAGTATTTTTTTTTGACGCTCAAAAAGGGGGATGCACTCAAAGGTGCTCGCCCCGGTGCATTAATAAAGTGGTTAAAGAAATACTTACAAGGGGAAGTTGAACAACAACCAACAAAAAACACAAAACGGGTGGTATCGAAGAGGAGACTCCCCCAGTTACAAATAGAAAACCCTACCCAGCACACCAATCATGAAGGAAGCGCGAAGCCGATATACGAATATTCTCAGTGTAGAACCTCTGACGAGCAAAGAGAGCTTCATTTCTTCCAAGCCAAATGCTCCAAAGACGCGCAATCGGAATCAACAGGTCCTCCCGAGCGCGACCCCTAGAGCTAGCCATGCTATCACAGAAGGAGGCCAATGACGACAAGCTGAGCCAGCCCATGTCAGCCCAGAGCCCACGAATACGGCCACAGTGGAAGAAGAGATGCTCAATAGTTTCCGACTCCATGTCGCATAGGCCACAGATGGAAGTGGCGCTGGGAAACAACGAAGCACAGCGGTTACGGGTTAACAGTCTGCCGCGCCGAAAGAGCTAGAGGAAAATGTCAATGCGTTCTGGTAGCTTGAGTCCCCCCAAAAATCTACAATCACGCAAAATGGATGCGTCAACCCCGTCAGAAGGCGGAAGAAGAGCCATGTAAGCCACACGGGTAGAGAAGGAGCCATCCTTCCAGACCAGATGATCGCGGCCAACAGAAGGCGTGGATGCATCCGCGAGAAGAGCCAAGAGAGCGATGAATTCCTCCAGCAGCCGATCAGAGAGGTTAGCCGTAAAAGTGGGGCACCAAGAAGCACCATCCCAGCAAGAAGCCACGGCCGAATCTTTGTCCACCGCCAGCGCGAACAAGCGCGGGAAAAGTTCCTGGAGAGGACCCCTTCCGGTCCAATCGTCCACCCAGAAGCGAAGCAAATTCCCATCGCCCAGCTTGAGTCCAAAAAGAGAACGATTGCGGTTAAGGGCATCAACCACGCCACGCGAGAAGGAAGAAGAAAGACCCAGCGCACGACCCCGTGAATCAAAAAACCGGTCGACTCCCACCGCCTCCCGCAAAAAGTTGAGCATGAAATTGTCATCCCGACCCCATAACCTAGCCGCCCATTTGAGCAAAAGGGCCTCATTCACCACCTCCACCCGCCTCACGCCCAAACCCCCCTCCTGCTTTGGCCGCGTAACCTCATCCCAGCCCACCAAGTGCACACCCCTTCTCCCCTCCCCCTTCTTTCCCCAAAGGAAACCCCGCATACACGTCTCCAATCTTCGACGGATCCCCTTTGGCATTCCCCGCACGGAAAAGAAATAGATTGGGATCGAAGGTAAAACGGCCTTGAGTAGAACTAACCGACCACCACGGGAGAGAAGAGCCGCACGCCACCCGGCCAACCGAGCCTCCATCTTCTCCACCACCGCCCGCCAATCACGGATGCGAGCGCGACCCACCGTCAAAGGCAGGCCCAGATAATGCAGAGGGAGGTCGCCCGGAGGACAACCCAGAAGCCGCGCGCACTCCCCGACCTCCGCCAATGGGGTAGAGAAAGGGACAAGCCTGGATTTAGAACGGTTGATGAGGAGCCCCGATAACTCGCTGAAAAGTTCCAAAGTGACCGCCATACTCGCCACATTGGAGGCACCGCCCTCGATGAAACAGATAGTGTCATCGACGAACTGAATAATAGGGATATGAAAGGGGCCAAGAGAGCAACCCCGAGTGAGACCAGCCGCAGCCACATTGTGGATCATGCGAGGCAAGACATCCACCGCCAAAACAAATAACAGGGGAGCAAGGGGACACCCCTGCCGCACCCCCCTCTGAGGTTGGAAAGAGCCCCCAGCCAAGCGCCCGTTGACAAGGATAGAAAGTGAAGCCGTGGTCACACAACGACGCACCCAGGAGATCCAAACCGAGGGAAAACCCCTCCGCTTAAGAACCGACCAAAGAAATCGCCAATCCAAGGAATCGTAGGCCTTCGCGAAGTCAATCTTCCATAGAAACCCCTTCGTACAGTTCTTCCGCCACGCCGCAATAATCTCCGAAGCCACCGCATAGCAATCACTAATTTGCTGACCATGAACAAAAGCGGCTTGAGTAGGCGAGATGAGCGAGTCAAGGAGAGGAGCTAGTCGCCTGGCCAGGACCTTAGCAATTATAAGGTATATGGCATTAGAAATAGATATCGGCCTGAAGTCCTCAATACAGTTGGCGGAAGGAGATTTTGAAATGAGAACAATAAGAGCCTTGTTGATTCTATCTAATCCCCGATTGCCATCACAGAAATCGCGGGCAACGTCCATAACGTCATTAGCAATCACATCCCAGAAGTCCCTGTAAAAAGACACCGGGAAACCATCGGGTCCCGGCGCGGCCTCGGAGTTGAGATCTCAAACAGCCCTCTTTGAGCTCCTCCATAGATATTGGCCGAATAAGGGCCATCGCGTCCTGCGGTGGGAGCAAGGAAGTCCCACTCCCCGACCAACGCCACTTGCGTGGGGCCTGACGCCCAAACGGGGCCTGAAAATACTCCCCCAGGGCAACACCCATCTCCCTCTCCCCCTGGATGAGGGTGCCGTTGACCAGAAGAGAAGAGATAGAATTAGAACGCCGCCTGCCACTAGCAACCCTGTGGAAAAAAGCGGTGTTGGCATCCCCCTCCTTCAACCACCGCAACCGTGAGCGTTGGCGCCACTCAATCGAGCGCTTCTGGTCCTCCATCTTAACCTTGTCCGCAGCCGCCGCACGCTCGGCTAACTCATCCTGAGTCAAGTCCCTCTCGTTCTCGACGAGATCCAAGCGCATTATCACCTCGTCAGCCTCCTTACGAGTGGCGATACGTGCATGACGAGAATCCTTTTTAAAAGCAGCCAACAACCTTCTGAGCGAAGATAATTTATGATCAAAGCGACGGGCAGCACTGCCCTGAGATGTTGGCTGAGCCCAGTGAGTTTGCACGAGGTCCTTGAAGCCCGGCTCGAGGAGCCAACACCTCTCATAGCGGAACATGCCGCGAGGATGGATATCGTCCCCAGAGTCCCAGATAATGGGGCTGTGATCCGAGAAAGACCGCGGTCTAGAGGACACCCCGCATAAAGGGAAGGCCTCCATCAATTGGTTATTCGCCAAAAATCTGTCGATCCGCGATCTTGTAGAATTATTCCGCCACGTGTAAGAAATATCATTGGGGACAAGGGATTCGAGTGCCAAATCACTAATGAGATCCATAAAGTCGAGAGAGCCCGGATCCTGCCCTCCGCGGCCCCGAGGGCGATCATGCGAGAGCAAGGTGACATTGAAGTCACCTCCCAAAAGCCAAGGAATGTCCCGTAATGCAGTAGCGTCCTCACGTAAATCATCCCAGAGTTCACGGCGAGTGATATGACAAATAGGCGCATAAACGCAAGTAAGAGCCACGCAAGCATTAGAAGCAGAGGAAGTCAACACCACGGAGAGGGAGTGTCGGCCCACCCGCATAGAAGAGAAGGAGTAGCGCGAAGAACGCCATGCCACGATAACACCGCCCCTCGCTCCAGACGCATCTAAAGAGCGAAAGACGTCCAAATATCTAGCTCCGAAAGATCGCCATAAATCATCATCCAACGCCGACAACTTTGTTTCTTGAATGAAAGCGATGTCACAGTCCCAATCAACGAGACGCGACCCCAAAGTGCGCCTATGGACGGGGTCCCCAAGACCACGGACGTTCCAGGACAAAATCTTCATTAACCGTAATAGGTGCCCAAGTACAACAACGAACCAGTAAAGAAACATCAAAGACCACCAAGTGAACGGTCCCCGAGCGGGTGGAGGCCTGCCACCTCCGCCACCGCCTCGCGCAGCGTCTGACAAGAAGAGGTGAGAGAGTCACCAAGGCGAGAGGGCCGTCTTCGACTGTAGCTTCTGCCAAACCGAGAGTGGGGGGAGTATCCCGCAGGCACAATAGCACCACCGGAAGGGGTAGCTGTCTCCCCCCCAGGAGACCCACCACCAGCAACAGGACCCCGAGGAGGGGACATCCCCGGAGAGAAAGGGGAGAGAGGCAAAGTGCCCCCCGCATGCACCAGAGGATCAACTGAGCCATCATGAACATTTGAGGAAGTAGCCGTCATCAGAAGTGGAGGCTATAGCATTTCTTCCAGATGGGCCGCGGAAGAAAATGCCACCGAAGAGATGGGCTGAGGACACAAGTAATCGGGTGCCCAAAGAAGTGGGCTCTGAAACCATCAGCGAGTCGGGTAACACCCGCGAAGAGGCCCATGAACAGATAGCACCGGGTCCGAAAGCCGGAATCAAAGGGAGCCGTGACACGTGTGTTGATGAGTCCGGGCGCGCAGAATCCGCCGACAGGAAGGAATTAGAAGAGGGATGCGAATCGTCCTCGAGAAGGTCGAAAGCCACCAAATCGCGGTTACCACCACTCGAACGCATGTCCCGAGGGGCCTCATCGAAATCCCCCGAACAGTTGCCCTTGCATGGCGTCGCTTCGAAAACATCCCTGGTAGAAGACACGTGGCAAGAAGAAGCCCAACCGTCAAGCCCAGTCCGACTGACCGACCCGCCATCGCGCGCAGCCGAGGAAGGCGGAGAAGAAGCCGGCGGCTCCGCCATCGGCAGGAAAAGGAACTCCACCTTGAAGGTCCAGCGACCCAGAGACAACCTCTCAAAAAGAACCTTGCCGGCCATAGACTCGAGAAACGAGGGAGAGCACTCGAGGAGGATCCGTGAACAAGTCCAATCGGTGCCAGGTGCAAGACCATCGTCGAGGATAGCCAGGACTTGCCCTCAGCGACCGGCGACCTTGGAAAGAGCATGCACCGTTCTGGAGAGGAAAGACACTCCTCGAACCACCGCCACGCAAACCTCCGAAAGGGAGGCAGTGCCATCCGCCACCCGCAGCCGCCTCCACGTCACACTGGCAACACCGTGAAAGCGAAGGAGGTTCTCCCATTGCGTCGGGGAGAGCCCACGAACACAACATCTAGTCGCGTCGAGGATGACAAAATCCCCAGAGAAGTCTTCGCCCAAGAACTCCAGCGTAGCCATGCGAACGTCCTCCCACCCAACACCAGGCTCTTTCAATACCCCCACCGCAACGAGGTTCACCGAGGGAGCACCTTGAGAGCCGTCCGTGGAGCGGACCCCATGCACCCCTGCTCCGCGAAACTCAACCCCAGCCGACATCGCCTCCAGCATCCTCCCCCCTCGCACCAAATCCACCTCTTCCCCGGACCCCATAGGCCCGACACCAAGAGCCGCATGCACCTTCTCCCCGCCCGGCGCAGAATCTACGACCACCTTCGCACGCACAAGAATCTCCAGCGCTGACGCACCTCCCGAGCCACATCCCACTTCGAAGCGTGAGCTGAACACCTGTGCCTCCCCCCTACAGGTGCTGTACCATCAACCATCGCCGTCGAGGTTGCACCACCATCGCCAACAACCTGCGCAAAAGAGCGAGAATCTCGTACACTATGCGAACCTTCAACACGTCGGCGCATCGCCGGGCGCTGCGAACCCAAGCGAAACCTGTTGCCTTCGACAGCCTTAGAATACCAGCAAGAGGACATGCGATGACTGACCCTGCCACAGAGGAAGCACCTAGGCGGTGCATGGCACGCGGAGGCGATGTGACCTCGCGCACCACAGCGGAAACACCGCTTCCCCGGCTTAGCATGAGAGACCTTGACCCACGCTCCATCCCCCGCCTCCGACTCGACGCTAACCCCGCCTCCTCGCAAACCAGAACCGCTGCGAGCATCGCCATTTCCTCCAAGCACGTTCGCACCAACGTTCTTCGGTCGCCATACCCTACGCCCCCCGCCTTCAGTCGCCATTTTAGATTGTTTGCTTTGTCAAGCAGTTGATCTGTTCGGTTATTCAGTATTTGCGTTTATTGATTGGACATTTTGCACTATTAGCCCTGAGTTTCTCGCCCGTGTTAATATTTGGCCTGCGAACTTTCTTGTAATTGCAACTAGGTCCCTGCAAGTTGTGTGCCTTGTTTTTAATTTAATAATTACCAAATTAAGTCCAAAAATTACATAAAAATTACTGTTAGCTCCTGCTAACGTGTAATATTTATTGTAATTTTTGGGATTAATTTTGTATTGTCTCTTATTTTCTAAAAATAAAAAACCATTAAAAAACTTACTGTCTATTTTATAAAACATATAAAAATCATAAAAAAGTGTGCTAAAAATTCCAAAAAAATTAGTGTTTCTTTATGTGTGCTTTACTTCCAGTACCAATTTTGCTTTGAAAATCATCATAAAATTCCTAAAATTCTAAAAACTCTCAAAAACTTATAAAAATCATAAAAAAATCCAAAAAAATAGGATTCCAGTTGTTTTTGTTGTTAGATATTTTTATTTACTTTCTCATAAAATTTATAACCAGGACACTAGGACACTTTAATTGTTTTTTATTTATAATTTTGTCTTGGTTGTGCACTGCTTCCTTGTTTAGCATTTATTTGAATTTTATAAAATCATATAAAAAATTAGAAAACCCCCAGAAAATCACCAAAAACATCTGAATATTTGAAAAATACAAAAAAATATTTTATTCTTAATTTTTGTGCATTTTAGGTCTGAATAAAAATCGAAAAGGGTTGATTGTGTGCATAGTTTTCTTATTTGGCTTGATTTTGCTTATTATTTAAAAACATAAAAATAATTTGCAAAATTAAAAATTAATAAAAATATGCATTTCTTTGTCTGATTTCGACTACTTCGAAGGTTTCTCGTGCTCCTTGAGTTCGACCCTGATCACTATACCGAGTTAAAATAAATAGCGGAAACCGCTGACATCGTTTTTGTGTTTGATTGCTTGATTTGAGTGGATCTCTAATTTTCTTGTTGAGCTTTGGCCTTGTAATCCGGGTCGCAACGACCCTTTGGTTTTATTCCTTGACCCGTGTCGCTCGGGCCGCTCATCAATGCGCAATGCTGATGCTACAATGGATTGGTAGCTAGTTAGTTTTGTTCTCCTCTATAGCTAGTATCAATTAAGAGGTGTGAATCCTATCTACATAAGCAGTTCTTTTTCTTTTTCAAGAAGAAGATGCGCTCTATCTATAATTGTTGGCTTAATCCTTAATAACACAGGGCTCATATAGACAGTAGAAGCAGGGAGGAAAAGCATGCTTCTGAGCCCTTTCTGGGTGTAGGCACACGTGTCTAAGAGAGGTGTCTTTGAGTGTCTGAGGTGCTCGCAATGGTGGCTCAAAGGAAATGAACTAGAGGATCTATGGAAAGAAGGTCCAATTGGCTAGAGAAGGGAAGAGTACTCCAAGGACCCAACTATGACCTTTTATAGAGCAAGCTTGACATTTTGAACTAATATATTTATATAGATGACGAACATTAATTAAAACCACACAATATTATGAAAATAACCAACTAGAATTATAGTCAATGTTTGCTATTATATAAATTCAAAAAAAGACGAGCCTTCTGAAATGGCTAATTTGCCATTTATTTATTATATAAATATGTTCTAAAAAGTCTGAGATGCATCACGTCAGGCTTTGATGACTGCCTTCTGCTGGGCTGAGCTTCGATCGTGGTGAAGGTGGGACCTTGTCTTCACAAGATACGATCACAGATATAAGCATATGTGTTACTGTTACCATTATCTTATCTTTTTTAAAATATGAGTACAAACGTAGATATAAATATTGATAGATATGAAAAACGCATTATCATCTCTCTTAAAACATGCTTTGATATAAAAATTAAAATAGAGACAATTCAGGTAATATCTATAAAAAATATTTTATAGATTACCTTAAATATACATGGACTAGATAGCTTATATTTGAAAAAATATATTAAATGTATTTATTCCATAACAATTATATCAAATACGATGAAAGAAGGCGTAAGGTATTGTCATGTATAGTTATGATTAAATCTACAACTATATTTATAAATTGAAATGGTTATACATGTAGAGATACATATATTTTTGTGAAATGGACGTGATCTCGATATCTATTTTACAACAAATGGACACACTGATGTCAAGATCTTTATAAGATGGATGCGGTAGTGGTCTGGATATCCAAATCCTTTTGCTTCCCTGTGTGGGTCTGATTGTAGTCACAATAATGATGGCTGCGAGAAAGTGTGTTGCATAGAGATGGGATGAGCATATGGTCATGGTCTTGGTAATAGTTGATTTGATTGAGTGATTTCCCTGACAGGGCATTCCCTTCCTCAAATGCTTGTCAGGGCATCGATCGACGAACGGTTCGCATATCAATGTTTCCTCTGACATTTTCGACGAACCATTTGTCGATCGACGAATGGTTCGCATATCAATGTTTCTTCTGACATTTTGACGAACCATTTGTCGATCGACGAATGGTTCGCCATTTGAATTGGAAATATATTATAATATATTATAATATATTATAATATATGAGATGCATTATATATTATATATGGGTAAAATGGAGCTGCACCCAATGTTCCCCTATTTTTTTTTTATTTTTTGAAAAATGCTTCCGTGGATTTTCATTATTTATATCCATATATTACACCATTCAAATTTTGTGCAAAACAGAGACTCCTATGGTCTCCATCCAGACAAGGTCAATTTCAACAATTCCGCGACCGTTAAAATGACTGTCTAGATGAAGGTCATAGGGGTCTCTGTTTCTCACGAAACTTGAATGACATAATATAGGGATATAGTGATGAATTTCCACGAATTCATTTTTCAAAAAAAATAAGAAAATTTGGGGAAAATGGTGAGGGGGAGCCAAGGTAGCTCCCCCAAGGGGGCAGATCCATTTTCCCCATTATATATATGATTTATATTATAATATATGAGATGCATTAGTTATATATTTATAATATATGATATATCTATTATAATATATGAGATGCATTAATTATATACATATTATAATGCATATACGTACTTTATATATACTATATCAATTCAAACGTCGGTGAATGGTTTACCGAAAATATCAGAGGAAATACTGATTGGCAAACGGTTGGCCGATCGGCGAAACGTTCGCCAATCGATGTCCTGAGAAGGATATTATAAAATCAGATGCCCTGGCAAGGCATTTGGGGGATGTGAATGTCCTGTCATGGAAATGTTTCGATTTGATTACAATAATACTTGCATGCGTCTTTGGTGGTGGTTGACAATTGTGACATTGCAACTGATCTTGATAATGATGGTGGCTGCTAGTCAGGTTTGCCAACATCCACAGTGAGTGGAGGCTCCTGGCAATGCCAGCTTCAGGTGTCAATCACAATGGTGAGGTCAGCCATATTCTATGCCCTGAACTCTTGGCTTGGCAGTTATAAATTTATGTAGAGGATGCCTGCAATAGAATCGATGCCCTAGTTCAAAATCTTGAGAAAATTGGTTCCCGAGCCTTTTATGAAGGATGGAGGAAGGCGAAGGCCAAAGGGAGACTAATATAAAGAATGGCTTGCTTGACTTGCAATAAATTCATGTCTGACTTATAACATATTTGTTTGGAAGTGGTGAATTTATGTTCTACTAGTTGTGGGAAAAAGATTAGTTTGATTTGGCTTAAACAACACACAATTAATAGAATTTTGTTCAGAGTCTACCAACATCGAACAGATTTTTACTGGAATGGATGCCCACCATTTCCTTTTGCTTATTCAATTTGTTTGACATTGACTACCACATATTTTTTAAAAGTGTGACGGTTCATTGCAAATGTTTCTCTTTGTTAACTTTTGTCATCTATCTGTAATGGACTCCCCCATCTTCTAAAGCATTTCATGCTAGCTTTCGACATCAAATATTGTTCTTGCTAATTCTGGGTTGCTCTGTTATCTTTGATGCCATCTATCTATAACGGACTCTCCCATCTTCTTCTAAAGAATAGCATGCTTGTTTCAAACATCAAATATTGTTCTCACTAAATCTGATATATTTTTACATTCTGGATTTTTTTGTTTGTGTTCTGCAGGAATTTGTGATAACGCTGTCGTTAGCTGGCCATCTTGAATAACACAAATCTAATCTGTACATTACACAAAGCAAGTGCTCTTTTGCACTTCAATCCTACGCCAAAACTGGTCTTAGAAGAGATGTCGGTCTTTCATGATCCGTATTCTTGTATGATCCTACGTTTGATATTCTGTCCCATTTAACAATGCCAACTTAATTTGACTTTTTAACTGTGCATAGTTGTATATTATGTTATCTGATTTCCATCCCAGAAAATTGACAGTTCTGGCACTTGGAGATGTCCATGATAAACATATTCATTTTGAATTGTTCTACTACACATTTTAAGTTCGGAGGTTTTGTGCAGATACCCTCTTATCCTCTAGAGGAAGTGTACACTACATATGTATCTTTCCTGTCAGTTTGCAAATTGATACTTTTTTCCTTTGTGATGATGCGTAATATCACATCCTCAATATGTCACCTTCATAACATCCTAATATAGAACGTGTGGATTGCCATTTTTGCTGTTGGTTCGGTAGGTGGATTTTTTTAAGGGAGAACACTTGTGATTGACATCATTGCCCTTGGATAGTCAAGTAGAGTTTTTTCATTTTATTAAATTTCTTCACGGGCTCTTATTATGACCAAGGGTTCCCATTATGACCATCAACTATAAAAGTCCACTTGCATGATGAGATTGAACATGGGGAGCGAGAGCGGGGGTGGAGGTGGAAGTGGGAGCGGGGATGAGGTTGATGGGATGGGGAATGCTATTGTAGAGGATTGCTGGAGGGCCACAACCAACGTGGGGAGCGAGAGTGACATGCGGGAAGATGTGGAGATGGAGGAGATGGCTGGTGACGGGTCGTGGAGTAACCCAAATGTGAGGAAGCGACCGCTGAAGACCGCAAGCAAGGAAACGAAGTGGTGCCTTCGTTGCGGATCGATCGATCATCTGTTATATGCGTGCAAGGCATCCGAGCAACTCGGTTTCCGATGCGAACATCCAGGCCACAAGCGACGGGAGTGTATGACTGGATGATCTTGGTTGAGGAAGGTGACTCCACAGATGCGCGAGCCTGATATGAAGTCGGTGATGATCGAGGAACTTCTATCTGATGCGGGGGTTGTAGCTTTCCTATTGCGATTCTCGAAACATATGAATTCGGAAGATCCACTAGTGGGCCTTGTGGTGGGGGAAGGTGATGAAGAAGCGTTGAGGCATATCCAAGATGGAATACATGCGGCGGGGGAGGATGACGTGGGAGTTGTCGCGATTTAGTTGCATGAAGTATTGTTGTGCATCGAGGGCATGTTCTCGGAAGGCGCCAAGGAGGTTTTTGTTGGTGTACTAAAATTGTATTTGCCACCGGAATCGAGGTGCGTGATTAACTGGCGGCGGCCACAGTTTTTGGGCGGTGGCTCAGAGAGAGGGAGGAGAGGCGGAGTGGAAAATGTCGGTGGTGGGGGTTCCATTGTGTTGTAGGAAGGTGGAGGTTTTGCTGGAAGCTTTGAGGGAGGTCAGAGAGGTGGTGAAACTTTGTATACTGATCTACGACGGGTGAAGGCTCAGAGGTCATGATGGCGACGAGGGGAATGAGACTCTCCTCTCCCTCACACACTTCTTTGTGAATTAGAAAGAGGTCAGTGATACGATGGCTTCCTTTGATTCGAGGTGGTCATGCGCTGGCGACATCTTCGACGACCGTCGGGGAAGGTTGTGGGGGCATTCAATTGCGGGAATCCTGAGTGTCACCAATGTAGGAGGAGCCAAAATGGCAGTGCCTCTCTTAGCAGACCCTAACGCCACACAAGGGCAATTTGGTTCGATCTTATATGGTAACTTTTCACTGAGATCAGTTCCGCGCTCCCTCTGGAACCCAAACTTCATACAAGTTGTGAATCCGAGTAGGAGGCTATCAGGTTTCCCAATACCAGACGCCAAGGTACACTTGTTGGGTGCGATATATGACCCGGAAACGGTAAATGGGTCGGGTCCCTCTTCCTCGTACCCCTCTTTCAGGGGGAGCCCCATTGGGAACCCGCCGCTTGGTCTACAACAACTGGTAGCAGATGGAGCCTTGGGGCTTTAGAAGGGTGACCTCACGACGTTGTTCGCTGGGGTCGCGGGGGTCGCATTCACCTCGGAAGCAGCAATGACGATTCCATCGGTAACTAACGATGGCGTGGGCGGAGCTGAAGCTTCGACGGGAGCTCATGGCAGAGGCGACGGTGGACGCATGGGCTTCAAACCATGGCAGGGCGTGGCCCCTTCAAAGCATTTGGCGATTCATCCATGTCGTGCGAAGCTTTGGGGTGGTGTTGACAACAGCTTTGTGTCGAGGTCGACCTCGCATGGGTCAACACCTGATGGTCATGGCCTCGATGTTGTGAAGAATCTAATGTTCTTTCGAAAGCATCGTCATGCAAATACGTTGGATTGGGAGACGAGAATGCTCGAACACGAGCGAGAAGGCAAGGGTGTCAAGTTGTGGTTGTTGTGGGGGGGGGGGTTCGGTTGTGGGACCTATCTCGACTCGAGAAGGTGTCGAAATTTTTGGTGTGACAATTGACAATGAAGGACAAGGGAACAAAACTGCGGATGGGGTTTCTCTATTGGAGAGCGTGGGGAACATTGTAGAAAGAGGGATCAAATTGGCGATGGTTGAGAGAGTCAGGGTGCATATGGCGGGGGCTACCCCCTCAATTTTCCAACGAAGCTCTTGTCCTGGAATGTGCGGGGCCTGGGTCAACCCGAGAAGCGGTTGGCAGTAGGTTCCATGTTGGCTACGTGGAAGATTGACGTGGTGTGTCAGGCACCACTGAAGAAGAAGCAAAAGGATAAAGAACTCGAACTGTTCCTTGGAAGGACTGGCCTGACTCACTAAGGTGCGCACAAAGATCCGTTCTAAAAGGCTTTAAAGGGATTGTTTAGAGGCGTTAGTGAGTGAGTTGGAACGGATGTCACCAAGTTGTTCATCGGAGAGGGTATTTTGACAAAATGGAGCATGACGACCATCATTAAAACATGCAATTGATGAGATTGGTGCAGTAGGAACATGTGCATGAAAGCTCCAACTCGTCGAGTTGAAGAACTGAAAGAGCTTCTCGACTCGTCGATCTATGTTCTTGAGCAAATGCAAAGATCGGAGTACAACTCTACTTCAAGCTGGGCAAGATCTTTTAACTGAAAAGCAAGTTGGTATAAGAGTCCAAGATTGAGTCATGTGAGTCTGTAAGATAGAACTCCACATCGGGTCCCTATTTAACAGTTTTCAAATCATGTCTAGTGGTTGGAAGTGCATGATGTATTGCAGTTGCTTGGAAAGGGGGGGCTCTTCGACCTCGTTGATGAGTTGATCACGGTTCATTTGGTTTCAGCTTCCTTGGTGAGCAAGGCAGGTTACTCCCGCTTCGTGGTTACCTCTGTGTATGGTATGGCAAGGTCATCCACAGATGAGCCGTTGTGGGAGGAGTTGCGAGAGATTAGGTGCAGATTTCTGGAGATGGCTTGGCTGGTGGGTGATGACTTCAATGTCATGTTGTACACTAAGGATAGGTCTGATGAGAGAGGTGTGCAGGATGTTGGGTCTGATCTTTTTGCAGAGGTCGTGGAGAAGCTTGCCTTGGGTGTTCTGGACATGGCAAATTGCTGCTATACTTGGAGTGAGTTCCTCATCTCGATCGCGCATCGACCGTTTCCTGCAGTCTATTGAAGCTTTGGAGATGTTTATCTTGGATACTGTCAGTTCTCTTGCTAGATCCCGGCTGGACCACGCACCTCTGTGTCTGGATTCTTGCAGCGGCAGAGGCTCGTCATCGTAATTCAGATTTGGGTGATGTTGGTTACTGGAAGATGGTTTTCGAGACATGGTGAGCACCTTCTGGTCAGAGTTGTAAGTGGAGGGGTCGGTTACTGTTTGCTTTGCATTGAAGCTGGCTGCGTTACAACACAAATTGTCGAGTTTCAGAAGGGGATTCTGAAGGTTTTACCGTGATTTGCAGAACTTTTCAAGCCCATCCTAGGGAATGGGGAATCCTGTGCTTTTTGGACCGATGACTGGACTGGTGAGGGTCCGTTATGCGCTCGATACCCTCGGATTTTTGCTTTAGTTTTGTATCGTGAAGTGCGGGTTGTAGACTGTTGATCCGATGGAAATTGGATGCCTAATTTTATGACTAATTTTCAAATCGACGACTGGAGGAATTCCTACTTTTGCTGGACTCGCTGCATCATTTTGAAGGTCCATCATCGGGCTGTGACTGTTGGGCTTGGAGAGGGAGCCTTTTCTTGGTTAAAAAAGCTTACGGGCAATTTGTAGATCTCCCCCTTCAAGGACTGATGATTTGGTTAGAGACTGCAGATTTATTTGGACGATTGGCTTACCGGAACGGATAGGTTTTTTCTTCTGGATTTTCAGGAGGAAAAGACTGATGACGAGAGACCGATGCGCCAGATTCTTTGGGGAGGTTTCTGATTGATGCACAGTCTGCGGACCCGAAATTGAATCTATAGAACATCTTTTCTTCCGTTGTAACTAGACCAAACCTTTTTGGGAGGATTCTGCCCTTCATCGGGTCTGTACCCACTCTCTTGAAGCATTCTGGATGTCTTTACAGGGGCTGCCGCGTAGATCAAGATAGGGACTGCTGAAGCCGTTGGTACTTATTTGGTCCATTTGGATTGCTAGGAACGCTCTCCTTTTCTCGGGTCAAAGATTTTAGAGCGAAACTGTTTGTATCAAGTACAAGGGGTTTATGGAATCTTGGATATTGTAACACTATACTTGTACTCTTATTTCTTTTAAATTAATTAATCTCCAAGGGGCGTTCACCTTCGCATGCCACACCCTTTTTAGTCTTAAAAAAATGAATGATATTCTTTAAGAATTAGACGTTATTATGTTAAATTGCTTATATGTTTGATTTTCGTTATAGCTCTACATTTTGTTTGTGCATAATGTGCGATGTAATATGAATATAATGTGCTAAATTCACCTCATTTACATCTCTAAGCTATTGTTTGAATTTCATCATTTCCTTAGTCGGCAGTCACACCGATATCGTCGTCATATTCTGATATATCCCTTTTTGGGCTTGACCGATGTGATATCATATTTTGAACCCTGTCATCAATGAGAGCATCACTAAAATAGCATGGAATTTTAAAGCATAAAATAGAAGAATTGGGGTCGATAATAGGATTGGATGGTATATGAGAAGAAAGAAAATCAAGAGGAAAGAGGGATACAACCAATGGCTAATCCATAGTTCATTCGTTTAACCTATGCCCCCTTTACAGAAGTATGGATGATCTTACATCTAAAAAACTCATCTCCTTACAAGTTTCCGCATAGCATTGGGTCTTTCGAACGATGCTGTCATTGGTAGGGGTGTCAGGAAAGTTTGGACTTGATGAGCTCGACTCAGACTCAACTCGACAAGAGCTCGTGAGCTAGGCTTGTAAAGCTATTGAGTTTTGTCCGAGTCGGATAGATTACTCATTAGGTTATCGAGTCGAGTTTGAGTTGAGACGTACTCAACTTGCTAACTTGATTTGATTTGATTTGTTTTATATGTTTTCCATTCCATATGAATAATAGTGGGAAATATGTTTACACTTTGTTTGTGTATCAAATTTTTATAGTTCCTATCAAATACACATTGTTTGAGAAAGATGAGAGAACGTAATATGAAAAATTTATTCAAGAGTTCGAGGGGTTCTTATATAGATCGGAACCCTAGAGCACTCATCAACGAAAAATTATATAAAAGCACCCCGAGGGGTTTACAAATAAATAAAATAAAAAGGCCATCTCTAACACTCACTCCCACTCAAGTTGGGGCATATCTGTTGATTATGCCCAACTTGGAGATTATCCACGAGAGGCTTTTCTTTGGTAGTGCATTCGTTAATACATCTGCAAGTTGAAAATCAGTGGAGATGTGTGGAGTAATGATCTTCCCTCCTCGTACAACACCAAGAACAAAGTGGCAGCCTATCTCAATGTGCTCGGTCCGCTCATGGAAAACACGGTTTGTAGCAATGTATATAACATACTTGTTGCCACAATACAGAGGAACATTACTGACAACAAAACCAAGTTCCTGTAGGAAAGAAAGTAGCCAAGTAATCTCACAGGTAGCCTGAGCCATTGTCTTGTATTCTATATCTGCACTCAATCTGAACTACAATTTGCTTCTTGTTCCGTCAAGTGACAAGATTTCCTCCAAGTGACAAGATTTCCACCAACCATCATAGCATATCCTATAGTGGAGTGATGATCCTCAGGTAAACTAGCATAATCTGCATCAGCATAAGTAGATACATCAGTGTGGCCATTGATTCCATAGAAGAAGCCTCGCTCTGGTGATTCCTTCAAGTAGCGTAGTCTCAGAAGAACATCCTGCCAATGAGTGTATAGTAGTTTCTTCATGTGTTGGTTGGCTATGCTAACAACATAAGATATATTCGGCCTAGTGATAGTAAGCTTTCTGTATCGTGTAGTATCCTCACATACAGGATCGATCGAAGTAGAGTGCATCCTCATGTCTGCAGGGATACCATAAGGCTTGCATCCAAGTAGTCCGGCCTCAGTTTGGATGTCTAAGCAGTACTTCCTCTGTGAGAGGTGAAGTCCCTATGTAGTACGCATCACTTCTATGCTAAGGAAGTAGTGGAGTTGGCCAAGGTCCCTTCGTGACGAAGACCTTCTGAAGGAAAGCCTTGGTCTCTAATTTGGCTTCATCATCATCACCTGTGATAACCATATCATCAACGTAAACGGTAAGTATGGCAATACTAGGGGGACATCATATAATAACAAAAACATAGTAATTGGATGTTCTCTAGAAGTCAAGGGTGCCGATCTCAGTAGTGAGTCTATCAATCCGTCCTCGAGGACTCTGCTTTAGGCCATAAATGGCCTTGCGAGGTCGACAAACACTCCCCCTCTATTTCATAACCTGGAAGTTGCATCATATAAACTCCTCCTCAAGATCTACATAGAGGAAACTCACATCAAGATAAAAAATAGGCCATCCCTTATTAGCATCCATTGAAAAGATAGTGTGAATAGAGCCCATCATTGCTACTGGGAAGAAAGTCTTGAAGTAGTCATCCCCATAAGTCCGTGTAAATCCTTTCACAATAAGTCGTGATTTCGATCTGTCAATGGATCCATCAGGTGATTGTTTGGTCATGAAGACCTATCTGCATGACACTTGTCGAATTCCCATGGGACAATGTACTAACTCCCACGTTCCCCTAGATGTAAGAGCATCCATTTCCTCATTCATTGCCTGTCACCAGCCATAATCCTATAAAGCACTGTGATGGTCTTTAGGAACATAAATAGTCATGAGAGCATCTGCAGGTCTCCTGTTAGAGCATGATAAGCTAGTAACAGAAGTGAAATGAGACATAGAGTGGAAAGTACATCTCCCTTTTATTCTGCGAAAAGCTATGGGAAGCTCCTGAGGAGCATTCGAGGAAGCAATGATGGGAGCACTTGAAGATGGCACACCATCCTCTGAAAAAGGAACATACAAAGGCACAAGAGTAGGCCCAGGTGTATGCTTTTGCTGATGGAGGAAGATCCAAGGGAATATCCATGATAGATTATGTAAAGAAACTAGTTTGTTCAAAGAAGGTAATATCCACAAAAATATAGTATCAATGCCCAGCAGGGTCATAGCACCTGTAACACTTTTAGGTGCTGGAATAGCCAAGAAAGACACATTTTATCACCCTAGGTGACAGCTTATCAATAGCATAGAAATTGTGGACAAATGTTATATACCTAAAAATTCTCAGAGATAGCGGGAAGGACGACTTATTGGGATAGAGTAACATGAAAGGAGTGGACCCTTTTAGAATCGAAGATGGGACCCTGTTGATAAGATGAACAACAATAAGAAAGACATCGCGATAGTAGATCTTCAGAACTTTCATCTGAGTGAAAAGGGACCAATCAATGACAAGTATATGTCTATGTTTTCGTTCCGGTGTCCTGTTTTGCTGAGAGGTATACATACAAGATGTTTGGTGGATAGTTTTTGGGAAGCAAAGAAAGTTGTCAAATCATGATGTGTGAATTCCAAAGAATTATCAGTACAAAAAGTTTGAACATAAGTAGAGAATATTATTTTGATGCACTGCAAGAAATTCTTGATTATTTTATTGATATCTGAAGGTTCCTTTAGCAGATAGACCCAAAGGGATCGAATATAATCATCAACAAAAAACGAAATATTTGTGTCTACTCATAGTACTTTCCTTTAACAGATAGACCCAAGAAACAATGATGAAGGAATCGGGGTAAAGATTGGTGACGATAACATTCAGAAGAGATTCTTTTAGATACCCAGGATCTATTTTGTAACATGATGGGAAAATTGATGGAGATGTTACTAATAGAATAAATGCAGGCTGGCTAAAGTGGAGAGTTGCCTTTATTGTTCTCTGTGACAAGAAAAATCCTTTGAAAATCAAAGAAAAGTTATACAAAGCAACCATGAGACTTGCTATGCTCTATGGATCTGAATGTTGGCCTGCGAACCATAGACATGTGCAGAGAATGACAGTAACAGAAATGAAAATGCTAAGGTGGATGTGTGGACACATATACACGTAAAGATCTGATTCAGAATGATGCAATCAGAATGAAAGTTGGTGTAGCTCCGATTGAGGATAAGATGCGAGAAAACCGCTTAAGGTGGTTTGGCCATTTGCAAAGGAGGTCAGATGATGCACCGGTTAGGAGATGCGAGTTTTGGGATGTTGAGTCGGCTAAGAGAGGACGAGAAAACCCCAAAAAATGTTGGAATGAGACTATACTAAGGGATCATAGTTTTTGGGTCTAAGCCCGAGAATGACCCAAGCTAGATTTGAATGAAGGCAAAGAATCCATGTAGCCGACCCTACTTAATGCGGGAAAAGGCTTTGTTGTTGTTGTTGTTGACTACGAGTACGGACCGGACAAGGTCCCCTATATCGCAATGGATAAAAGAAAAAGGAACTTCACAACGGGACTCATCACGTGCATGAAAGGATGCACGACGATGTTTCCCGAATTGGCACGCCTCACACTTAAAGGACTTAAGCTTAGAAAGTTTAGGGAATATCACGGAGATAGCCTTGGCAGAAGGATGTGCAAGGTGGAGATGCCAGAGTAAGGGATCATCGGAGATAGACGCAATGCCAAGAAAACAAGAATCAACAGGAATGTTGATAGTAGAGGCCGTTCTTCTCATGTCTCCTACCAAAAATCTGCTTTGTCCGGATATGCTGAAAATAATAGATTCATCAAAAAATAACTTGACAATTAAGCTCCGTACGTATTTTCTAAACAGATAATAAACTAAGAGGAAATGCAAGGGCAGAATGGACCCTAGTCAATCGAAGCTTGGAGGAGAATTCTACAATACCAACACCAATGACAGAGGAATGGGTCCCGTTAGCAACCCGAACCGTCTTCACGAAGTACAGTGTTGAGGGGAGGTAAGTAGACTGCCTTCTCCCCATCAAATGCATGGATGCCCCTGAGTGAATAATCCATGCATGACCAGAAGGAGAAACATAGCTGGCTATTGTACGTGAAGTTGTAGCAAACTATCTATGGGAGCTGGTGTAGTACTATCACCAGTGAAGGTGCTGGAGTTCTGTAGAAGCTGCCTCAAGCGGGAGTATTCATAAGGGGTAAAATGTGCTTGTGGTCCACCAGAATACTAATCAGACATCTCCTTTGCAGTATTATACACTGTCTCATAAGAAGCTGTCTCATAGGCACTGTTGGCATTGGCTTGTATGCCAAACTTTGCCCAACAACATGCAGACGGGTGGTTCCTGCGCCGACAATGGATGCACACTGGAGACCGAGAAGCAGTAAAATCATGTCCACGGCCATGACCAAAGTTACGACCACGACCAAAGTCATGACCTCAACATCCCTGGAGACTACGAAGCAGTAAAATCACGTCTACAGTCTCGACCACATCCTAAGTCACATCCACGTCCATGACCAAAGTCATGGCCTCGACCTCCCTGGAAACTTTGTCGACCTCTGTTCCCAGATGATGTATAGTGAGCAGAATTTTCTGCAGATGGTATGGTAGAAGAACATCCAACTGATGTCTCGAGTTCTTGTAGACGATCAAAGACGGTCTCAATTTATGGTAGGGTATCAGCCACCAGAAATTGGTCCTTCACATGTTTGTATCGTGGATGTAGAGCATAAAGGAATCGGTAGACCTGCCATTCAAATTGCTTTCCCATATGTTTATCACAATAGACAGGCTGAAAAATCAGAAACTCCTCAAAAAGACCAGTTAGAAGCTTGTAGTACTCGACAAGATAATCTCTCTTAGTAGCTGATCGGATCTGCATATAAATATCGGAAAGCGAGAGTTGGTTGTCTTCTGGGTGTAGGTTCGTTCCAGATTCTCCCATATAGCCTTTGTAGAGTCTTTGTAGAGAAGATTCACCGTAATATTTGGATCGATGCTATTGGTCATCCAAGTGATAACTTGACAATTGTCTGCATATCGTGTATCATAGTTCTTGTCCGTCTCCTTGACGGATCATTCTGAGGATATTATTGTTGCACTGACCACCGATGAACACCGTGAATGATCGAGTCCATAGCACATAGTTTACCGTGCCCTTCAATTTGATAGAGGTACCATGTACCATCATAGACATGGGCTTGGTCATAGAGGATGACATAGTCGTCACGAAGGTCGAGAAAAAGTATCTTAGAAGGAGATGTTGTTTCAATCAAACATATGGGTGACCTAGGTCACCGTTGTTGGAACCACAAGTTGCAGAAGGCCACTGCAAGTTGCAGTAGCACTCCAAGGTGCAGGAGGCTAAAGGCACACAGGCTGGAGGCCAAGACAAGGTGTAGTAGCACGATAAGGCCACCGTTGGGCACGATACAACATGGTTGAGTGCATGTTAGGGTTGCGTAGGGGAAGGCTACGCATGGGCCTGCGCACGATAGGACTGGGTGCAAGACTGTGCACGACAAGGCTGCAAATAGTGTTGCAGCAGGCGCACTGCAAGGTGGCATGTGCACTACTCACGACATGGCTACAGACGTATGGGTTGCGCAGTGCCTCGCATGCGAGGAGAGGGCTAGGGCTAGTGGCACGCAAGGAGAGGCAAGTGGTAGTGGCGGGATCTAGGTCAGAACACCAGTTTGGGACTGCTGCTATGATACTATATGGAGAAAGATGAGAAAATGTAATGTGATAATTTTATTCAAGAAATCTAGAGATTCTGATAAAGACCGGAACCCTAGAACACTCATCAATAGGAAATTACATAAAAGTAGCTCGAGGTGTTTACAACTAAATAGAATAATACAAAATCATCTCTAACGCACATGAATAACTTTATATATATAGATACGGTAAAAAAATATGATTACTATTAATGAGATTACTAATGAGTTCAATTATTTCTTCAAAGAAAGTTGGCAGACAAGGAGAATGGAATCAGCTTACTACAATAATGGTCGTTAAGAGGCTCGCGAGCAATTCGAACTCAATGAGTTTGAGTTTTAGTCAACATTTCTGAGCTCAAAGCTTATTTAGTCCGAGCTCGAGTTCGAGTTTGATTATCGAGTTTGAGTCTGAGTCGGGTTCGACTCGACTTGTTCAACTCAATGGACACCCCTAATCGTTATTGATGGTGGATGGGTAATGTTGGACCATATTACAGAAATGATACAAATACCAATGTGTGATAGTGATTGACTACCATGAATTTTTGAAGGGGCATAATCAGGGCTGGGAGTGTCACTTGGAAGTTTCTTTGGGCATCGATGCAAAGAAGGGGTTTCCGGAGGAATGGATTGGCTGGATCAAGAGGTGTGTCACTACTTGTTCGTGTACAGTGTTGGTTAATGGAAGGCTGGAGGGGGGGTGGTTCCAGCTGCAGGTGGGGGTGCGCCAGGGATGTCCTCTCGCTCCCTTACTGTTTGTGCTTGTCGCGGACTGCTTGGCCGTCTTGTTTCAGCGGGCGGTTGAGGAGAGATGGTGCAAGGGCTTCAGGTTTGGGGATATCTCCATCCCGATGTTGCAGTATGCTGACGATACACTGATTTTTCTAGGCGGGTCGGAGGAGCAGAAGCACAATGCAATCACTTTGGTTGACCTCTTCGGGTGCTTGTCCGGTTTGAAGATCAATAGGCAGAAGTCGACGCTGGTTCCGCTCGCAATGGAGGACATGGAGTGCACCAAGCTCACGGAGTGGGCGGAATGCCCCCGGGCTCACTTGCCGATCAACTATCTAGGGCTCCCTCTTGTGGCGGGCAGATTGAGAAAGTCTGATTGGGACTGTGTGGTGCGTAGGTTGGAAGAGCGCCTCGAGGGCTGGAAGGCAACCACTCTATCCAAGGGTGGGAAGTTAACCCTGCTGAAGCATGTTTTATCCGCCATTCCGGTGTTCTTCTACTCCACGAGACTGGTGCCTGTTGGGGTTAGAAGAAACGTCGAGGCTATGATGAAATGTTTCTTCTTGTCAGATGGCAAGCGATCAGGGAAGGGGTTCCACTTGGTCGCTTGGAAGGATGTTTCGATGCCTGTCTCCGAGGGGGGGCTTGGGATTAGAGACGTGGAGCTGATGAACAAAGCTTTGCTTTCGAAGTGGGTGGTGCGGCTGTGGGGCAAGTCCGATTCTTTGGTCTTACGCCTGCTGAGATCGATATATGGCGTCGGTGGGGAGTTGGTGGCTCAGAGGATGCGTCTTGAGTCTCCCTTGTAGTCGGGCAACCGTGCTGTGCTTTCTGGGCTTGCGCACTTCTTCCGTCCGAGTTTGGGGAATGGTCTCCGCTTCCGCTTCTGGCAGGATGATTGGACTGGAGAGGGGGCGTTGGCCGCCCATTTCCCTGGGCTGGTGGCCTTTGTTGCAGACATTAGGGCGCGTGTGGCCGAGGTGTCGGATTCGGGATCGTGGGCTCCGAGGTTTCTTTCCAACCTCCCTGATCAAAGGGTGGAGCACTTCCTGCGGCTTCTTTCCGAGCTTCCCTCGGTTGCGGAGTTGTCTGGTGACCCTGATCACTTCGTCTGGGCGGCTGGTAAGTTCTCGGTCAAGTTGGCGTACCGGAGTTTGAGAGCTAGAACAATGGTGATTGATGATGATCTTCGCGCGGACATGAAAATTATTTGGGCGGCAAAGATTCCTACGCGGGTCAAAGTCTTCCTTTGGTGCCTTAGGAGAAACCGCTTGTGTGATAAGGCAAGGAGGGGGAGGATTCTAGGTTCGGCGGATTTGCAGTGTGGCAGATGCGAGGAGGGGTTGGAGAACGCGAACCACATCTTCTTTGGTTGCAGGACATCGTCACAGGTGTGGGAAGCTGCGGCGATTCCTTGGGTCCAGGCTTTCGGCCTGGGTCCCTTCTGAAGGTCCATCCGTTCGGTGGGGCTTGGGTCCTCTGGGGATGTGTCCAGGCCCTTAGTCATCCTATGGGCTATCTGGCTTGGCAGGAATGACCGTGTTTTCAAGGGGCAGCGTTTTTATTGGGAAAATGTAATTGCACATTGTAATGCTCTCTACAATTTCTGGATCTCTAACTGATGTACCTTTTGCTTCTTAATGAATTTTGGTGTGGTGACTCCCGCCTTGGGAGGGCTCCCCCTTCTTTTCTAGTCAAAAAAAAAAAAGAATGCCAAACATGTCGATTGCATGGGGTTTTGGGCAGGAATGCTCGGAGATGACAGTATGAGGGAGGGAGCACACAAAGCTTGGTTTAGGGCAGGAATACATGGAGACGACAATATGAGGGAGGGAGCACGCAAAGCTGCATGTAAGAGAGGAGAAATGGGGTTGAAAATGGGATTGGGACGTAGATGAGAAGAAACAAAATGAAGATGAAAAGGGGGATGAAGCCAATGTCTAAACTACAGTTCATCCATTCACTCTGTCCCCTTTTCAAGAGCATAGTCGGCATTACATAGAGCCAATCCCATCCGAATCAGGAGGCATGCCTTTTTGACTGAAAAAGCATTCTTGCATGAACAGACTCCTACTATTTTAATGAAAAACAAGAAAACATAAAAAAAAAGATTTGTGCTGCATCAAATCACTGGCAGGCTCCCCCTGGATCAAGGGTTACACAAGGATTTGGAACTTGTTGAGTTTGCCAAGCATGTTTTAGCGCTCCTTGATGAAAACTCATCCGAGGCGTCACTGGTGTCTGTACAGATTGGAGTAATGTTCAACACTGTGGATCAACAACGTGAAGGACGATATCTGATGACAGTTAAGATTGGACGTTTCCCTGTACACCAAGTCCAAATCAGCACCGATCTCTTCACCCAGATAACAAGAGGCATCCTCAACTACACGACTCAAAACCCTATAGCCCATAAATCTCCACTAGTGATTACCATGGCCTCAAATTTCAGCGAAATTCAGAATTTCTATCGAATATCGATATCCTGTCGAAATCGAAATTCGACCGAAATGGTCGAAATGACCGATATATGGGGATCCTAGTACAAAAAATAATCGAAATGACTGAAATTTCGGACGAATTTCGACCGAAATTCCACCAAATTCCGTTTCGGTCGGTCACCGAAATGGTGATCGAAACCGACATTTAGGACCTTGGTGATTATCGTATACTTAGTAGGAACACAACACAACAAAACATTGGTAGACAAAGGTAGTGCAGTAGACGTCGTCTTCCTATACACCTTCCCAGCACTGACATACAGTTCCTCCTTCAGACAAGCCTACATCCCTTTAGTTGACTTCGAAAACAATAAAATATTGCCGAAAGGACAGATCATCCTTCCTTTTCTCTTACTGACAGGTATGAGTTTCTGAACAGGATGTCAAACAACACCGGGAAAGATAGCCTGATTAGAAGTTAATGTTATGGGTTCAACTGCGATATTTAATTTTCAAGCTATTAGAGGGTATGTATAATAAAAGGCAAGAAAGAGGTAGAAACAGAAATTGGCCTGCAAACAAGTATGCATGCTATATTTCTTCTAGTTTTTTGGGTGGGGAACACATGACCTGAATTGGGGTTTTCGTATTCTCGGATGTCGTTTATGTTCCTTGTAAATGTGTAAGGAATCTCAGGCATGTCACTTTTAAGTAGTGAATGTGTAATTTTTAAAAGAGAAGACTATTGTAGAATGCTTTTAATGTTTTGTTAATACGTCCCTGATCAAGTTCTATGTGTTCTGTTAGCATTTGTATGTTGCAACTTCAACAATGTATAGCCCAGTGAAAGCTGTGAAATTGCGAATTTTGGTGAAGGTTAATCAATTATTGTGCCTTCTGTTAACTATTTTGGTCCTGGTTAAAGAATGTGCAGGCCCACTACCATATTACTAGTCGGTGACTTTATGACCACTAAAGGCTAGTAATCATCCAAATTATTCAAAAGAACCAAAGCAGCAACTAAATATGAAAGTTGAGACAGCATTAATTTGGTGACCTTTGACCTCAACTAGTCATATTTTCATATTCTGGCTTTTTAAAAATATAATTTATATCTCGGTATTTATGTTTTCGTCTGCAAGGAAAGGGAGGTAGACTGAGCTCCGATCTTTGAGCTTAAGGATCGAACTGGTGCCACTGTCGAGCTTTGTGAAGTTAAGACCATGGATCCCAAAATGCCTACTTAGACAAGGAGATAAATTTCATCAATAGTAACTAGTGACCATATGTACAATAGGAAAAGCTCACAATTCTGTGTGATTTGCAATCTAATAGTATAAAGAAAATATTGGAAATGCACAAGATTTGCATCCGAGTGAGTGATGGTGTCTTTTTAACTATTTTGTTGTGTAGATAGCGTTTCCGGAGCTCATAATTCTCTCTGATTTGCATCTGATTGGGAAATGGTATGTTTTAATTTCCTTTGTTTTTTGAATTCTTTCTTGCCCATCGAGGTTCCATATCTATAACCCTTTATTTGCGAAGGTGGTACATTAGCAGAGTTCAGTAAAAGGTGAAAGTGTATACTAACCTTCCTGTCATGTAACTTTACTTAAACTTAACGTTCGTAATACTTAATACTGTTCAACGATTGTCATTTTCAGGGTCACTGTTTAGGATGACCTGATGATTTTAGATATGCTGATTATATTTGGGACAATTTGTTCATTGCCTTGTATATTTGATGCCGAAGTTGGTTATTGTTTGATTTTTTGAAGTTTAGTTGGAGGTGTATTTAGAAGTTCTGCATCTTTACAAGGATCATGAGTGTTAAAGTTGCTCTCATCTCTTCTGGTCGATTAACTTGACAAATGCAATGGCCTCACCTAAATCGTCTCTTTATTATGCAGTAGCTTTACATATGATGTAATTGTGTCACAGTATCTTTAATTCTATTTCAATGACGAAATGACTAATTAAATGCGGGCTATAGGTAGTAATGCCAGCAAATGTGTATTCATTGATACCAAGGTAAGTGTATAGGTTACATAGAACTAAATGAGCTGAATGATATTGTATGTTACTAATTACTCATCCTGGTCATGAACCATGTTAATAACTAAGCCAGACCTGAAGGATGGAGTTGGATTTGATTAATGTTATATGCCTACCATATTTGTGCTTAGGTGGAACCATGGAGCTAGTTTAGATACTTGCACCTGTTTCTCGTACTATTGGATTGATATGATAATCTGCGCAGTATATTTGTTTTCAAGTACCTAGGAAATTGATTTGTAGTTCTGGATGTATTGTATTCTGCTGATCTGGTCACATATTTTCGTTGTATTCCAGATATGTCATCAATACTGTATACAAAACTGGTAATGGGACTTGGTGGTACCATTATTGATTCTTCTCTGACATTGTCACATATGTATGTTCTTGCTTGGGATTTAGGAAGGTACAGTGCCAGGTAATTGCAAAAAACTGGCATATATATTGGAGCCTTGCCTGTGTTATCAATCGTTCACTACATAACCATATCCTTGGAACTTTCTTGGAGGTGTGCTATTGGCATACTAAAGTGTTGACATTTTAGTTTAGTTAGATTAACCATATGTCTTAACATGGTCATGTTAAACCAAATATCCTAGTGGCCATTATCAGTGTAGAGATCCATATTTCATATCCTTATTACATACTGTCATATGGTTTTCATACTCAGGAGGTTTGAATTACTAACCATGTCATTAATTTGAACTGGACCTGCTGGTATGGTGAGGCATGTGTCATCACCATGTAAGGAAGCTGTTGAAACATGGATTATGCCGTGCCATGGTGAGGTGATGCGCAGATCTGTTGGCATCGAATTTGTAATCGTTGTCAACCAGCTTTCTGTGTTGGTATCCATCTTTGAATATGATTAACTAATGTCCATGTTTGAGTAACCCCAGATATATATGCCTATTTGTCTGTCAATCTGATGCTTGTCTGACCTTGACTGAGAAAGTCAAGAACTGTGAAACCACGCATTATTCCCGCTTTACGATTTTTTGATAGTTGGAGATGACGCAAGTTTTTCATACGTTATTCGTGCCTCAATTTGGAAAGCAGACATCTGTCCGTCCATGAAAAAGTCCCCTCACGTCCCCGACCCCCACCTGCGGACTGCTAGTAGCTTTTCATTCTCCTTGCCTGAGAATCTGAACCCTTCGAAAGCACCTTTCTTGCAACGAGTTTACGGGATATTCAAACTTGTATATATGAGTCAAAAGCCGCTAGTGCGGATGGGAATAAGGAGATATAGGTTAGGGCAGTATCAGATATGCACATATCAAGAGTAGAGATATTTTGGCTGTTGGGCTTTCTTAATCTTTTGCAGCTGGGGCTTTTGGTTACTTCTTTTCAAAGCACCCTTGACACCATGGAAGGTCCTGTACTTGCTATGCTGGTGAGTCGGTGACATATCTCCCCGTCCGGTTAGCCTGGCTTGTAGGGTAACGTGACCGCTTTTTTAGGGTTTTGTTATATGCTGATAAACCACATATGGAGTGCATTAACACCACCTTGATAAGTTGCAGAGACTAAACAATGCACTAATGTTGCCGTGACTGCTGTATATCATTGAATTAGCATACTCACGGTTCGGTTGTATAGCGTGTTAGAAGAGAGATGATGTCGGGATAAATGCAGAAGAATCATTTGCGAATTTAATCAGAAGGAGTTGAGAAATATTGGGAGCTCAAGTTCGAATGCACACCCTTTTTCTCCAAGTGCTGGCTGGTTTGGCATTTACCTAACTTTTCTTTGTATTTGTCGTTCTTTTCCTAACTTTTGCAGGTGCTGTCTTGTATTGACAAATTACTTGTATCATGCGTTACATTTCTGTTTTTTTCTCATACTCCTTTCAGGTGCTGTCTGGTTTGCCATAGTTCTCTCTTTTGCCATCTCCCTTTTCCATACTGTGTATGTGTGTGTGTCAACGCTCGTGTGTACGTGCATGCATGCACGTGTGCCCATGTATGTGCATGCGTGTTGAGATTGCCCTATTAATTCGATATTTTAGCAGCAAAATCTGATAACTGAGAATGAATCTTGTGCCTTTTCTTTGGGACCGGTCTTGGTAGTAGTTCTGAAATCTTTTCATCAATCTTCATGATTACATGGAATGTTCAGAGATGTTTGTCATCAAATAAGATGAATGCAGCTAGGTAGTACTTCGGATTTTTACCTGAATATAATGTTTGGATGGCTTATGATTACTTCTTGTTAGGCTGAGAATGAGTGTGGAAATGTTCGTATTTGTATTTGTTTTAAAAAGGATATGGATATCCTCACGTAGGTTTGACAGATATGGACATGGATAATCAAATTTGACATCTGACAAACACGAAGATGAAGGCTTATGTCATTCAATAGATTGGTCAATACAAATACATATATACAAAGGATAAAGGGAGCCTACACTCGGGGTGTAGGTAACTACCTACATCTGGCTTTTTTTCAATATTTTTTGATTTTTTTGGAATGAAACTTTCGGGGAATTAGATCATCATATATCATCGTGGTGTCATTCCAAATTCAACTTAATTCAGGACTTCTATCATCTTCATCAATACTGTCGAATTTTAACGGTCTCGAAATTGCTAAAATTGACCAATTTTAGATGAACATGTTAGGAATGTTTGTTTTGCATGAAACTTGAAACACATTTTCCTTAATATATTAGCAAGTCTTCCAAAGGTTTACTGTTTCCTTAAAAATAGGCTAAAAATATTGAAAATAAAGGTTATGTAGGTTCACAGCTCCCATATGCATATATATATATATATATATATATATATATATATATATATTGAAAAGGGAAGCTGTTGTGTAACAGCTAAGTTGGCTGTTACACGGAGCACTTTCCCCCATTTTTTATTTTTTTTCAATTTTTTTTCATGTATGTTCATCTATATATTCCTCCTACATGTCATTCGAATTTCATGAGAAATGGAGACTCCTAAGCCATCCATCTAAATCGAGTAAATTTCGACGGTTTGAATTTTGATGTAATCGACCTGTTCTAGATGGAGGGCATAGGAGTCTCCGTTTCTCACGAAATTTGAATGACATGTAGGAGGGATATATAGATGAATATATATGAAAAAATTTTGAAAAAAAATAAAAAAATGAGGGAAATTGCTCCGTGTAACAGCCAAGTTCTTGGTTGTTACACAGAACAGCCTCCCCGGCCTCATATATATACACTTAATTTTCATGACTCCAATTTATTTAAGTGAAAAATAATTATAAATTTTATCAGCGTCAGTCAAAAAGGTTCTATCTTTTAGGATATCCATCTAGTGCAGATATTTGCTTTGCTTTTGTGGCTAAACTCATACCTTAATAGACGTAACATACAGTTGTTTTATGCGATCGTTATAGGAATTATGTTTTAAACGTCAATTATTTTACGTAATATATAAGTTAGAAATTATTAAGAAATGATGTAAGCTAGAAATGATATTTCGTACCGTTTTTCCCAAATTTTATCTATATATATTTTTAAGGGTACTATTATTCCATCTATATGTATATTCATCTAAAATTTGTATTCGTACCTTTACCCAGGTAAAAAATGAACAAGGGTGTATTATGCTGTTTCTATTTGTATCGGTACTCGATCATTTGCTCATGAGATGCTGGCATATATGATCTCAAATATTCACGTACTTTATTGCAAATTAACAATATTATATGTACAGAAGCAATCACAATCTACGGTCCTGATTCACTGGTACATATGACTAATATTTCATAGGCATGTCTCGATGCAATCCAGGTTCTAACCCGCCAGGAAGAACGGTGCGTCAGAAATCCCATTCTCCCATTAGCTTCTTGCGGTTGATCTTTAGGCGAGACGGCGGGCCTCGTCCGCAAGGCGGAGCTATCACTCTTCATCTGGATTAATGTCGACGAGGTTGCGGCGAGGGGGTGGAGGTGTCGGCGGCATTGCAGGAGGGGCATATGGAGAGGGTGGTTGGTGGCTTGTGGACGTGCAAGGGAGTCAAGATCCTGAGGAGCCTCTGCTCGTCGAGCTCCTTCTTGAGCCTCCGATTCTCCTCCGCCAGCATCATGCAGTGCCTCCACCACTGCTCGCAGTTCACCTCCGTCTGCTTCAACTTCGTCCTGCCCGATGTCAGCTGAATGTCATCTAATGGAAGGAAATATCGATATCGATATCGTTTCGATATCATGTCGACATCGAATATATCTAGGAATCTGTATGAAGGAAATGCCTGAAAATCGGATATATCGATATATCGATTTCGATATCGGTCCCATGTCAATGTCGATATATCGGCGATATATCGCGACATGGCCTTCCAATCTGAAGCAAAGATTTCTAGCAACTGGAATCGGATACAAAACTGGATCGTACCTGGCTCTCCGGTTCTGGAACCAGACCTCGACCTGCCTCGTGCTGAGGCCGAGCTGCCGCGCCAGCGAAGTCTTCTCCTTCTGCCGGAAAGACTAATTAGATTCATCTTCACACACACGATACTGATTAGAGATTAGTTACTAGTTAGTGTCGATCAAGTAACAACCGACGTGAGCGTGCTGTGCTCCCTGAAGGCCTCCTCCAGATGGAAGGATTGCTCCCTGGAGAGTCGGAGCTTCTTCCTCGGGCAATGCCGGTCCTCCTCCTCGTCGTCGGACGTCGTCATCCTCCTCTTGTGTCCATGATCGGCGCAACTGGTCGAGGAGAGCGGGAAGAGGCACAGCTCTTGCGCCGTCGTCTGGTCATCTGAAGATGCGCAGTTGCTGTCATCCATTAGGGCATGAAAGAATGCTGCATCTGTTGACCTTACTTGGGGTTTATATATTTCAATTGTTGGAATCCAACATCGTATTTTCTTTTATTGCGAAGGTGTCAGTGTTAACATGATTGATGATATTATAGGATTTAGGGATATTCAGCCAGCAGACCCTAAAATCTTTCGAAATTACCTCTACAACCTTTGAAACATCATAATTCCTCCCACGACCCTGTAATCTTGTTAATCCTTACCCTACAGACCCTGTGGTTAACCCTCATCCATTTGCCTGTTAAAACTAACCGGATTCCGTTATATTCGTTTACATTATACCCATTTTGTTTGTAAAATTTACATTCAATGCCATTTTGCCCTGCTCCATCCCACTCCTCTGCTCGATGCCTCCGGCCATCGCATCCTCCTGCTCGAAGCCCCTGCTCCCCCCACCTGCGCCGCCTGAAGCTTGGCCCCACTCGCGTCCCCTGCCCCAACCCGATGTGTCTGCTGCCCCACTGGCCCCGCCTCCTCCGCTTGACGCCAACCCCCCGTCCGCCCTGCTGTACCTCCCCCCCTCGTACTTTCCCCCCTCCCGCCTCCCATGCTTTCCCCCCTCCCGTGTCGAAGCCCCCGACGCCGCCTCTCTCCTGCTCCACCCCCCCCCCCCAAGGAGCGCCGTCTCCCCTGCTTCCCCCCCTCCCGCGTTGAAGCCCTCCCGGCGCCACCTCTCTCCTGCTCCCCCCCTCCCCCGCAGATTCGGTGCCGCCTCCCGTACCTTCCCCCCTCCCGTGTCGAAGCCCCCCCGGCGCCGCCTCTCTCCTGCTCCCCCCCACCCCCCTCGCGGATCCCGGCCGCCGCCTCCCCTGCTTCCCACCCCCCCTCCTGCCTGACAGTCGAAGCCCCACCCGGGGCCGTCGCCTCCCGTGCTTTCCCCCCTCCCGCGTCAGTCGAAGAAGGAACCCCCCGCCGCCTCCCGTGCTTTCCCCCCTCCTGCGTCAGTCGAAGAAGGAACCCCCCGTCGCCTCCCGTGTTTTCCCCCCTCCCACGTCAGTCAAAGAAAGAACCCCCGCTGGATTCGAAGAACTGCTCCTCCAATGGGGTATTTCGTCCAGCAAGAATGAAGAAGAGAGAGGGGAGAAGAGGAAGGAGGGGAAGTGGAAGAAAATCTACCCTTGGATTTGCTATGGTTAGATTAACTCAACTTAAACCCAAAATAGTTAACTCAGAATGTCTCAAATTAACGGTAGGGTCTATAAGGTAAGACGGAGCAAGATTACGGGGTCGTGGGAGGAATTATGATGTTTCAAAGGTCGTAGAGGTAATTTCGAAAGATTTTAGGGTCTGCTGGATAAATATCCCTAGGATTTATTTATAAAGTTGATAACAACCCTTTTTAGGAATGTTGAAATTTGGAACCTGGATTGTTTTTTAAAAAAATGTACTGCATGATCTCATATCTTGATCGATTGGTGGACAGACATAAACTCCCTTATAGGATTAATTTATAAAGTTGATAACAACCCTTTTTAGGAATGTTGAAATTTGGAACCTGGATTTTTTTTAAAAAAAAATGCACTGCATGATCTCATATCTTGATCGATTGGTGGACAGACATAAACTCCCTTTCGGTTAACGTCGAGTTTAAGTCTATCAATGTAAAAGACAGAGAAAGGATGACATTCTTTTTGTACGGCATATTGACAAACTTTGTTCTCTTTTTTTTAAATAATTGTGAATCAAATTTGTAGATTTGCGGCAGCAATTGGGGATGTAAACGGATGGATATGGATATAGGTATTACTGTATCCTTATTCGTTTTTTAATATGAATACAGATGCGGATATGGATATTAAAGCTTTCTTACTATATTATTAAAAAACGGATACGGATGTAAAACGAATAATGATCGCATACAAGAAATGTTAGAAATACTCTATAGAATCGACTTAAATATATATGAATCGGATGGGAAACACATGATATAAATTTAGTAAATGTGTTTGTATCATAAAAACTATACAAATATGGTAAAAGAAGGTATAGATCTATGACTATATTTATATATATATATATATATATATATATATATATATATATATATATATATATATATATATACGGGTACAGATGTTTGCGGATATCAAAATGATATCCATATCCGTGTCCATTTTAAAACGGATACGGATACGAATGTCAATCTGTATAAAACAGATACGGTGACAGATCATATCTTAATTCTGTTGCATCCCAAGCATCAATGCATAACCAAAATTTATGAGATAACCAAATTAAAGTGTAGCTAACGAAAATCAATTAAAGAATTGGAGTGTCGCTCAGTCAAGGGCTGTCCGTTTTAGGAATAAGGATTTATTCTACCTTTTTATTCCTCCATTTTTTATCCATCCTTGTCGAGTCAATGTTTTGATCTTGGAGTCAAAATGAGGAATAAAGTTTCCCTTACTATTTTTCGTCATATATCTCTCCCGCCAAAAAAGATACAAAAAACTACCACTTATCTAACAATTTTATCTTCATAATTCCCTCATCACTTCTTATCATCTTTCTCCTACCGAATAGAGAATAACAAATAACTATCACGTATCCTTCCTTATCTTCTCACTCCAATCGAATAGAAACAATATCTTATTCCTCATTGTCGCTCCTTATTCCTTTCCCTTATTCATCTACCGAGTGGTCTCTTAGAATTTTAGAGAGTTTAAGGACTTCCGAAAATATTTTATAAATTATATTTTCAATCTTTAGGTCATGTTTTTTTTGGGGGGGGGGGGGGTAGTCAACGGGCTGTTGCTCCCATTTTTCATCATTTCTTTTGAAAAATACCGTTATGTATTTTCATCACTATATCTCTATATTGTGTCATTCTAATTTTATCAAAGATAGAGACTCATATGCCTTCCATCCAGACTGAAGAATTTTAAGGTCTCATAATTGCTGGAATCGACATGTTCTGGATGGAGGGCATACGAGCCGTTATTTATGATAAAACCGGAATGACATAATATAAGGATATAATGATGAAAATATATAGTTGTACTTTTCAAAAAAAAGATGAAAATGGGGTGGGAGCACCCATTGGCTTCCCCGATATAGCAACCCCTTTTTTTCATAAAGGAAAAAAGAAGTATAATCCCTGGAAGCATGTAACTTACATGCTCTCATTCTTTTTTCCCATATTATTTTATTTTTTTAAATGAAACCTAAAGGAATTTAGATCATCATATATCACCATGGTATCATTCAAAATCCAACTTAATTCAAGACTTTTATCCCCTCCATCAAGACTACTAAATTTTAATGGTCTCAGAATTGCTGAAATCGACCATCTCTATATGGATATGTTAGGAATTTTATTTTACATGAAATTTGAAACACATATTCTACTTATTACTTTAAGTCAATCCTCACGTGGTTTCATTTAAAAAAATCGTGAAAAAAGTGGAAGCATACTCTTATATGCTTCGAGAAGCACATTCATTTACCCCATATCAAATGAAGTTGGATTTAACCATGTTTCCAAAAAGCCTTTCCACATCCATTATTTTTATACATGTGATTGTTATTAAAATTAATCATGTTATCCAAATTTCTTTTATTGCATGTGAACCCGTTATATATAGTCTGACCGTGTTTGGGAAAGGCCTTTTATCAAATCTATTTTTTAATCATGTGTCTGTTATCAAAACCATGTTATCTGAACTATTTCATTGATACAAACCCATTTTGATCATTTGACATTTCATATTTAGATTGTAACAAATATATTCACCACTCTCCATTATCTTCTCGAATTTTGAATTTTATTGTTGATAGGTGGAAGAGGATGATTATAAGTGGAGGTGGAAGGCGCCGGCATGGAGGTGGAGGATGATACATGAAGGCAAAAAGCGAGGAGGTAGATGGGGAGAGTGGCGATGCGTGAAGGCGAAGGTGGAGGGTCGCTTATGTTGAGATGTATCTTGTGGAGACTGATTAGTTGAATACAAGTGAAGAGCATTGCCGATGTGGCTGATCTCCCTCATGCTTTCTGATTAGCTGAGAGCTCTTGGGATGGATTGCTGAGGTGTCTGATCTACCTCCTACATTTTGATTGGTTGAAAGGTGTTGGGTTGGATTACTAAGATGCTTAATCCACATCCTGCATCCTAATTGGCTGAGAGCTGATGGCCGAGATTGCTGAATGCTTGATATTCTTTTGTTGTACTAAAAGGATTCATGTGGCACCACATATTGTATGCCAACATCATTCAAGCAATAGTAGAGAGAGTCTGGTGTGAGAAAGTGGAGTCGGTACATTGTCGAACCACTATAAATCTTTGTCTTGTGCGATTGTGCGTGCTTTTTTCTTCGATTGTGGTTCTAGTCGCATGGTGCTTGATTGGATCCATCCCCAATAACTGGTATCAGAGCAACGGTCGGAGATCAACCTCTGCACAGATGGCAGAAGAATTGAAGGTCAAGATCGAGAAGTTCAATGGATCGAACTTCGCGTTCTGGAAGATGCAGATTGAAGACGTTCTATATCAAAAGGATATCTATCTTCCAATCGAAGGGAAGAAGTCCGAAGTCATGAAAGAAGATGAGTGGAATGTCCTAGATCGAAAGGCTCTAGAAACGATAAAGCTCAGCCTTGCTCCATCGGTGGCTTCAAATATCGCAAAGGAGACGACGACGACGAATCTTTTCAAAGATCTTGAAAACATGTACGAGAAGCCATCCGCATCAAATAATGTGTATTTGATAAATAAGCTTTTTGATTTAAAGATGAGTGAGAACTCTGTAGTGGCTTCACATTTGAATGATCTGAACAATATCATTAACCAGTTGGAGTCCGTGAAGATCGTGTTTGATGATGGGGTAAAAGCTCTTCTACTTCTTTCTAGTTTACCTGATAGTTAGAATGCTTTAGTTGTAGCAGTTAGTAACTCCTCTGGTTCTGCAAAGTTGACGTTACTGGATGTTGTTGGTCTTCTTCTTGGAGAAGAGATACGGCGGAAGACGTCTGGAGAAGAACACTTGTCAGGTTCTGCCTTGAATACACAAGGAAGAAGCGTGAAGAACTATAGGAACCAAAAGCATTCCAGAGAAAGTCGGTACAAGGAAGATCCAAATCCAAAGATCTGAAGTCTGTGGTCTGCTAGAATTGAATCAAAAGGGGAATTACAAGACAGAATGCAAGGTCCTCAGAAAGCAGAAAGGGAAAAATAACAAAGGTAAGAACATTGTAAATCTTACTGATGATGAGGATAGCACTGCCTTAATATGTGTTGCAGACGCTCGAAGTGAGTCCTGTATTGTGGAATTGGGTGCTTCATTTCATACCACTCCACAAAGAGATATCCTCCAAAATTATGTGAAAGGTGATTTTGAATAGGTATATCTGGGAGATGATGAATGCTGCAACATAATTGGAAAGGGAGACATTGACATATCCCAATCCAATTGTGACTTCTTGAGATTGAAGAATGTTAGACATGTACCCAGTCTAATAAGAAATCTCATATCTGTTGGTCGGCTATCAGAAAGCAGCGTAGTGACATCATTCGATTCAGATTCGTGGAAGATGTCAAAGGGATCATTGATCCTTACTCGAGGTAAATAAGAAGAAACCCTATATATTGCATCAGGATTATATAATAGGATAAATGTTGCATCATCTGGGTGTGATGCTAACACTTGGCATAGCCAACCTGGTCACATGAGTGAAAAGGGAATGAAGATCATGCAGAAGAAGGGAATGTTGATAGGATTGCAGATCGTTGAACGACTGGAGCTGGTTCATACAGATGTATTGGGTCCATCTCAGGTACCTTCCATTGAAGGATCTCATTATTTTATTACTTTCATTGATGATGCAGTTAGAAAACTGTGGGTTTATTTTATCAAATATAAATCAATGTGTTTGAGATATTCAAAATGTGGAAAGCCTTAGTTGAGACTGAGATAGGTTTAAAGTTGAAATGTCTCAAGTCAAAAAATGGAGGAGAATACTACAATGAAGAGTTTGAATCCTACTGTGCCAAGAATGGGATCAGGAGATTGAAAACGATCCCAAAGAAGCTCAGACAGAATGGTATTGCTGAACGCATGAATAGGACTATTCTAGAGCGTATGAGAAGCATGATGATACATGCATGTCTACCCACACGACATTGGGCTAATGCGGTGAATACAGCTGCATACTTAATCAATCGAGGTCTGTTTGCTGCTTTAGATGGGGATCTTCTAGAAGAAACGTGGACCGGAAAGGAGGTAACACTTTCTCATTTATGTATCTTTGGATGCATAGCTTATGTTCACATTGAGCAAGAAGATAGAGGAAAGCTTGATCCCAAAGCAAGGAAGTGTACCTTTATTGACTTGGTACAGATAACTATGGAAATAGATTGTGAGATTTGGAGAACAAGAAGACAGTTAGAAGCATTGATGTCACATTCAATGAGTCTTCCTTATAAAAGGATGAATTGATAAAAGGAAAGACAACTGAAGAACCAGACTTTGTAGAGTTTGATGAAACTCATGAACAAAGCACATCACAATCAAGTGATGGAAATGTTCAACCCAACCCACAGAATAATCCGCAAATTCCGGTGCTATGGAAATCTTCCAGAATCAACAAACCCACTGCAAGGTATTCACCTTTCTTGAATTATTTATTGTTGACTGATAATTGTGAGCCTGAATACTTTGATAAAGCTATACAAGGTGAGACAAAGAATCAATGGGAGTTAGCCATGGATGAGGAGATGAACTCTCTCTCAAGATTTAAAACGTGAGATTTAGTACCATTACCGAAGGGAAAAAAGGCTCTGCACAACAAATGGTTGTACATGATGAAGGGGGATACTGATGGTTCTATTAAACACAAGGCTCGGCTAGTGGCAAAGGGATTTCAGCAGAAAGTAGTAGTTGATTCCACAGAGATCTTTGCACATGCTGTAAATGTCTCAACCATAAGAGCAGTATTGAGCATTGTTGCAGCTGAGAAGCTACATTTGGAGCAGTTTGATGTTAAGACAACATTTCTCCATTGAGATCTTGAGAAGGACATCTATATGCAACAACCAGAGGGCTATGTAGCTACTGGAAAGGAAGACATGGTATGCAAGCTCAGAAAAAGCCTTTATAGCTTGAAGCATGCACCAAGGCAATGGTACAAAAAGTTTGATGATTTCACGACAAATACAGGATTCCGTAAATGTCATGTTGACCGTTGTTGCTACTTCAAGAAGCTTAGTATGTCTTACATCATTTTATTATTGTATGTAGATGCCATGTTTGTTGCAGGCTCCTGCAAGGAAGAAATAGCAAATCTGAAGGCAATGTTATCTAGGGAGTTTAAAATGAAGGATTTTGGTCATGCAAAGAAAACCCTTGGAATGCAAATTAGTAGAGACACGAAGAACAAGAAGCTGAGATTATCTCAATCAGGTTACATCGAGAAGGTACTTGAGAGATTTAATATGAAAAATGCAAAATCTACTCTAACACATTTAGGGAGCCACTTCAAACTTTCAAAGGAGAAAGAACCTACTACAAAGGATGAGCATGAGCACATGTCAAAGGTACATGTCAGTCTGCTATTGGTAGTTTGATGTACGCAATGGTTTGCACAAGACCAGACATCTCCCATGCAGTGGGAGTTGTGAGCAGATTCATGGAGAATCCTGGCAAGGAACATTGGGAAGTTGTAAAGTGGATTCTACGTTATCTAAGGGATCCTCTAACGTGACATTGTGTTATGAGAACATTGACATTTTCATTCGAGGTTTTGTGAACTCAGATTTTGCAAGAGATATCAGTGGTAGGAAAAGCACAACAGGGTATGTCTTTACCCTAGGGAGTGGAGCCATTAGTTGGATCTCTAGGTTCCAGAAGATAGTGATCATCTCGACCACGGAAGTAGAATATTTGATATAGTTGAAAGGTCTGATGAAAGAACTGAATAAGGAATGCGAAGATTATCAATTATCTAACGACAGTCAAAGTGCAATCCATCTTGCTAAGAATTCCGTCTTTCACTCGAGGACTAAGAACATTGATGTGAAGTACCACTTCATTGGGATGCAGCTAGAATATGAGAAATTTAAGTTGAAGAAGATCCACACATTAGAAAATCCTCCCGATATGTTCACAAAGTCTGTAACAGTACAGAAGCTAAAGACATGCTCGGCTTCTATTGATCTTCAAGCATAGAAGACACGGGAAATCTCACACCAGGACTATTGAAGATACGGTGTGTACCACAAATCAGTCTTTAAGTGGGAGATTGTTGAGATTTATCCTGTGAAGACTGATTAGTCGAATTCAAGTGAAGAGCATTGCTGATGTGGCTGATCTTCCTCCTGCCTTCTGATTGGCTGAGAGCTCTTGGACTGGATTACAAAGGTGTATGATCCACCTCCTGCTTTCTGATTGGCCGAAAGGTGTTGGGTTGGGTTGTTGAGATACTTAATCCACATCATGCATCCTGATTGATTGAGAGCTGATGGTGGGGATTGATGAATGCTTGGTATTCTTTTGTTGTATTATAAAAGGAGTCTTGTGGTACCACATATTGTATCCCAACATCATTCAAGCAAGAGTAGAGAGAGTCTGGTGTGAGCAAGTGGAGTAGGCACATTACCAAACCACTATAAATCATTGTCTTATGCGATTGTGCGTGCTTTCTTCTTCGATTGTGGTTCTAGTCGTGTGGTGCTTGAGTGGATCCGTCCCCAACAGCTAATGGAGGTGGAGATAAAGGGCGATGCGTAGAGGGAGAGGGCAGCGACGTGCGGAGAGGGAGTCAGAGGATGGCATGAGGATATCAAGGTGGACGACGACGCGTGGAGGTGGAGGTCCATGCGTTGAATCAAAGGCGAAGGACGAGACTGGGAGACGAAAGGTGACGTGTGAAGGTGGTGGAAATTTTGTGTTTTTTTGTATTATTAATTAGCATTTTACATGGTTAATTAATTTGTTATATTTTTAATGAGTTATTTATAATTATACTTTTTTACGCATTACATTCTTGAAAATAAACGGCAACTATAAAATCTACAAAGAGAATATACATTTTATTTTAAATTATTAGCTGGGAATATAAAAATAAACAATATATTACTAATTTTTTTTATTTTACAAAGCAAAATACAAAATTGCAAAGCGAATATAAACTTTATAAATATGCTATATATTCTGTTGAGTACGAAATTGCTCCCATATTGATTGAAAATCTCATTGAGCAAATCACAAATATCAATAGAAATACGCTAAATCAAGCCGGCTAAAATAAGTATATGTTGAGACATTAAATGAAATAAAAAATTAGAATGAATATGATCAAAATATTCTTTTGGGTAAGAAAAATGGATGAAAAATAGTTGAGATCTAACAACCCGTATGATGCGCTTTCATCGACCATGGTAAGGCCTGACCTCAATTGAAGGACCACCTACACACATACACACATGTGCCCCATGGATCAAAGGATAAATGCTCATTTTCGTGACATCGTAAGATATATGACTTCTACTAACTCTATATGGCCAACACTATAAGGAAAAAAAGATCGTGGTTACAGAACTATGTCCACAGATGTGGGTTGTGGCCACAGAATTGGCCAGTAGTACAAGTCTCGTCGCGAGAGTTCTCTAATTATGAATATGTCGTGGCCACTACAAATGATCACAGAACTTGTCGTGACCACAATTCTTGTATGAAGACTTTGACCGCGGAATTGTAGCTATGAGAAACTAGTGGCTGCGGAATTATCTTGGTCATAAGTTTCCGTAGCCACATTCCGTGACCACAACTCATTTTTCTTGTAGTGCAAGTTAACTTGTTAGCCTGACTAGTCTAACAACTCTAAACCATTAGTCACATACAAGACATGTATCAGGAGTATCGATCGAATATCAATCTACGTAGAAAATTACCATACCTTTTCAAACTACAGATTGCATCGTGGATAATATTATACAATGTCAGTTGTGTTAGTATTTAGATAATCAACTTCACATAAATTACTTTGATCTAACTTCTTGGATGTCTACCTCAATGATATCCTAAGTGGCCAAAGCACATAACCCAAATCGGTCGAAGGAACCTTTACTATTATGCAAACTTAAATGTGCTATATTTCAGATATTCTTCATTGCTAAATGGTTCGTCGTGAGCTTATATATCCAACACTTGTGACATGTTAAAGTTTTTGTAAAAGTTGATATTTGAGAGTGTCTTCGATTTCGCGATTTTGGCCAATTGATTCTGAAAAAAAATATACCATTGCAATGAGAACGAGAGGAATAACACACACCCTCAAAATATGGAACTTTTTATTGGCATTATTCATATTTTAAAATGAACAAGAATATCCAACTATTTGCATTCTTCTTAATTAATGGATGTTGTTTCTAGTGAGTTTTTTTACTAGTAGAAGGGCGGTTTAGGGATTCAAACTCTGGTCCTTTTTTAGTGGGAGTCACCGCTACTACCGCCAAACCATTAAAAGGGTTCTTACTGAGTTTTTTATTGGCCCATGTTAATAACTTTTCGAATACCTGACCATATTCAATGTTTTACGGATCAAAATTATGCATAAGTTATATTCATGTTTACTCATATATGTTGGACATACATTCATCTAACTTAGACGTTCATAAGGGAACCACTAGCTACACAATTATCTATAATTTCTTAAATTTGCAAAAAAATACCATATTCCTTACTAATGGTTTATAAACATGATATTTTTTCGTTGGCTATTTGCAAAAAAATACTTTAATATTCACTAATATAACGAGATGGTAAAAAGATACTTGATGACAAACAACCGTCACTATATAGTTCATACTAGTAATGAATACGACATATGTTGTGAATTTCAAGGACCAACATATGATATTCATAATTATAAATTTAACATTAAAAGATAAGCAATGACTACTCGAATTGTTGAACCACACCATAGATTAAACGAACCATGTTCGTTTTTAGGCTCTTATAGTCAGATCTACAAGGCTTACTAGTAGAACAATGTATGACGTCATCGGATTTATATAAATAGGAAATAATCGAATCTTTATATATATCGACTTGGTTTGAATGGTCCAACAAAGTCAAATCAGAGTTGAGCGTTATTTCATATTAATAATTTTTATTATTTTACAACATATATGTCTAATTAAATGTATTTTGTACAAGTATATATATATATGATGTCTAAATTTTATATTTCTTAAAAAGAAGAGATTTTTTCACTTGTGTCCTTCAGAGTTTTCACAGTGACACATATGCACCTATTTTTTTGCGATAACACTGGAGCTTGGTGTGAACGGGGGAGCTAAGAAAAGGATATCCGAGCGAAGGGAGAGGGCTTTAGCGGAGGGAGCATTCTTTGGATGGAAAAGGACAGGAGGATGGGCACTAGGGACAAAGATGAATATGGTATTCCTTGTTATAAAGAAGTATTCTTTGTTACACCTTCTATGGTTAAATCAGTATTCCATGTTATATCTTATATGGTTAAATATCTACCAAGTAACAACAAACATTATTTGTTATATGATTCTTTAATTCGTGATGAATATCATATTCGTTGTTATATTCCTAACAACGAATCATATAACAACAATTATCAAACTTTTTCTTTTAATCATTGTTAAACTTGGCTAAGATTAATGTATACTTTAACGAATAAGTCAACAGATAAATTATCCTTAAATGAAATTTTAGTAACGAATATGACATTAGTTGCTACTTACTATAACAAAAGCTAATTTCGCAATGACTAATATTCGTTGTTATAGGCAAAAATTATATTTAAATTAGTCATTTGCATAGGCCAATCTTGTTGTAGTGAACTGAGGTCGAAGGGTTCTACAGGCAAAGAGGGAGGGTTGTGAGCGGGATGGGGGCTGAAAAGGAGGATTATCACTCTCTTTCAAATCAAGATGTGGCAGTGACCGATGTGGTTAAGAAATGATTTATTACATTTATACCCCTCCAGTTAAAATTTTTACAAAAGGGAGGGTTATCTCAACTTGGAGCATAGGATAGAGGATGGCATCGAGCATTGGAGACTGACCTCCTTGGGATGAATCACCTCGTGATCGTTGCCTAGTTCGTGGAAGAAGAGTGGGTGAGTGATTGGAGGCAACAGAGGATGTCAAGGATCTTCCTGAAGCATATAACAACAAGGTGGAGGAGAGCGGCGATGGAGGAGGATGAGGCGGAGGAGCAAGGGCAGAGGAGGTTGAAGTCGAGCAATGGAGGAGGTTGCAGAGAAGGGACTGGGCGGAGGGAGCTTGGGGTGGAGGGGCTAGGTAAAAGGAGGAGGAGGGAGTAGAGGGGCTAGGGGAAGGACTCGATGATCGAGGAGGAAGAGGAGAAAACAGGAAGAAGAGAATAAAAATGTGAGTTTTAACACTTGACCCCTCTCTTATCTTAAATTATGTTTTTGCCCACGAGTTAACATTTGTGGAGGAGGTTGCAGCGAAGGGGTTGGCCAGGGGTAAAGGGGCAAGGGAAAAGGAGGGGTAAAGGGACTCTCGATGCTCAAGGTGGAAGAGGAAGTAAAAGGAAGAAGAGGACAAAATTAGAGTTTTAACATTTGACCCCTCTCTTTTCTTTCTAATTATGTTTTTAACCATAAGTTAACGTTTGTTTGGGGCATTGATGGATAGTATCTAACACGAGAGACGTAAGAAAAGTAGGGGCAAAGGGCGGAACATAACTGATATTGCGGAATCTAAGAGGGGCACAAGGATAAAAAAACATAGTATTTTCATCCTCTAGATGTGGGTACACACGAATATAAGAAATACTTCATAACTTTTATTGATTACTTTAAAATGTTGTATGTCTATACATTTAAATGCAAAAGCCTTTGAAATGTTTTAATATATTGAACAAAAGCAAAGAAGAAATTGAGAGGGACAATTAAACACTTAAATTAGATAGATGCAATCACTTCAACTCAAGCGTACCTAAAGATTTATGTTTCTTTCTTTGGTTGAGTGGCATATTCTTCCAAGGTGCTCGCTTTTCTAGCTACAAAGCATGGTACTCAGTCCGAGTTATGTTTGATTTAGTGCTCAAGTAGTTCACCAATAGCGAGTTAAGAAATATTGAATGGTATAGAGAAATACAAAAAAAATCCATTTTTTCTGATTTAACGAGAATCCATAATAACCAATGCATTCAACTACTTACAAGCGAACAAGAAACACGGGTATATGACAAACCAATGCTCTTCGATCGATCGAAACATCTCCTTAGATCAACTAATCTATATGGCACACTCCAACAGACTAATCATCATCTTAGTTGACTGAATGGTCTTATGATATTTACATACTAAGTTCGAAATCAAGAACTATGAACATCATATCGTCCTTAGTTGACACCCTAAAGGAATCGACTAATCTAATGGACTAAGCTATGCACAACTAAGTCTTAGTCAACTCACAAAAGCTAACAATCGACCAAGCATAAGACAGTTGACCTAAACCTATAAGTGAAATATTACTATATAACTGTCTTTCCCTATTTCATTCGTCACCGACGAATGGGTATCGAAGAAGTTGGGAAGGATAGTGGATTCAAACTTAGGATACATGGATAGGTACAAATTGATTAGTTGTATGCCTACATATTTGAATGAATACACAATACAAGAACTAGACAATGAGGAACATGCTTTCATTCTTGTTTTATCCTTCACCTTACCATTCCCATTTACCTCTTCATCCTCCTCCTTTCTCTCTTCTTCCTTACACCAAACCATAATACGAGCAAGGGAGCTCGACAAGGATACGATCTTGTGATACATATGTTCCTTAAGGGGCATACTCTAATTACAGGACAATACAGTCTAAAACAGATCAAGATTTTGAGTGCAATTATAATAATTAAACTAAGATTTTCATAGAATTAAGAAATGTTCTATAACATCGCTTTTCTTTAATAATTCATCCTCGTGATTACAGTTTGATTTTTTATTTCTTTCTTGGACGAGATCTCTTCAAAGTAATTACAGATTATCTCATGTATATTTTAGAAGTTTGAATTATTTTTGAAGAAAAAAATCATTACAAATACACTTGTAAAAATCAAGACCACTTGAGAAGGTGTTAATAAGTGTTCTCTCAATCCTTGTTAATGTATTTAACATCAACGATATCCTTCAATTAAAATCACATGCACACAGTTGAAGATGCCCTCGCAATTTTCCTAATATGAAAGTCACATTCTTTTTTATAGGAGCCATTTGGCCAAGATTGCATTCAGCATTCCTATTCAAAATTTAAATGTACAAATCAAGACGATAATAGGAAGACCATGGCATTTCCTAGCTATGATTGAGAGTGTTGGAGGATTTTACGTTTGGAGAATAAGCACGGGAATAAAAGGTCAATTCTCCGCCTGACACAGATTTGAAGAGTACGGCTATTCCCATACGCATCTCATTATTTCACCTTATTCCACCCTTATTTCTATCTTTATTCCACCTTATTCTCCTTATTCATATCTTTCAAGTCAAACAAAAAATAGACCATTGTTCTCCTTATTCCACATCCTTATTCCTGTTTGTTCCGAAACCGAACGTCGATAAACAACCACTCGGACAACTGTTTATGCTTCTTCAAACGAACAAGACCTGTTCCAAGGACGGCAAGAAAAGACCACCCAATGATCCATTTACCTGATTAATAATATAGGATAAATCAGGACATGATTTTAGACCACGATAGAAAATATAATAAAATGCACCAAAAACATCACGGTTGATAAAACTTGAGACACCAACATAAAGCGATCATCGGTTATTTAATCTCTCCTGAGATATAATCAACACCTTATATCTCTGTCATACAATCAAGCCACGGCTCTCCATTAGTCAAATTCAAATAATTATCACGCAAGCTCGCGTGCCAAAATGAAGACAGACTTTATATTCAGAAAACTGGGTGTAGAGAACCAAATATTCAGAAAACTAGGAGTCAGGTCATGATTCGACTCACTTTCCGACATAATGCGCAAACCGAACTCAGATATCATACCCAAAAACATATAGAGGATGCTTGGCTTGAAGTCAGTTTACAGTCAGTCCTGCGAATAAAGCGCATCGAAAGTATACTCATTCTTTTGCAGAATATGTAGAGAAGAAGACCCAAAAACCTCTTCTAAAAGTGATCAGATTCCCGCCGGATCTGGTCGGTCAATGGCAATCCGTCCAAACGGCCGGTAGAGGACAGAGAGAGGACAACCTGATGGTCAGATGGAAGCTGTCCCCTTAAACACAAATCACTTGAACATATTTTAAGATAGTTTCAGGAATCACTTGTAACAGATCTCGGGGGATGGTAATGCGACGACTGCGAGAGAGGAGCACACCCCAAGCAGTAGACAAAATGAGAGAACGGGAAGAAAGGTAGCACGCGTGTTAACACATGCAAAAAGAGGACCAGATGACCTACTTAATCATATCCCCAAGCAGCAGTCATGATGGGAAACAGAGACAGACTTGGGACAGTAAGGGGACCAATATGGGACAACTATTGACACAATCCTTGCAGCATGCATCTGCACATCAACCCCAGAGGAGTTGAGACCGAAAAAGGGCAGATGAATCATGGAAAACGGACGCGGGACCAAGACGGTGCACATAGCAAGGTCCAGTGCAAGAGAAACCCTAAAAAGTATGGCTCCATTGTGCAGATGTCCCAGTTTCAGGAACAGGATCTTGGTTTTGCATGACAAAATCATGTCACCTGCAAAAAAAAAGAAACAATCTGCAAGAAAAAATTGAACTAGCTTTCACTGGAGTAAAAGAGAATTATAAAGTATGATTCGAGAAAATTCTAAGCAGTGTTGGGATCGTAACCCTGAAATTTTCAGATGTGCAAGCAAGGTAATGGTCTTTACTTCCCATATAGTCGTGATCTAGCATACATCGTTAAAGACTGTCTAGCAGGCTTAAGAATTTTGGTATTTGTCACTGATTGCTAATTGCGACATGATGATTCCATGTAAGGGGCTCGTTTTCAAATAGTGAATATACGATGATCGATAACTGAAGCAATAGAAACATTTTTCTGTATTCTTATTTTAATATCGAGGTTGATACCACGAAAGGATTTATTAGATTGTTAAATTGTATGACAAAGTATGTCAAATGACACTAGACAATCATAGAGATAACAGTTTCAAGAAGGCCCCATTTTTCAATATGTTCTTTGATTTCAAGAAGTTCTCCATGTAATCAAATTGCAACTATCAGATAACATTACAAAGGTATATGCTAAACTATGTCAAGCAATGGACCATATTTGTGTGGTACTATTACGACAAGCAAACAAATGCAGTATCCACTTGGAAGAGAAATACCAATATCAACAAGTAGAAAATTGGGTCAGTAAAACACATCAATTGAAAGAAAGGCCAAGCAATCTATCCCGAACATTAACATCAAGAAATATTACCTCTTATCAACTCCAACTCGGCTCAATAAATTCTCTGGGATTTATTAAGCTAGTTGAGCTTCTATTTTCTACGTTACTGAATTTTAACACAAATTGCAATAAAAAAAAGTGAGGAAAATCGTCCAGCCATATCCAAATGCATGTGCAGGCCAGGATAGAACCTGGGCTTATAAATTTCAATGGTATCCACTAGATTGCAATATTACAAGGCATCATGTTCGATTCCTGGAAGGGGAATATCCACTTCACATCTTTAGGTCAAAAAAATTTAACAAAATGAAGGGGCATTCATCCATCATCGCAGATGAGATGTGGAGATATGGATATACTTCTGCACTTTTCCAAACAAATATATCCAGCCCTCCTTGAACTGTGGAGGGCACGATCATACTGCCTTAGCAACAGCAGCAGCATTCCTATAAAACTAAATATAAGCATGGAGGTCGATGGTACTTTTCAAGTCGGTGTAACTTTCAGGTAAATACCATATACAGGGGCAAGGAATTCAACAAATACAGAAATGGTGACACGGGCGAGTACAGAACATCTAAAAGGTACTAAGCCTTGTCCCACTTTAAGTAGGGTTGGCTACATGGATTCTTGCTCAAATCCATGTTGAAAGATTCGACTATTTTTACCCTGGCCGTCGACTACCTAACGCAACCACTGCAAGAGTGGGATTTGAACCCTGGTCTTTTGTGTGGTAGACACACTGTACTACCACTAAACCATTAAGTGGGTTCAAGAAGTTCTGAAATTGAGTACAGAACATCTATACTTGCTAAATTGCCTCAAGATTATAGCTGCACGACTGTAAAGTGTAAACATTTGAAATTAGGGATATGTTAAACACCAAGATCTGCAAGAACATGCACAAAATCATTGCTTTGAAAGTACATCTGGGGGAAGTAAATTCCATACAGCACTAAATAACAGAAACAACAGCGCATTCTTCATTTAAAGCAGGTTAGTAATGGGATCTGATTCGATTACTACATTATGCCATCTAGTCTGGTCTCAGTAAATATTTCACCAACAGTCTGAAAATTTTGAATTATCCTCTATATGCCTGGAAAAGTTATTTCGCCATCATAGTTGGGGTAAGGTCACAACGGCGAGGAGGATGGGAGGTTTGGGGGTTGTGAAATTGGAGGAGATGAACAAGGCATTTGTGGTGAAGTGGGTAGTTCGGCTGTGGGGGAGTTCGGAGGATCTCGCATGTCGGCTAATGAGGAAGATTTATGGTACTCAATAGTCAATCATTGGAGGCCGCATGGACTCGTGCCCCCTCTTTATTGTGGCAGGCTATCACGAGGGTCCTCCCGGAGATGACCGCGAAAATGCGTCCAGTGTTGGGGAATGGAGAGAGGTTTAGATTCTGGATTGACGACTGGACGGGTGACAGGGTGTTGAGGGAGAGATTCCCTAGACTTTTCAGTTTGGCATGCGACAGAGAGGGATCGGTTAGCCTTGTGCGGGAACATGATGACGGGAATTTTCGGTTCTCGATGCTTTCTGATCGTAGGTTGGAGGAGCCCCTTAGGCTGCAGAGGGAATTGGTGGAGGTGGAGGGTTCATCGGCTAGTCAGGACCATTCATGACCATTGGGTGTGGGGTGATGGTAGATTCATGGTGAAGAAGGACAACATTTCTTCACTGACGAGGAGAGGCAGGTGAACAATGATACTGGACTAGATGTCATCATCATTTGGAGGAGCACGGTACCCAACAAAGTCAAACTCTTCATTTGGTTGTTCAGCCTTGGGAGGGTTCTTACCAAGGGCCGTCATGGCCAGTTGCTTGGGGTGGATGACTGTCGATGTGACAGATGCGGACTAGAGGTGGAGGATTTGGACCATCTCTTCCTCTCTTGTTCGCACTCGGCGCAGGTCTGGAGCGGTGCATGCATTCCATGGATTAGGGTGGAGAATGGGTCCAACCTCTGTAATTGCATCAAATCGATGTGCGGTAGTGGACATGCAGATGCCTCCTATCCTTTTGCCATCCTACGGGCAATCTGGTGTGGTAGGAATGATACATTGTTTCGCGGGTTGTTTTACTCCGAGAATGTCATTGAGCATTGTAGGGCGCTATGTGCCTCTTGAGATCATGTAATGTAACGTAATGTAAATGTCATCCTTTTATTTATATAATTTATTACAGCGGTAGGTCCCAACTTGGGACTCCACCCTTCTCTCAAAAAAAAATCATTATGCAAGTTGACGCATACATATTAGTTCTCGTACCTATTCGTTATTTTATTTTCTAGTTGTATGCTTTATGTAATTTACCCATAGGCTACTCTCCTATATAAGAGAGCCTAGGGCTTATGGAATAAACAACTTGCTCATTTTTCCCAACATGGTATCAGAGCGACGGTCCTAGACCGGAGTTCTCGAAACCCTAACCCTACCCACCACACCCGCCGGCCCCTTTCTCTCTCTTCTCTGCAGATCGGCGCCGCCCTCCTCCTCGGGTGCTCCAGGCGCATCTCCTCCGATCTCAGGCGCATCTCCTGCGCATCTCCTGCGCATCTCCACGATCAGCGCATAGTGTTGTTCGATCAGCGCTGTGCGCATCTCCAGCGCGCGCTACCGCATGATCTGCGCACCTCCTGCGCGTGCGCATCCCTTGCGCATGATCGTGCCTGACCTGCGCCTCTCCAACGCCTTATCGCGCCTCTCCAGCGCCTGATCGCGCACCTTCCAACGTGCGGCTGCGCATCATCTGCGCAAGGCTGGGCGTGCGCGCGTAATCTTCTACGTGCGTGAGCAGTGCGCGCATCCAGTGCGCGTGTCCAGCGCACCCAGTGCCATGCACACGTGATCTACTGCGCATCACGTGCGCATCCAGTGTCCCAAGTCCTGTAGCTCCTGTACGGGTGCACGGTTTCCAGCCCTAAGACCCAGAACATCATCATGGGTTTAGTTGCGTGAGGTCTACACGTGCAACTAAACCCATTTATGTCGTTGTAGACAAATCACATTGTTTGTCAATCGTTCCAGTCTTCATTTTGAACATGTCGGAGAGCAAGGCAGATATCCCATCTATTGGCGCATTCCGTGGTCCAGCGCCTATTGTCAAGATGGACGGTACCAACTATGAACTGTGGGCAATGCAGTTCATGAGCATGATGAAGCCTACGGGTAAGAAGCACATTCTTACCGAACCAGAGCCTGCTGAGAAGACTGGAACCTATGCCTCCTGGGAGGCTGATGACGCATACGCCAAAGTTTGGCTATCTGGCACGTTGGCAATTGAGATTGCCAATGACATCCTCCATCAACCCACAACGAAGGATATGTGGGACATTCTGGCAGCTACATATTCCCAGGAAAAGAACGAGACAAAGATTCTGCAACTCCAGCATGATATCTTCACCATCAAGCAGAATGGTCGCCCCCTACATTCTCTCTATACATCACTGAGAGGGATATTCGAGAAGCTATATAGCTTCATGCCCTTGACAGCCACGCCAGAACAGCAGAAGACATATAGGAACGCTACTATGGTGGGCGTGTTCCTAGCTGCACTTGATCCTGAGTACGAGGCAGCACGATCACAGATTTTGGCCGACTCTACAATTCCTCCAATGGAGGAAGCCTTCCATAGACTGAGTCGGATTACAGTTCCCTCAACTGCTGCAAGTCAGAATTCTTCAGCCATGGCAGCAACCAGAGGTCGTGATTCTTATCACCAGGGCCGTGGACGTGGACCCCGTGGGAGGGGTGGCCGCACTAGGCCAACATGCACCTACTGTCACCGAGTCGGACACAATGAAGATACATGCTATTCAAAGCACGGATTTCCTGCATCCGCACGAGCTGCTGAGCAGATAGAGCCCCCATCTGCTGCTACCTTGGATCAGCGATTTGATGATCTAGTTGCCCGTCTGAGGGGCATTATCCCACCATCTGGTCCAGCACCGACTACAGAAAGTCATTTGGATGCTGCTGCTTCTGCCTCTGCATCTACCAGTGCTTCAGGTAGTATACTTGCACTCCACAGTAGTAGATCTGATACACTGCCATGGATCATGGACTCGGGCGCTACACATCACCTATGTGGCGACCAGAGTCTACTTACAGGATACACTCAGATCCCTCCAGGACGGACAGTAGTGATTGCCAATGGCACACATTCCCCCATCACTGGTCAGGGGGAGATTAGATTGACATCTTCTATGCAGCTCAAGAATGTGCTACATGCACCTGATTTTTCTATGAATTTGTTGTCAATTAGTCAGATTACGAAGGATCTCCATTGTCGAGCGATTTTTGATCCATCTTCTTTGATTTTTCAGGACATCCATACGGGCAACGTGATTGGTCGTGGCTATGAGCAAGGAGGCCTTTACCGCCTGAATCAGACCCCATTTGCCAGAACCACATCCTCTCCTGCTGGACAAGTATCTCCCTTACTGTGGCATCTGCGTTTTGGTCATTTACCGCTTCAGAAGTTGCGTCAAGTTTTACCTTATAGTCTTCCTCACACACGTATTCAGTGTGAGGCATGTCAGTTGGGAAAGCATCACAGGTCGTCCTTTCCCAGTCGTCCTGGTCGGAGTAGTACCTCCAAGTTTGAGTTATTTCATGTTGATGTCTGGGGTCCAAGTCGTGTACCTGATCATCAGGGACACAGATTTTATATTGTATTTGTGGATGATTTCTCTAGAGTGTCATGGGTGTTTCTGATGAAAAATAAATCTGAAGCCGGAAATATAATTATCCATTTTCTGAATGAAATACAAAATGTTTTTTCCACCTCGGTAAAATTTGTGAGAAGTGATAATGCGTTAGAATTGTGCACAAATGTTCTTGCCAGTTATTACTCCTCAAAAGGAATTGTTCATCAAACGTCGTGTCCTCATACATCTCAACAGAATGGAATTGCTGAAAGGAAACATCGTCACCTCCTTGATGTTACGAGATCACTCCTTATACAGAGTCATATTCCCTACTCTTACTGGGGTGATGCAGTCCTCACTGCATGTCATGGCCTCAAATTTCAGCGAAATTCGATCGAATTTCTGTCGAATATCGATATCCAGTCGAAACCGAAATTCGACCGAAATGACCGGAATGACCAAAATATGGGGGTCTTAGTACAAAAAATGACCGAAATGACCGAAATTTTGGTCGAAATTCCATCGAAATTCCATCGAAATTCTGTTTTGGTCGATACCGAAATGGTGACCGAAACCGACATTTAAGGCCTTGCTGCATGTTACCTAATTAATCGTATGCCCTCTTCTGTTTTAAATGAACAAATCCCGTTTACTATCATTCATCCCAACAAGGATTTGTTCTCTCTTACGCCTCGTGTGTTTGGGTCGGTTGCATTTGTCCATCAGTTGTCCCCGGGTACTGACAAGCTCTCTCCTAGGGCTGTCAAGTGTGTTTTTGTCGGGTACTCCAGAACTCAAAAGGGGTACAAGTGTTTTGATCCTCTGCGTCAGCGGTATATGATCAGTGCAGATGTTACATTTTTAAAAAATGTTATGTATTTTTCAGCCTCAAGAGACAAGCAGCTACCACCACTATCCACTGATGCCATATATATGACACCACCACCTCAGATGCTGTCACCAGCACCACCACAGCAACCAACTCCACCGCCACCACCACCACCGCCGCCACCACCAACTATATCACCACTACCGTTTCACTACACCCGCAGGCTTCCTCCCGCTCATGGTCATGACTCGTCTACTAGCTCGCCTATGGTATGTAATGAAAATATTAATGTTGATGGATCTGATGTCATTTCTGAGCAGGATATGTTGCAGGGGCCTGATGAGACTACAGTTGACTTAGATGTACCCATTGCTCTGCGAAAGTCGAAGAGAAGTTGTGCTACATATCCCCTATCAGCATCCGTATCTTTTGAGAGGCTATCTGGAGATTTCAGGTCCTTTGTTGTGGCACTTTCAGCAGTCGATATTCCAAGGAATCATCATGACGCTATGCAGGATAGTAGATGGCGGCTAGCAATGGAGGAAGAAATGGCAGCACTCCAGTCCAGAGGAACTTGGAGTTTGGTTCCTACACCTCCAGATGTGAACCCAGTGAGCTGCAAGTGGGTGTTTACAGTGAAGCACAATGCAGATGGTTCTATTGACAGGTACAAGGCACGTCTGGTTGCACGTGGCTTTACACAGACATACGGGGTGGATTACCTTGACACATTCTCGCCTGTGGCACGACATTCCACCCTACGGATCTTACTGTTAGTTGTAGTTGCTAGAGATTGGCCGCTTCATCAGTTGGATGTGAAGAATGCATTCCTATATGGAGATTTGGAGGAAGAAGTTTATATGCAACAGTCACCTGGTTTTGCTGTTGAGGGAGAGTGTTCCAAGGTATGCAGGTTACATAAGGCTATCTATGGCCTTAAGCAGAGTCCCAGAGCATGGTTTCAGAAGCTCTCAGATCTCTTTGAGAAACAAGGATACAAACGCTCCAATGCTGATCATTCCTTGTTTGTGCAGAAGACTACTAGAGGTATCATTGTAATCATGGTTTATGTTGATGACATCTTGATTACAGGAGATGATGAGCAGGGTATAAAGCAGGCGAAGGAAACACTGGGAACTGAATTTGTCACCAAGGACTTGGGAGTCCTTAGATATTTTCTGGGGCTGGAGTTTGCTAGAAATCCATATGGATTAGTAATGTCGCAGAGGAAATATGTTACGGATCTATTGAGTGAGACAGGTATGCTAGGGTGTCGGCCTGCTACGACACCAATGGATCCTAGCATGAAGCTCTATGATGATGACACGTAAGAGGTGGACAGGAGGAGGTACAGAGAACTGCTAGGCAAACTACTGTATGTCACGATCATTCGACCTGATATATCATTTGCAATGAGTCGCGTGAGCCAGTTCATGGAACAACCACGTCAGGCCCATATGGATGCTATACACATGATTCTGAGATATCTAAAATCATCTCCTGGTGCAGGCTTGTTATTTAAGAAGGGAAAGGAGATCTCTATCACAGCATGTGCTGATGCAGATTATGCAGGATGCCCCAAGGACAGGAAGTCCACCTCAGGATTTGCAGTATATGTTGGAGATGCCTTAGTCTTGTGGAGGAGCAAGAAACAGACAGTGGTAGTGAGATCCAGTGCTGAATCAGAATACAGGGCCATGGCCCAGGCTAGCACAGAAATGATGTGGGTGAAAGCTCTACTTACAGATCTATATCTTGATATATCGCTCCCTATGAAGCTGGAATGTGATAATCAGGCAGCCTTGTTCATTGCAAACAACCCAGCTTTCCATGAGAAGACCAAACACATTGAGGTTGACTGTCACTACATACATGACATGATTCAGAAGGGGTTCATTGCTACATCTCACGTCACCTCAGAGAATCAGACGGCTGATATATTCACCAAGGCATTACTTCGAGGCCCATTCCAGAAGTGTGCGTCCAAGCTGGGCATGATTGATATCTATGCTCCATCTTGAGGGGGAGTGTTGACGCATACATATTAGTTCTCGTACCTATTCGTTATTTTATTTTCCAGTTGTATGCTTTATGTAATTTACCCATAGGCTACTCTCCTATATAAGAGAGCCTAGGGCTTATGGAATAAACAACTTGCTCATTTTTCCCAACAGCAATGGCATCCCACCCTCCCCTTGTCTTCATGCAAAGAGCTCAATTAAATCCAAACTTACCGTATCACTTATAAATAATAATTATCAATGTTCTTTGTTTATTGTCCACAGAGAATTTTGAAAATCTGCGAGATTTAGGCCATAGCTTTCTCTGAATGTATCTATAAGATACTTTAATTAGGTCCTCTAGAAAGGCATTCCACACAACTGATAACAAAAGATATTGCTAAATCAAATTAATTCCTTGCTAGACTACAAATGATCATCTTCACCATTTTACTGGATTAGATTAGTCATTTTGTAAACATCAACTATGTGTATCAGAGCTTTAAAAATTAGTCAAAGATGGTCAGACTTTTGATAAAATAACCTAAATAGATGAATATAATGAGATGAGCAGCAATGGTTTATATGGCAATAAATACCATAAGTCTTTTGTAATTAACTGCATCAACTGAAGAAAAATAAGAAATATGTGGAAAAAAGGTAATTGTACAACAAGGATGTAACAGCTATGGTACTGCCTGGAATTTATAGGTGCTCTCGTGGGCCTTATTTAGAGGTGGCAGCAAGAGTATTTCAAGTTCAACCACACACAACTCCTAAATTGTTAACACCACACACCCCACCCCAACCACCAACACAGACAATGGTCGACTTCCAGAAACTACATCCAGTAATCATAGTTATCACAAAGGCAAAAGGGGCATCCGTAGCAGACATGAGAGGATTACTTAAGCAATCACAAACACCCAATTGTGGAGGCAGGAATTAACTCCTCGTCAGTTACTTCTTGCCTTCGTATGATCACATTTTAATATAACAATTTTTTGAAGCCGCCTGGCATCAACTTGTATCTGTTGAAAAAAACAAATTTTAAAATGGGAAGTATACAGATGGTGATGTACACGTGCTAAACCAGGCAAGATATTAATCTAAAAAGGTGAACTCATAAAATGCTTTTTGATGAATCGCACTGAGTCAACTCTTTTTAAACACTAAATGTTTACAATCATACTTCGGGCATTTGGGCTCAATACTCTTTTTGGAAAACGGACTCGATATTTTGTGTGGGTTAGGCACCCTCTTTGCATCTAAAACCCTTATAAACCATTATAACGTACTTCCTAATATGCATGCTATGTATGCTACATGTTTACATTTATGCTTTGGTTGGAAGAATACTACAAATTAATTCCAGTTCCATTTTTCTGTGTTTTCTACTCGCATTTTTCTCATTATTGTTTCTCGAGAACGGTTCTCATTATAGTTCCAGTTTCATGTCTCTGTTTGTGCGGAGTACTTCATCCACTTATTCTCCTCAAAATGGTATCAAAGAAACATAGTTCTTACTTTTCAATGGAGGATCATCATCACCGACTGGATCCACCACCATACACAACAAAAAAGAGCAGATCGACACCACTCGCTATGAGCACTGCCACTCTCCATCAAGACCTCACTCATATTGCAGCCCATAATGCAATGCCTGTGCATAGTCCTACTGTAGGCCTGCCCCTGAATTATTCTTTCAACTGACCGACTCTTAGCATCATATTTCAATTTTCTTTCTCCTTTTAATTGATGGTCTATCTCTAAAAATCAGCATTTGAAGGGAAGTGCATATGAGCATTATCACTATTGTGAAGTCCCCTGATTGGCCCGACTAGTAGGTCCACTAGTCTAGTTAGTGGGGTGGCCGACCAAGTATTGACTAATTCCGACTAGGCCAACTAGTATATCGATTTTTACTTGGAGATACCATATTTTTTATTTTTTTACTTTTTTTACAGCAAATTTATACTAATATGCTTAATGTTCTATTTAAATTCAATTACTTCTTTTCTTTTATTATGAAAATATAAAAAATGTACAATTTTATGTAAATATATAAGAATATACAAAAACAACAACAAAGCCTTTTCCCACAATTAAGTAGGGTCGGCTTATATAAGAATATAAGAATATACATATAAAAATTAATTATATATTTAAAATAATTAAAAAAATCAACGTCGATTAAAGTCCGACTGAGTCTGATTGGTCGCCCGACTGCCGATTAATCCATATTCAGTGACCCACCTGACCGAATACCGACTACCGATTTTTGCAACCTTGGTAATTATAAGATTTCAAACTCACAGTATCATCATTCTACTACACATGAAGGGAAGAGCAGCTATATTATTTATAATCAGCAACTCAACCACAACTCTTGCCCATATCTAATGTGCTACCTGACAGAACCTATATTTATTGTGGTCTTTTACATTTCATCCATATATTGGTTAATATATGGAATTCTATATCATAATGGAGAAAGAATATATGGAGAAAGTTGGCAATCTTGTGGATATGTTGGATGTTCAGGAGCATGCAACAAAGAGGTTCATGCTAATTTGCATTAAAAAATGATGCAATTGCTGGCTACCCTTCGTTAAGTATATTTTCATGATTCCGATGTTATGAAGATTGTTTCACTTGCCCAGAAAAATGCTGATTGATGCCTCCGGATGATACCTATATTAAGTAGGAGAAGCATGATTTCAATCATTCTTAGATATTAAGAGAAACTGTGTGAAGAGGTGTGTGCCATGCAGTTTCTTGCAAGATTAAAACAAGAATTACAAGACAATTAGGATCAAATGCTATAATGAGATGGAATGTTATTCTACATCTTCACGTAACAGGATCTTCCAGGTAGAGGTGAGCTGCCTCCCCAGTATTCCATCTACTGAAATATTCGTCATGGCTATCAGTTGGCATGGTCAGTAAAATTGTGATTACAGCATACTGCCTGAGATCTCTAATCTTGTGTGAATCAAATTGAATTTTCTCCAAATGATTTACTTTTGCGTGAATAAGATCTGTTGGGAAAAGTGAGCAATCTATTATTCCAAGGAACCCTAGGCTCTCTTATATAGGGAGAGACCTCACAAGTAAAATACATAGTAATCCAGAGAGTAAACAGGAATTACGAGAAGGTACAAAACATAATAATAATATCGGTCTCTACACTCCCCCTCAAGGTGGAGCATAGATGTCTATCATGCTCAGCTTGGAAGAACATCTCTGGAAGGGTCCTCTGAGCAACGGCTTGGTGAATATGTCAGCAGTCTGATCTCCTGAGCTCACGTGAGATGTAGATATCAAGCCTCTCTGGATCAAGTCTCTAATGTAGTGACAGTCAACTTCAATATGCTTTGTTCTTTCATGGAATGATGGATTGTTGGCAATAAATAATGCTGCATGATTGTCACACTGAAGCTGCATGGATAAAGGTACGGCTATATGTAGATCCTTTAGCACAGATCTAACCCACATCATCTCCGTGTTTGCTTGCGCCATGGCCCTATATTCAGATTCAGCACTGGACCTTGCCACAACAGTTTGTTTATTGCTTTTCCAAGAAACCAGAGAGCTCCCAACAAAAATGGCAAATCCTGAGGTCGACTTTCGATCCTTAGGGCACCCTGCATAATCGACGTCTGCACATGCTGAACTAGATAAATCTGTGCCCTTTCGAAATAGCAACCCTGAACCTGGAGAAGACTTTAGATACCTCAGTATCATATATATGGCATCCATATGAACTTGTCTTGGCTGCTGCATAAATTGACTCACACGGCTTACTGCAAAGGCAATATCGGGTCGAGTTATAGTAATATAAAGGAGCTTACCCACCATTTCTCTATATCTCCTCTTGTCTACTTCAGCAGTGTCATCGTCATACAGCTTCATGCTTGGATCCATGGGAATACTCGATGGTCTGCATCCAATCATGCATGTTTCAGTCAAAAAATCTGTAATGTACTTCCTTTGGGTAATCACCAGACCCAGTGCATTCCTGGCAAATTCCAACCCCAGAAAGTATCTTAGGGTTCCAAGATCCTTCGTGACGAACTGACGGCCCAGAAATGCTTTTGCCCTCTCTATTCCTTGAACATCATCTCCTGTAACCAAAATATCATCAACATAGACCATGATGACAACCGTACCTGTAGAAGACTTCTGAATAAACAACGAGTGATCTGCATTTGATCTTTTGAACCCCTGTCGTTCAATCAGATGGGAAAGCTTCAAGAACCATGCCCTTGGGCTCTGTTTAAGGCCATAAATTGCCTTGTGAAGTCTACACACCATATGTTTCTCCCCCTCAGCAATGAACCGTGGTGGCTGCTGCATGTAGACTTCCTCCTGCAAATCTCCATACAAGAAGGCATTCTTGACATCAAGTTGAGATATAGTCCAGTCACGTACCACAGCAACTGATAAGAGAATGCAAAGTGTAGAGTGGCGAGCCACTGGAGAAAATATATCCATATAGTCCACGCCATTGGTTTGTGTGAAACCTCTCGCGATCAGTCGTGCCTTGTATCGATCTAGACTGCCATCAGCATGGTATTTAACTGTGAATACCCATTTACAGCTAACAATGGATGCGTCAGGAGGAGCATTAACCAAGCTCCATGTGCCACGAGACTGTAAGGCACGCATCTCGTCTTCCATAGCCAGTCGCCAGCAATCAATTTTCATAGCTTCTTGATAGGTCTGTGATATGTCCACGGAAGACAAAGCTGCAGCAAATCTCTGAAAGTCGCATGTGAGGCGATGAAAAGACACCTAGGAAGCAAAAGGATAAGACGCACACGTCCGCTTCTGCTTCCGGATAGCAATAGGAATATCAAGGTCATCATCCATTGTACTGGATGGTGTAGTCTCCTCCTGCAATGAAGAATCCTGCACATGTACCATATCTGACCCGTCAGTAGTGATGCCATCTGAACATACCTGAGGCGTGATGGATGCCTGACGTGTAGCCTGAGCAGGACCTGACCGACGCGTATAGAATTTTGGTAAAGGTGGAATAGGAGGTTGTGGAGGTGGTGGTGGTGGAGGTGACGTTGGGTTAGATGACGTAGCAACTGGAGCAGGAGTGGACTCAGGTGAACTCAAACTAGGAGGCGGAGGGACATATCATCGTTGGTAGTGGATGGGACCAGCCTGTCACCTGCAGGGGAAAAGTACATAACAGACTCAAAAAACGTGACATCAGCACTGACAAAGTATTTCTTGTTTATGGGTCATAACAACGATAGCCCTTCTGAGTCCAAGAGTAACCTACAAAGACACACTTGACAGCTCTAGGAGAGAGTTTGTCAAGTCCAGGAGACAGGAGATGAACAAACGCAACAGTACCAAAGACACGAGGAGTAAGTGTAATTCCTTATCAGTAAAAATGATAGAAAGAGGAATTTTCTCACCAAGGACAGATGACGGCATACGATTGACCAGGTAGCAAGCTGTAAGGACAACATCTCCCCAAAAAGTGATAGGAGCACAACTCTGAATAAGGAGGGTTCGAGTAATGTCAAGAAGGTGACGATGCTTTCTTTCTGCCACGCCATTCTGCTGAGATGTGTAAGCACAAGTGGTTTGGTGAATAATGCCCTTAGATGAGAGAAACTGAGAGAGAGACCGGGTGCAAAATTCTAGTGCATTATATGTACGAACATATTTGACAGTAGAAGAGAAAACATAATGCACTTCAATCATCAAATTTTTAATAACATCTCCTGTTTCAGATTTATTCTTTAAAAGAAAGACCCAAGATACACGAGAGAAATCATCCACTATAACTAGATAGAACATGTGTCCCTGATGATCAGGTACACGACTCGGACCCCAAATATCAATGTGAAATAACTCAAACGGGGAGCTACTGCTCCGACTCTGACGACGAGGAAAGCTAGACCGATGATGCTTTCCCAACTGACACGCTTCACAGCGAAATGATGAACTGGAAGAGATCTGAGGCAGTAGATGTCGCATTTTCTGAAGCGGGAGATGACCAAAACGAAGATGCCAGATGTACAGAGATACTAGTCCGACGGAATGAGAAGAGACGCCAGCATAAGAGTTTCGGACCAGTCGATACAGACCATTCTGCTCAGAGCCACAACCAATCATCCTGCCCGTTAGTATGTCCTGAAAAATAAGAGATGAGGGGTCAAATATAGCACCACAATGCAAATCCTTCGTAATCTGACTAATAGACAACAGATTCATGGAGAACTCAGGAGCATGTAGAACATTCTATAGACACATAGAAGGTGATAAGAAAACCTCCCCCTGTCCAACAAGGGGGAATGAGTACCATCTGCTATCTGAACTGAGCGGCCATGTGGGATGTCCCTGTAGGACTCAAGTCTCTCTCTATCACGGCAGAGGTGATGGGTGGCGCCAGAATCTATAATCTAATCAGATATATCATGACAAGATGTAAAGGCAGTAGCCCTACCTGAGGTACTAGCAGCAGCATACGAACTGGCAGAAGCTGTGGCAGCAACATCTGAAGGTCCACCTGGAGAATCAGTAGATGATTGTGGCATAATATCACGTAGACTTGCCACAAGCTCCTCGAATCGGTTATCTGCAGTGGATGCTGACTGGGGCAGAACATGCTCGGCTACACGCGCTGATGCCGGAAACCCATTCTTAGAGTAGCATGTATCCTCCGAGTGGCTTGTGCAATGGCAGAACGAACATGACTGGCGAAAGCGACCACCCCTACCACGGGGTCCACGCCCACGACCAGAAGACTGACCACCTCTCCCACGCGATACTGCCATCGCCGATGAGGGTGGAGAAGATGTGCTGGAAGAAACTGATATGCGACTGAGCCTCCGGTAAACATCCTCTATTGGAGGAATAACTGCATCGTCCAAAATCTGATAGCGGGCTGCCTCGTACTCAGGATCTAGGGCTGCAAGTAGAACGCCCACCATGGTAGCATTCCGAAATGTCTTCTGCTGCTCAGGAGTCGCCGTGAGTGGTATGGTATTGTATAACTTCTCAATATTCCTCTCAGGGACGTGTACAATGGGTGAAGTGGCCTGCCATTCCGCTTCATCGTGAATATATCATGCTGGAGCTGTAACATCTTGGTCTCATTCCGCACTTGGGAATACGTAGTGGCCAGAATATCCCACATTGCCTTGGCAGTGGGCTGATGGAGGACATCATTGGCAATCTTCATCGACAGTGTGCCTGACAGCCAAACCTTGGCATAAGAATCATCAGCCTCCCACAGGCATATATCCCAGTCTTCTCTGCCGGCTCATCTTCGGTAAGAATATGCTTCTTACCGTTTGACTTCATGAGACTCATAAACCGCATCGCCCAGAGCTCATAGTTTGTCCCGTCCATCTTGACTATAGGAGCAGCACCTTCGAAGGCGCCTATGGAGGGCATATCAACTTTGTTCTCTGACATGTCGCCGTAAATGAGGAACTAGGGATTGTAGACTAGAAACCGTTGTCTACAAAGACTTGATCGGATTTGAGTGCATATGTAGACGTTTCGCACTCAAATCCATGGAGATAGATCGACCGACGAAAGAGTAGATGTCGGCGTGTAAGGGAGGGGAACCCGGCGATTAGGGTCCCCTACCTAGGGCTTGACTCGACGGCAGATGGGTGGCGTAGGGTGGCCTACGGCACGGCTGGGGGCCCCGCGTGGAAAAGGGAAGACCCCGCGTGAAGGAGGGAAGGGCCCGGCGGTGTGGAGGGGCCCAGCGGCGTGGAGAAGGGGTCCGGCGGGTGGTGGAGAAGGGGGAACCGGCGACGGAAAGGAAGGGTGGTGGGGGGGGTTCCGGCAGCGGTGGCGGCGGAAGGGTGGTGGTGGGGGTCCGGCGGCGGCGGAAGAAACCCTAGGGTTAGGGTTAGGGTTAGCCCATGGACTCTGATACCATGTTGGGAAAAGTGAGCAATCTATTATTCCAAGGAACCTTAGGCTCTCTTATATAGGGAGAGACCTCACGGGTAAAATACATAGTAGTCCAGAGAATAAACAGGAATTACGAAAAGGTACAAACATAATAATAATATCGGTCTCTACAAGATCGATACCTTCTCGTGTCTCCTTCCAAATTCGAGTGTTCAGATAATGACCATATGAGATGACAACACAACGACCCTCTTCTACAAGCAGATTGGTTAATGACCTTCGGTTTTGTAAATGACATTGCCTAAAAGATGTAGTTGAGAACTTCATGCGAAGCTATTTCTATCATATGAAATGGGCAGTTTTGTCACCAGCCATCATCAATAATGCTTATGTGAATGAGAATTGCGTGGTCAGTTGTACATTCAAGCAGTTGGAATCCTTAAAAGAAGCCTGAATATCCTATATTTAAACTGTAATTGCTCACGGCTCTGTATCAAGCCAACTCTAACCCATCCAATTCAAATACATGGACATGGACTGACAATCAGACACTATTTTTAATCATTTGATTGGGCCTCTTATCAAGATATTCATGTTTTCCGTCTTGAGAAATTTAAGGTCCCCTCAGTTGGAAGTTTTATTGAAGTTATCTAAATAGAGTAATATATTTAATATAAAGTTAGAATAAATAAGAGGGAGGAGCATTTATGATCTTTTTATAGCTAACACTCTCTTCAAGATGAAGAATAATATAAAGTTAGAATAAATAAGAGGGAGGAGCATTTATGATCTTTTTATAGCTAACACTCTCTTCAAGATGAAGAGAGGAGCATTTAGTTATTTATAAGAGTGACCCGACTAGAACATAGATAGATTACTTTGCGTTGAGGAGAAGAGACTCGTTGTGTTGCAAAGACTGCAAAATAATCCCAGGAGAGAGTTTGACAACCCAGTATTGCTTGTTAGTCATGGATGTGCAAATAAAAGTGCAAGTAAAGAAAAAGAGGGTTTCCAAGATCACTAGAACTAGATGGTGAAATCTTCAGCAATCAAGTTTTAGGGAGAAGGTTTTTGAAGACTTATCTTGGGATTGAAATAGAAGTACAAACGAGATACATGGACATGGACTGACAAATCAGACACTATTTTTAATCATTTAATTGGGCTCTTATCAAGATATTCATGTTTTCCGTCTTGAGAAATTTAAGGTCCCCTCAATTGGAAGTTTTATTGAAGTTATCTAAATAGAGTAATATATTTAATATAAAGTTAGAATAAATAAGAGGGAGGAGCATTTATGATCTTTTTATAGCTAAACACTCTCTTCAAGATGAAGAGAGGAGCATTTAGTTATTTATAAGAGTGACCCGACTAGAACATAGATAGATTACTTTGCGTTGAGGAGAAGAGATTCGTTGTGTTGCAAAGACTGCAAAATAATCCCAGGAGAGAGTTTGACAACCCAGTATCGCTTGTTAGTCATGGATGTGCAAATAAAAGTGCAAGTAAAGAAAAAGAGGGTTTCCAAGATCACTAGAACTAGATGGTGAAATCTTCAACAATCAAGTTTTAGGGAGAAGGTTTTTGAAGACTTATCTTGGGATTGAAATAGAAGTACAAACGAGATACATGGACATGGACTGACAAATCAGACACTATTTTTAATCATTTAATTGGGCTCTTATCAAGATATTCATGTTTTCCGTCTTGAGAAATTTAAGGTCCCCTCAATTGGAAGTTTTATTGAAGTTATCTAAATAGAGTAATATATTTAATATAAAGTTAGAATAAATAAGAGGGAGGAGCATTTATGATCTTTTTATAGCTAACACTCTCTTCAAGATGAAGAGGGGAGCATTTAGTTATTTATAAGAGTGACTCGACTAGAACATAGATAGATTACTTTGCGTTGAGGAGAAGAGATTCGTTGTGTTGCAAAGACTGCAAAATAATCCCAGGAGAGAGTTTTGACAACCCAGTATCGCTTGTTAGTCATGGATGTGCAAATAAAAGGGCAAGTAAAGAAAAAGAGGGTTTCCAAGATCACTAGAACTAGATGGTGAAATCTTCAGCAATCAAGTTTTAGGGAGAATGTTTTGAAGACTTATCTTGGATTGAAATAGAAGTACAAACGAGATGTGGATGGAGGTAACATCTTGTATCCGAAGGGTAGCCAAAGAAAGCTAGGCGAGTCTAAGGGAGGAGCTCCAGGCAATAGGAGGGCTTGGTGGTGGAGTGGAGGGGTGCAAGAGAAGCTCAAAATTAAAAGAGCATGCTTTAAAGCTTTGTCTAAAGATAGAACAGAGGAAACTGTCACAAACTACAAAATAGCAAAGAAGGGAAGCAAATAAGTCTATAAGCGAAGCTAAGTCAAAAGCTTATGAAGTTTTATACAAAAATCTCGACTCTAAGAAGGGCCAGAAGGATATATTCAGGTTAGCCAAAGCAAGAGAAAAAAAGACCAAAGACCTTTCTCAAGTGATATGCATTAAGGATGAGGAAGGTCGCATGCTTGTTACTCGGAAGGATATAGAAACTAGATGCAAGTGGTATTTCCATAAGCTTTTCATTGGGGAAGGAAATAGAGAGAAACACTTTAGGTGATCTAGCTAGTAGTGAAATTTAAATCGTGCAAGCTATAGACGAATACAAAGAAAGGAAGTAAAGGAGACTTTGAAGCTTATGAGACCTGGGAATGGGTGTAGGACCGGATGACATTCTTATATAAGTATGGAGAGTTTTAGGTGAGCATCGTCTGACATGGTTTACAAATTTATTCAATGTTATTTCGTGAAGCAAGAAAATGCCTGAATATTGGAGGAGAAGTATCGTAGTGTCTCTTTATAAGAACAAATGAGACATTCAAAATTGTTCAAATTACAGAGGTATCAAGTTGATGAGTCATAGTATGAAAATTTGGGAGCATGTGATCGAAAGAACGTTGAGAGTGAGACAAGTTTCCAAAGTAAAAGAAAACCAATTCAGATTCATGTCAGGTCGCTCAACCATAGAAGCCATCCATTTGGTGAGAACAATGGAGATTTATAGAGCTAAAAGGAAAACCTCCATATGATTTTTATTGATTTGGAGAAGGCTTGTAATTCTGTCCCACGTGAGATATTGTGGAGAGTTTTGGAAAAGAGACAGGTACATGCCCTATACATTAACCTCATAAAGGATATGTATGATAGGGCTTTATCTTGTGTAAGGATCTAGTCTGGGAAGCCTGACTATTTTGGACATCAACATTGGTTTACATCAAGGTTCAACATTGAGTCCATTTCTTTTAACTTTGATTATGGACGAGTTA